>JALGBA010003982.1:1200000-1612497 GCA_023970755.1 Azemiops feae
TTATGAAAGTTGCCGTGTCCCGGGGTCATGTGATCATCATTCGCAACCTTCCCAGCTGGCTTCCAATAAGCAAAGTCAGTGTGGGGGAAGCTGGATTCGCTTAACGACTGCACGATTCATTTAACAACTGCAATGATTCACTTAACAATTCTGGCAAAAAGGTTGTACAATTGGGCAGGATTCGCTTAACAAATGCCTCACTTAGCAATGGAAATTCTGGTCCCAACTGTGCTTGTATGTTGAAGACTACCTGTATACCGGATTACCTGTATTTTGATCCAAGCCCCTAAACAACCTCATCCAGTGGGTTTTTTTTAAAAAAACAACATACCTCTCCATTAAAACGAGTGCCTTAAATTTTTTTAGGGAAGGATAGAGAGATTCCCAAAGAGAGGCGGCCTTTGGGGAATACACTGAATCACACAGCTTATTCCATTTCTCTGAAATCTGGTATATGCCATATGTCCTGGACTACTTCCAAGACATTTTGATCAACAGCAGACGGCTGGAGGGATTTCCTTAAAAATGAGCTACAGACTTTGTGGAGTTGGGCACCCCCCCTCACTCCACAAAAACTCAAACCACTGCAAGATTCGGGCCTTTTCTCCAATACACTCTTCTTCAAACTCGTAACAAAATATTTACAAATTTAAATATTCTCTCGAGATTCCAAACATTCCTTTAAATTATTATTTTAATTCAAATTAAACTAATTAAATTTTAGGGTTCTGCAGTATCATATGTAGGGGATTAATCCCTGTGGCAGCTGGGTTACTAACGTGTGATCTCCACTGAGAGGAGAGAAAAAAATCCCAGGCATAAGTAGCTCTAAAGTGAACCATATTCAGCAGTGTGCCGAATCTTCAAATTCCTGGTATTTTCACTATTTTTCTTATGAATACATTTTCTTAATTAAAAAATGCATACTTGTTATAGGATCAGAAACCATAACCCTAGGAACTTCCAACCTGCCCTATCTTGGAAATTACACATCAGACACTTAGCCCATTTGAATAGCACACTCAGATGTCACCCCAGTCAATTTCCACTGGGTTAACCAGAAAAAATGCACAATTCAGTAGTTCATAAAGTAAACCACAGTATATTGCCCTTGACTTTGATAAGATGCCGTTGAGAAGTATTTAACATGAGGCAGGATAGTAGATGTGAACTTAAGATCATTTCTAAAAGGCGCTCATAAAAATATATAACAAAGGGGCCACTGTGTACTGCGATCTATTTTATCTTTTCAGCAGAAAACAGCATTCTGGAGAAATTACCAGTATGTTATTGCTAGCAGTTTTCATTTTTATTAAGTCTCCTATATGAAACACACAGACAAGAAAGCTTCTAAGCAAACAGCGTGGGAACATCTAAGCAAACAATGTGGGCAAATTGTTATTATAACAAAGTACGTCCATCCCCTTTTAGCTAGAAGGAGATGCTTCCATTGATGCTTGAAGGATTTTATTGAATTATTAGTTTCACATTTATTTCATTTCATTATCCTAACTTATCAAACACCCAAAACAAACCACACCGTAAAATCAGCAATAAAAACAGAATTCCTAGCTGCTCATAAAGATTTGTCTGTCAAATATGTAAAATCCATCCAATCAGAATGTGTGAGTGGAACACTGCAATGATTTGAAAAAGGAAGCAAATAAACAGGAAGTAAAAAAAAAACACAGCAGATTAAAGACCAAGGTTGGTCAAAACAGAAACTGTCCGGCCCAAAGAATTAGGACCGTATGTTAAGTTGTGCTTAAGATTTATTGCTCAAGCCAGTGGTGGGATTCAAATATGTGAACAACCGGTTCTCTGTGTGGATGCTGCTTCTGGAAGTCCATTTTGGGCCTGGGCAACAAAAAATTAGCTACCGATTCTGCCGAACTGACGCGAACTGGCTGAATCCCACCACTAGCTCAAGCCTATATGCAAGAATGTAGTTGAAATAACATTCAACACTAAATTAATGCTAAATAAGAGTCAACAGAATTCAAGACAGGTTGGACTTAGATTGTTTATGGGAACGCAATGACTCTAGGCTGATGACTTGCTTAACTCCACTCTCTCTCTGGCTCTGCCTGCTCTTCTACAGAAAGACCCTGAAATGATATGGTTGGTGAGCACAGGTATAAGAAAAGTCATGGCATTAGCCAGGATATCCAAATTCTTCTCCTACTTTAAAAAGAAAACACATAAAGATGTAAAGGAGAGAGGACACCAAATGAAACAAATTGTCTCTGCTGATTTGAGATAAAGGCTCAAGTAAAATGCAGTACATTAAAACCACACTCTGTGTGTGTGTGTGTGTGTGTGTGTGTGTGTGTGTGTGTGTGTGTACTAAATTTAAACAGTTCTGAATTCTACTGGATGGACTTACATAATGATAAGAAACTTTTCCGACAGTGAGCACATATGGAGTTTTCAGAGAATGCTGTGATTTTCTCTCAACACATAAACCGAATCTGATAATGGGCACTGTTAGTGTCAAAATACTCATTTATCAGAAAATGAAATTATTGACATGATTCCCTGATATCTCTCTTCCTTTGTAGAATGTTCTCTGGTTTCTTCTAATTCTCTAGACAAGTGGATACAATTTTATTTGTTTGTTTGTTTAACAAATTTATGTGACTGCCCAACTCACACACAGGTAACTCCAAGTGGTTTACAATATCAAAATCCATAACATAAAAACCCATAGCACACCTCCACCCACCCACCCTGGCAGCAGCAACACAATCAAATCAACAACTTGATCCCCGCATCTCCATTCCTGGTCCCCAGGCTCACTGATAAAACCACATCTTCAGGATCTTTCAGAAAAGCAACAAGGTGGAGGCCGATTGTATCATATGGGGATTGATGTTCCATAGAGAAGAGGCCACCACCAAGAAGGTCCTTTTTCACTATCCTATCAGGTAACAATCCCCAATAGATGGGATCAGCAAGAGATCCTGCCTTCTCTTCCTGGTAGCCAAATTGATGTAATGGGAGAAAATTTTCAAATAGCCTGGTACCAAGCCATGTAGGGCTTTAAAGGTGATAACCAGCAATACTAAATGTTAATTTGTTACGTTAAATTTAATGCAATAAATTTAAATTTTAAAGCAATAATAAAGATGGAAATAGAGGGGGATTTTGCTTTGCAAAATCCATTTTTTCCTTAATTACATGTAATTTAAAAACTACAGAGATATCCATCATGAGCTTGGCTGGATTAAATGTTAGTAAACACACTGTCCTGTTGACTCCTGAGGTATATGGGGAGCATTTTAAATAGAAAAGTAGTAGAATAGGGCATTTCCCCATGTAATAAAGTAAATGCTGGGAAGTCCTTCCCCTGATCTCTGCTATGTTGGTGTTAACAATTCCTAGATAAGTAAATTGCAGAAGTAGTATTTTTAAAAAATTCTCTACTTATGAAGAATATTTCATTAAACGTTACAGAAAATAGTTTGTTAGGCTGGATTTTTTTTTATCTAGCTTTTGTTGTTGTTGTTAGTTGCGAAGTCGTGTCCGACCCATCGCGACCCCATGGACAACGTTCCTCCAGGTCTTCCTGTCCTCTACCATCTTCTGGAATCCATTTAAGCTCACACCTACTGCTTCAGTGACTCCATCCAGCCACCTCATTCTCTGTCGTCCCCTTCTTCTATTGCCCTCAATCTTTCCCAGCATCAGGCTCTTCTCCAGTGAGTCCTTCCTTCTCATTAGGCAGCCAAAGTATTTGAGTTTCAACTTCAGGATCTGGCCTTCTAAAGAGCAGTCGGGGTTGATTTCTTCTAGGACTGACCAGTTTGATTGCCTTGCAGTCCAAGGGACTCGCAGGAGTCTTCTCCAGCACCATAGTTCAAAGGCCTCAATTCTTTGGCGCTCAGCCTTTCTTATGGTCCAACTTTCACAGCCATACATTGCAACTGGGAAAACCATGGCCTTGACTATAGGCACTTTTGTTGGCAGAGTGATGTCTCTGCTTTTTAGTATGCTGTCTAGAGTTCCAAATTCTATGGCACTTTTACTTACAGTGAAAAATACACACCTACACATACATGTGTGCAAATGGATAAGGGGTTACCTTATTTTATCCTCTTATAAAAATGAATAAAAATTGTGACAGTGAGTGCCAATTTAAATTAGGCTAGCTTGTAATCTTAGGCTTTTTTCAAATAACTGAGATTGTGCTCTTAATGTACAGGTTAATGTTCCTCAAATGGAGTATGTTCATTTGTAGATATTGTAATACCTGGAGTGCTCCTTTCCTCTTTATTATTGTAATTATTGCAAGTTAGCACAGCTCTCATTTTTCTTCTCTAATGGCCTGAAGAATGCTATTACATTCTTTCTGAAGAGAAAATGTAGATGACTTTAATGGTACTATTACCATTTCCTGGTGTTTACATTTCATATCAAAACCGGTTAGAGACAATGATCAGCCCTTTGAAATTACTTTGTGGCAAAAGGAGTGCAATGATTTATTATGCAAATATCAACCTTTCACAGGAATTGAAAAAGGCAACTCTTGAAAATCTAGTAGTAATGCTATTAAAATCTGACTATTAGTTTTCATCTAAAACAAATTTGTCTTTGATTTGGATACATTGTGCAGGTAGTATAATTCTTCAAATAATCTTAACATACTTAATCAATTAATCAACTTTTAAAAAGATGAGTAACATCTTTCTGGTAATGTTAGACAAGCACGTTGCTCTTCTATCAAGACTCATTTCAAAGTACATCTTAATATAATAAGAACAAAGAGAGAAAACCACTTGATGTGAAGATGATATATTGAAACAATACCACAGATTTGAGAAATATACAGTTAGATCCTACAGATTTTAGAATTCTATTACCCAATTGATGGCAACTTTGTTTAATTTAAATACAACAATCCATGCAAAAAGTAAAGAGGTTCTTAAAATGACCTGTCAAAAAAGAGCACACTAATAGAGGTCTTTAATTGGATGAGGGGAAGGGGTGGTGCATAATGACCCACTTTTATTAGGGGAAGTTTCAATCCAATTTCTTAAAATGGATTTCACCAATAACTGCAACATGTAACAGCAACAATAATTTCATTGTACTCCTCACAAGGTTGCTGTTGGAAAAATCTGAGGACGAAGAAATATTAGATATGTTCAGAGTTATTTATAAAAATAATAATGGCAGAAAATAAAATAAATAAATAAATATGATGATGATGATGATAATAATAATAATAATAATAATAATAATAATAATAATAATAATTGATTTTGAATACAGTACCTTTGTTTACCATTATTCTTGAATTTAATGACCTTTCAAAACAATTGACTTCAATTGTTTTGATTACCACTTTCATTATTCTCTTTATAATTTAGGATTTAATATAGATTTTCTGATTTATTTTATCTGTTTCATTTTTAGTACCATATGATGTCTTTCAAACCCAAGTTTCCCCAAGGCAGCTTACAGTGTATTTCTGAGAGAACTCAGTGATACAACCAGTTTTATTAAATTAAATATTTTAAATGATCTGTAGACCACAGTGAGATTTGGGGTTAACAAGTCATGTAGATCAGGGGTCCCCCAGTTTGCAAATCACTATCAGTCTGTGGCCCATTGACAACCATGCTGCGCAAGCACTGGGTGAGTGTGGAAGCGTTGTGCGTGCACGCGAAACCATCCCCGACCCCTGCTTCTGCCAGTCCACAGAGCTGGAAAAGTTGGAGACTGCTGATCTAAATATACAATATTTAGATAAGCAATCAACAATCTAAATATACAATAAATCACTATCCCGAAGTATCCACACAAGAATCTAGGCTTAATATTTACCATGAATTTTGGTTTCAGCTCAGCAATTTTTAAGTGGTCCAAATAGATTACATGTATTCTCTCAATATAATTCTTAAAAACAAGATAAGAAGCTTCTGGATGTCACTAGATATCACTGGATGTCTGGATGTCACGGAAGAGCAACACTGCATCACCTCAATCAGCCTCAACAGTGGTGAGAAACTGAGAGCACTAAGGTTTGCCAATGTCTATAGCAGTGGTGGCGAACCTATGGCACGCATGCCAGAGGCGGCATTCAGAGCCTTCTCTGTGGGCACGCGCACCATTGCCCCAGCCCTGCCTCCCCCCACGGCCCCCTCCTCACCAGCAGCCCCCCCAGAGGAGAGTCACCCCAAGCATGGCCCGCGCGGAGCAGTGCAACCAAGGACATGACAGCCGGGCAGCAGGGACATGACTCCGCCCTTGTGCCCTGTCGCACGCAGTTGATGCTGCGGGGCGCAGGTGGAAGGCATGGCTGCCATAGTGCTGCTGGGCCACCTGGGTGATCTGCGGCAGGCCGTAGAGGCGGTGGGTGGCCCTGCGGGTGGGGGTGGAGCAGGGGTGGAGCGGGCAGGGGCAGGGGTGGGTGGTGGTGGTGGGGAGGGGCCGGTTTTTGGGCACTCGGTCTCTAAAAGGTTTGCCATCACTGGTCTATAGAATCACTTCCCTGCCTGTCTCACAACCATTTGCAAAACAAGTTACTGCAGAATAGGTGTACAAAACTATGACCTATTAGCACCACTGCCACAACTACATAGCCCTGCTTGTGATTATTTCCTTACTCATTAAATCCTGAAGATTAGAAGCAGTTGAAAATAAGCACCAGAAATGTAATGATGATATTATCTACCTTGATAATGAAACATCAACAGGGAAATAACTAATTCAGAGAACACCAAAAACCAACAGTTCAGCCATGAACTATGTATACAGGTAGTCCTTGCCCACCAACAACAATTGGGACTGGCAACTCCATTGATAAACCACATGGCTGTTAAGCCATCAGATGATTACAATGGACTTATGACCTCACTTTCTCCATGGTCATTAAGCAAACCATCCACAGTTGTTAAGTGAGACATCACATGACCATAACCCAAAGGTCCTTTTTTTATGAGGCAATGGACTTGACTTTTTTGTTTTTCTTTGAAGACATTTTGCTTCTCATTCAAGAAGCTTCTTCAGCTCTGACTGGATGGTGGGGAAAACGTGGTATATGCAGTATAATGCAGTGAGCCATGTGCAGATCTGTACATTGGGAAAACAAAACAACCACTTCATAAACGCATGGCACAACATAGGAGAACAAACCCATCAGGACAAGAGTCAGCAGCCCATCTGCATTTAAAAGACAAAGCAAAGTCCACATTTTGGACAGAGAGGAACGCTGGATCCAGTTTTGCATCCAGTTTTGGTCACCATGATGTAAAAAAGATGTTGAGACTCTAGAAAGAGTACAGAGAAGAGCAACAAAGATGATTAGGGGACTGGAGGCTAAAACATATAAGGAACGGTTGCTGGAATTGGGTATGTCTAGTTTAACGAAGAGAAGGACGAGGGGGGACATGATAGCAGTGTTCCAATATCTCAGGGGTTGCCACAAAGAAGAGGGAGTCAAGCTATTCTCCAAAGCACCTGAAGGCAGGACAAGAAGCAACAGATGGAAACTGACCAAAGAGAGAAGCAACCTAGAACTAAGGAGAATTTTCCTGCCAGTTACAACAATTAATCAGTGGAACAACCTGCCTCCAGAAGCTGTGAATGCTCCAACACTGGAAGTTTTAAAGAAGATATTGGACAATCGTTTGTCTGAAATGTATAGGGTTTCCTGCCTGAGCAAGGGTTGGACTAGATAACCTCCAAGGTCCCTTCCAACATTATTATTATTATTATTATTATTATTATTATTATTATTATTATTATTATTATTATTATTATTATTATTATTATTATTATTATTATTATTATTAGTTTGAAAGAGGGGTCAAAGAGGCCATCTATGTCAAAATTGAACAGTCCTCTCTCAACAGAGGGGGAGGGATACGACATCATCTATCTCCAGTCTACAACACAGTCCTTTCAACAGTTCCAAGAAGGCTTCACACCCATTTGCACTACTCAGGTGACTCTGATGACACAGATAAGCCTCTAGGGACTTCAACGACTGGCAAAAATAATGCTAACTCTGCAAGGAGTATAAATCCTTCCATTCCCCACCATCCAGTCAGAACTGAAGAAGCTTCTTGGATGAGAAGCAAAATGTCCTCAAAGAAAGACAGGAAAGTCCAGTAGCCTCGTGAAAAAAGGTATCATTGGGACAACCATGACCTGAATGACTGAGAATCTCCATAGACACATGACCATAACTTGCATTTTTATTGCTGACTTTCATTAACTCTGTTTGTCAGAAACCAGCTATGAAGTACACAAATGGCAATCATGTTGCTGTGGGGATGCTACAACAGTGCAAGGACCAATCATAAAATTACTTTTTCAGCACCATCATAACTTTCATCTGTCACTAAACAAGGAAGCCCTTGATCAAGGACTACTGTATTCTTTATTATTGACCTAGCTCTCCGGAATAGGCTTTCTGGAGAAAGCTGGGGAAAGTGGAAGGAAAGAAAGAGCAGCAAGATGGACTGAGTTACAGTGCTGATGAGTGTACTGTTGGGGAACTTGAAGGACTAGTTATGGACAGGTAATCATGGAGAAATTTTTGTGGTTGCTAGGAGCTAAAAATCACTTGATAGCACATAATCATTCAATTTAATGAAAATGTCCAAGTGGTGCAAATTCAGGTACATGATATCTTTTCCTGGCTATAATTGTTGAAGTTCATCAAGTGACAGATTCTCAAGATCCTTAATAGGAAAAAGGAAGAACAGTCAAACTAGTCTCTCCTTAAGTCACCCAGCAAGGCAACTGTGTTGAAAGACAGTCAACTGTCAAGTTTCTAGCAAAAGCTGTCATATCTCTTCAAGGACAGACTCAATTATCCAATAACCTTCTGTCACGCAGGATAAGAATGAGAAATGAGCTGACTGCCTTCACAAAAAAAGCCACAGTAAAGGGGGAAAAATACTTTCGACACACAGACTTGCTACCTTTACACACAACAATAATCAGTCACTAGGCTGCGGCAATTCGCAACCAACTCTATTAACAAAGAAAATCAAACACACATCTGAATCAAATCCTGTAGGCAAAAAGAGGTGTTGTTTAAATAGTTTAAAATGTTTTTATTGCTCCTTAAAATCATGTGTATATATGAAAGAAACAAAATATTTATGTACTTATACACCCATATATACACATTTTATTTCCTTTTTTTCTTTTTAATTGCTTTTGTCATTGGTTAATTTTCCTTTTTAAATTTCTGTATTTTCAAAATAAGTACTGAAATAGAGTTTTAAAAAGCATCAAATCATTGCCAACAGTAGTTCTTACAAGAAAAAAATGTTCATTTCTATATACTTTTACGTAGGTACTATTTCTATATACTTTAAGTAGGCACTATTAATTTACAGTGTCCTTAAGTCTTGTAAAATATTCTTGCAAATATTTTCTAAACCTGTGCCTATGTCTGTTGAAAGTTCTTGTCATTCAAACTAAACCGTATGGATCACGAAAGGCAAAGTTGCCGCTACCATCTTCCTATCTATCATTAACCTCCTTCCTTTTAGTCATAATACTTTTGGGAAAAAGGAAGAATACTTGTCCATGATGTTCTATCATTCCAATTTGATTTGTCCTTCCAGAAAGAGCTGCTAAACAAACCAATGTTTAACCAAGATCCCTGATTTTGTTAATGCTTGGTTTCTATATTATGGCTATGGTTCAAACCTAACTGGGATTATAGATTATTGTTTTCATTAAGCACTATGTCTGAAAGTGACCTTTACTCAAATTACCTTTTGAGATAGTTTTGGTCCCCCCCATATCGACCACAATCAACAGGGTATTTGCTTTGTTCTTGTCTAGCACTTATAAATACAAATGGATAAGTAGACATTCCGTGCAATGCCTCACAATAACTTGATGACGATTTCTGTACGATACAGCTATTTTATCACACATCTGGTTCAACGAGTCTCTTGGTGATCAGTTGTATGGAGATTAGCCTAGATGAAAAATAGTAAGTCTGGCACAGAAAATGCACACGTAGCTGAAGCACCAGATGAATCTATCGTTTACAGACTGGAGGTCCTCAAACTTCCTCTAGCAATCGATCTCTGGGGTCTTCACTCTGTTCCCACCAAAGTTATAGAAAGAATACTATATAGCAATGTCTTCTCATCAGAGAATTTCATCAGAGATTTGCTCTAATTGTACTTTTAAAAAAAAAACAAAAAAAAACATGAACATTAAAAAAAGAAGCCCAACTGGATACATTCCTAAATGAAGAAATGCTAGAGTCACATTCAATGTTTCATGTGGGTTAGAGAAGATTATCAGTATGTGTGTTCTCTCTCTCTCTCTCTCTCTCTCTCTCTCTCTCTCTCTCTCTCTCTCTCTCTCTCTCTGTGTGTGTGTGTGTCTCTGTCTCCCTCTCTCTCTCTCTCTCTCTCTCTGTGTGTGTTTTCCCACCATTGCCTCATTCATAAAGAAAGCCAAAATGATCATTATCTTCCTTTGCTATCTGCGGAGCCTAAAGATACAGGGGCGAATTCTCCCACCAGCTGAAAACATTTAAGCATGGAATCTTCTTGGCTGTGATCAGACCTGTCATGGAACCAAGTTTCTTCACTAAGCATTGGGAAACCAACCAATTTAGCCAGAGACAGCTTTGTAAAGGCCATTAATCCTAGAACAAAGAACTGAGCAATGCATGACAGATGGAACACTGGGATGCTGAAACCAAAAGATTGGCAGCGTGGGGGGGGGGGAGAGTTGAGTGGATAGCAGAAACAAAGCATCAAAATATTGCATTGGTTTGTCCTTGTTTTCCTGAAGCTTCACGGCAAACACCAAAACAGCAAACCCAATACCATATGACAGTTTTCTGCATTACTTTAAATGACTGTCATACAAACCTCTTTGGAAAAGGAACCATATGTCTAAGCGATTACTCCCCCAAAACCTGAGATCATGACATCACTTCCAGATTCCATCATTTGGCTGAGATGCTCATAAAAAAATTACACACAGCACCAGAGTGTGAATTAGGCGAATATCTAATAAAATTTATGGGGAAATCTTTGTGTCTTTATATCATTCAAGAGAGTTAACTTACAAACCTTAAAATACACATTTGCTCAGGAGTATCACTTTTCTCAGCCTTCTCTGCATGAGCCTGAAAGTAAACTTAATACAGCTGTGTTATACTTGTGGCTGAAACAAGGGAGTTGGTACACTTACACACAACCCAAAGCACTTCTTCCTCACCATTTCCAAACAGTACAAACCCCTCCTAAAAGTGTAACTATTTCTTCTAAAAGTGGACACATTTGTGAGGTCTTCTCAAATCTTGATTTAATGAAGCCTTCAATATAAAAATAAACCAGGCCACCAAAGAACACGGTGGCTGAACACAATCAAAGGTGACACCAGCCAGAGCATAGAACAACGCAAAGAAGTAGTGTAAGATCAGAAGACGTGGAGAGACCTGGCCCACACAAAACCAAGAGTCGGACACAACTGAATGGACAACATCATCATCATCAATATAAAAAGCCAGTTTGTATAAAATGTTGCTGTGTACCTAAGCTTCAGGCTCATGTGGCACCCACCTGCTCTGCAAGCAAAGTGGTTACAAGGGTTTCATTGTTCATCTTGTCATAATTCAATCAACCATTTTTTAATTGAGAAAATGTTTACAAGGAGCCCTTCACTTATGACCAGTTATTTAGAGACAGTTCAAACTTACAATACATCCCCCAAAAACTACTTACAATCCAGTTTTGAAATTTTGACATTGTTTCCTCCCCCAGCTGTCATGTGACCACATTTTGCGTACTCGACAACCAGTTCGCATTTACAGCCACTTGTCACAGAGATGCAATTTACAATCTTTTTTTTGCCAGAAACCATTAATTACTTCTGGTATGTGGCAAAAAAAAACAAAAAACCCAGCCCATAAGAAAAAATGGGTTTGCTTAACAACCATGGTATTTGCTTAACGACTGCCACACATTTGCTTAACAACTACTGCAATAATGGTCCTAGAACTGGATCCTGTCATATGGTGACCTGCTTTACAAATGTCATGACTTACAATCATAATTGACAGGTTCAATTACATTCCTAATTTGAGGACTTCCTGTATATCACACACTAACTCTGGGCAATTCAGTGAGTATAAAACATAAAACATTAAATCAAATCATTTCCTAAATCACAACTCTCATGCCCCTCAATTAAAATAACATGAAACAAAACTCTTGGTCACTACGCAGTCATTGAGTGACTAAATGCTCAATGAAAATAAACATCTTCAACATCTTTCAGAAAGATAGAAGGAAGCCAGATACACCTCTGTGAACAGCACAGTCACAAGGGCAAGGACACCCCTGAGAAATTTACTCTTTGGTCCAGGCTCCTCTCACTTCTCAAGAGGACAGGATCAACATTTTCCTGATCAACATTTCTCAACTTTGGCAATTTTAACAGAAGTTTTCAACTTCTTTCCTTTACCACAAGAGGGTACTCTTAAAGAGTCTTCTCAGATTGAACTTTTTCAAAAAAACAACAACAAAACAGTAGCTTCTATTTATTACATAGTCAAAGAAAGGAAACACATTATGTCATTGGAGAGTTTATGCTGAAATGTACTCAGTAGGTATATCATCTAAATCAAGTGTTTCTCAACTTTGGCATCTTGAAGATGTGTGGACTCCCAATCTGTTATGACCAAGCGATATCAGCATGCTGGCTGGGGAATTCTGGAAGTTGAAGTCCACAGATGTTCAAGGTCCAGATGTCGTTTCTTTCAGAGTCTAGAATCCCTATTGCTTACTTCTTAGGAATAAACTGCTTGTCAAGAAGCAACAGTGAGGGTTCCTCCAAAAGCAGCAAGACCCATAAATTAATCCACAAATCAAGATTTCATCGAGAAACTGAATGGAAAGCAGGCACAACAAGCATTCAAGAACTCAGAGGACATTCTCATAAGTAGATATATTGTAAAATTACTAATGAGGCCATTTATGAACAAAATCCCACTTATTACTGCATCTCAAATTCAAAACCTACTTACAGTAAAATCAAAGCTTTAAACTCTTGCACTTCTTTCCTGTTTGTACAGTGGCTTGAAGCCATCTGTCTCTTGCTTTAACAAACTAGTCTGGTTTCAGAGCATTTGGTTCGGACCTTGTAAGAGTTGTTCCTAAAAAACAGCTGGCTCTGTCACTTTTAAGATGAGGTGGTTAGCAGCATGGGGCTACTTCCTGGTATACAAACTGTCTCCGTGAAGCACTAAAGCGAATGGAAAAAGTAGGATCAACAATGTCAATGCTAAAGAGATAGGACTGAGTGATTTTGTAGAAAAGATGGCTCTGCCTTGCACAAGCATTAATTAATGCTGTTTCTACACTGGATGCCAGTTAAATCTGTGACAGCTCAGAATCTGCTTACAGTGCATGAATTGTATTGAAAAAGATATGTCAGCTACCATGAAGTCAGATGCAAACTTCTTTTTACTGATGGCAGTTTTCAGCATTTTCATTATAGTTGTATGTGGGAGTGGTGTGTGTGTGTGTGTGTGTGCTATTACCAGATATATAATGAATGCACTGGGATTTCTCCTTGCTAGGCAAATAAGCATTTGAGTCAAAGAATGTGACACTTTTCAGATTAATTCGAACAATTGTGTGAATAGGTGACTACGGTACATCTACTAACCTGGATTGGCTCATTACCAAGGCAGTGACAGAAGAAAGTGAGCTGTTTCACAGACTACATTCCAGGGGATGCTGCAACCAAAAATAGATCTTCAATTGATTTCTTTGTACAAAGAAGGTGCTTGTCACATTTCCTGTTCCTGAACTTATACACACCTACAAAATACCTGAGGTCCATTTTAAGCAACCATTTCAAAAGGTTGATTTGCAACAGGACAATGAATTTAGATGTCCACAACATCCACCCAAATTGAAACAAAATTCAAACACAGAAGCAATCTTAGTGGTTCCTTGCTTTGGCAGGCCTCATTTAGATTTTAGGCTAGATAAAGCAGGATACATGCCTTATTTTGAACATATGTTATTTAAAGCTGTTTTATACAACTGTTCCGTAGAACGTATTTCTAGCAGAACAGAAAAGAATGGCTAATTCACTGTTATGACAGCCATGAAGCTCCATTTATATTTGAGGCTACTTGATGCACAGTAAATGGTCACTCTGTCACTTGCTTTGAGCATAGTGAAGGAAATGTCATGCACGCTGAGGTGATTTAGACTCTCAAGAGTTTTCTGGTCTGAGGAAAAATCATTTTGAATAATTCAACTTGGGCACCTGATAGATCCTTCACTAGTTTGTCAGGGTGCCATCAAGGATTTCAACCTTGGGACTGAATACTGGTTTTAAGCTTCTCCTTTTCTTTTTACAGGAAAGAGCAGTATATCTGTAGCAAATCCTGTTCGACTATAAAGATTCTACTTTTTAAAATGTAAGAATCATAGGGCTTCCTGCTAGGGGGCAGTAAATATAACTGTCCAACTCCTGCAGAAAGACACAACCAGCAATCCATCAACCAGTCCATTTCCACAGATCAGCTCCTGTCAGCAGCCTCACAATTGATGAGCAGACACATCTTGCTGAAACAGATGGGTTAGCAAATCATGAGGGAAATGAAGTGATAGTGTCCTATCCATTCTTTATAGCATGTTCTCCTCTTATTCTTGTCCACATATGTTCTATGTGGAATACCTTGAGATTCTGTTAAACATTGCAGAACTCCTAACCTGAAAAACAGAGTCAAACCATGGGGTATCTAGCTGTTGTGGCCCTTCAAAGGTCCCATCTCAGACCTGTCACATGACTTGAATCTTGAATTGAACCTTCCATGGAATGAAAATTTATGTTCTCCTATAAAAATAAGTATAGCTACAGACAGATAGATAAGAATTTAGATAGATTTCTTCTCAGAATCTGATTCATAGACTATAAGACAGGCATGTCAAACTGCCGGCCCGCGGGCCGGATGTGTCACGCTGAAACCGCGCCCACCCCATTGCCGGCAATGGGGGAAAAGTCGCAATACGTCATGCCTGCTATAAGAGAACTGTGTTTATAAAAGATAACTAAAATAACTCCAGAAAAGCTATTTGATTAGTTAAAAGACTTTGTTCAAAAGAATTCTTATGGTGAAAATAAAATTTCATTATTTTTGCTGTTTCAGATGTAAAGGTGACCACAACCAATTCTCATTAAAATCCCACAGACTATTTGACTGATGAGGCAATTGGAGCCAACTTCTTTTAGGTACCTTTTAAAGTGTTTGATTGCTTTTTCTTTAATTCACAGTCAAATACTTTCCCCATTTTTTCCTACATTTTCAGTTTAATTTGTAACAAAGGGCTTTACTGGTAAGACCACAGATTTAATTTCAGGACAATACTGATTATTTTCATGTCTTTCTGGAATGGACAGATTTAATTAGTCTTCAAAGACAGTGGTTTACCACTATAAAAGAAAGAATATCTGCGTCCCAACTGAGTCCTTATGCCTTCTATTAATTCTGAGGTGTAGACCATGAAAGTATATCACTCATTGCATAGCTTAATATTTATATTCCATCTGCCAAGAGTTTAGTCATCTTCATATAAAGATCAGATTCATTCATTAAGCTAAGTAATATTTGTTTAATCATGATTTATTGAAAAAACTATAGCAATAAGATGTTAATCCAAGCGTCATGGTTCACAAACCGTAATGGCCTTATTCACAATGCCCTGAGCCAAAACCAAATAAACCACATTATGGTTTGGTCTAATGTGCAAATACAGTAAATCCTACCTTAGTCAACAATATTAGTAATTCTGTGATTTGGTATAATACAGGAAAACAAAGAGTAACAACTAAAAAGAAAGCTTTTCATAAGCTTTCATTAACTGGTTCCATGGAAATAATGCATACTTATTACAGCAAGCAAGCTGAATTCTTCTTAAAACAATACAGAATCACTCTGCACTCTAGAAAGAGTGTAGAGAAGACCAATAAATGACTAGGGGACTGCAGGCTAAACCATATGATGAACAACAGTTGTGGGAGCTGGATATGCCTAGCTCAGGGGTCTTCAAACTTGGCCCTTTTATGACTTGTGGACTTCAACTCTCAGAATTCCTCAGCCAGGCACACTGGCTGAGGAATTCTGGGAGTTGAAGTCCACAAGTCATAAAAGGGCCAAGTTTGAAGACCCCTGGCCTAGCTCAACACAGAGAAGGACTAGGAGTGACAATATAGTAGTCTCCCAATATTTGAGGGGCAGTTACAGAGAAGAGAAGGTCAACCTATTCTCCAAATCACCTGAAGAGACAGGACAAGAAGTAACAGATGGAAGCTTATCAAAAAGAGATCCAACTTAAAATTAAAGAAAACATTCCTGTCAGTGAGAACAATTAATCAGTGGAATGGCTTGCCTTAGAAGTTGTGGGTGCTCCATCACTGGAGGTTTAAAAAAAAAAAAAGATTGGACAGCCATTTGTCTGGAATGGTATAGGATCTCCTGCTTGAGCAGGGGGTTAGACTAGAAGACCTCTGAGGTCCCTTACAACTCTGCTATTCTGTATTATGTATGTAAAAGTATTACCTAAGGGCACCTAGACTGACTGATCTGCTCTTTAGACGTGGTGGAGTGGATGGAGTTTGTGTTAGTTTTTATAATAATGTACCAAGTACATTGTATAATAATTGACATCACTCTGCACACACATTTTCTCAGAGTAAAGTTTGCTCATCTCAGTGGGGCTTATTTGTGATTATGTAACACCATGCTCTATGTAGTTAAAACTCCAGACATGATAGTTCCAAAATACATCAGACGCTTTTCCTTGCCAATAGTGGTAAGAACATCTGCAGAATGTCTTGCTCCAGATGTCTCCACAGCTTCCTCCCTCATGGCATTTTAAAAAACAGTCCCAACTGCTTTATGCCACCAAGCTTTTAAACCCAATGCATTGCTAGAGGTGTCCATCCTAGGAGACACAGTTAAGTGTTCATATTGCATTATTTGCGTTATTTGCATTATCTATTTTACCCATACTGTAGTTTATCTTCTGATTGGGTTAAACTATAAAAGTTATAAATAAAGCAAGCAAACGCTGGAAAATAAGCCGCAATAAATTGGTCTGGCAAAAGTTTTTTGAAAGCAGTTATTTAAAAGCAGTAATAAAATAATGTTGCATATATTTATACTTATAAAGAACCATGTGTGATTTAGCATAGTCTTTGAGAATTTCCCATGGGCATTTTTTGCTGGTGAAATGTCACGCTTCCATGCATCCTCCAAACTTCCTGGGCTCTTAATAGCCTTTTCATACTGATATAGGATGGTCTTCCCTGCTGTCCCCCTTGCTGTGCTTGGACCTCTCAATGGGCTGAGCAGTTATCTATCTCCACCTGGCTGAGGCAGGAACATGAGTAATAGCAGGTAGAGGACTCCTTATCCTCAATCTTCCATTGCTATGTTTGATGTTTGTGGCAAGAAAAAGAAAATCAGCCAACTACAAAGTCAGCAAAGCTTGCAGTAAATGGCTTCTGGAATGCTTCCCAACCCTTTGTCCCTGACTGAACTGAAGAAGCTTCTTGGTTGAGAAGTGAAACGTCTTCAAGGAAACACAAAGTCCAGTTGCCTTTTGAAAAAACATCTTTGGGACAACCATGACCTGGATGATTGAGAAACTCCATAGACATTCCCAACCCTTTCTATCGTAAGTAGCAATGCTGGAGTCACATGACCAGGAATGAGACGGTCTTAAGAATGGAAGAGGCTGCAGCATTCTGAACTAACATCAATTCTCTTTCCCATAGAAGTGTATTGGATGACTATTCTCCCCAGCTGGAACTGACCCCTCTTTTAAATTCCATCTTTCTTTTTTTGGTCTCTCTCTCTCTCTCTCTCTCTCACACACACACACACAGAGAGAGAGAGAGAGAGAGAGAGAGAGAAGAGAGAGAGAGAGAGAGAGAGAGAGAGAGAGAGAGAGAGAGAGAGAGAGATACAGAAATTAATTCAATTCTTTTCAAGCTTTGGAGAGTTATTTTGGTGACCAGGAGACAGAAAGTTTCACTGTACCCCTTTTAACACCTATTTAATCACAAGATTGCTTGTAGAAATGGAATTATCAGAGTTGGGAAAGTTGAAGACTAGCTGTAGGTCCAGCTGCACTTGGGCTATGCAAACCTTTCCACTAGCTCAAAGAGTATAGTCCACTTTTCACATCTTATTTTTCCAGTCTAATGCAATATATATATATATGACAATAATAACAACATATATTGTCATGAACCCTACTTGCTTGGTAAATACTTGCTGCTATACGTTTAGGTCTTACTATGCCCAGGAGCTCCATGTTAAATCATTTAATCACATTCAAATCGCTTAAATTCTTCCACACTGCCAGACTCCTGAATTTTGGAAATTTCAAAAATTCCTCTGAAGAGGACACTTACATCCTCTGGGCAGCAGGAGGCACTACTAGCTTATATTTGCAAATAGAGTTACAGTCAGATATAAGGAAGAAATCAGCTGCTCAAGTATTCAGTGGCTAAGCAGGGAAAGAGGGGACAAGAGTTTTCCTTCTCTTTAAGCCAAGGACTATACTGTCTGCTCACTTTGCTTTCAAAATGTTTTGCTTGTTTGCTAATTAAAACCTTTTTTTTTTTTTTTTGCTGGTCTACAAATCAAGAACTCTACAACAGAAACTGAACATTGTGCAGACATTTCAGCAGGGCATAGTGGCCTTTAGGCTAATACCATGGATGAGTATAAAGAACATGAGACATCAACACAGCCTACTTGCCATGTGAAGAGATGAGAATGTTCAAATATCCTAAGGAGACTTCGAAAACATCTCCCGTTTCAAACTTCAAACAACCTCTCAAATCTCTGGATCCTCGAATTTTCCTTTTCAGACCTACGACAACACATGGCAATGCAGAGAAGTTTATTTTGAGGCTTTCTATTTTTCAAGGGTCTCCATGGGTACTTTTTTTTTTTAAGGACTAGAAAATACGATGGACATGTTTTCATGAACCAACTGTGAACTTCAAACTGAGCCGTTCGTGAATATTGTACCAATTTACTTGTATTAACAGTGTTCTGAGTTGGAGTAGGAACTATGTTGTGCAATAGTAAGGTGAAAAGTGCAGTACAGTACTTGCACGGTGCAGTTTCTTATAGAGCAGTGATGGCGAACCTTTTAGAGACCGAGTGCCCAAAAACTGGCCCCGCCCCTGCCCCACCCCCTGCCCAGCCCCGTTCCACCCCCTGCCCCGCCCCCACTCTGCCCCACCCTGCCTGCCCGCAGGGCCACTCACCGCCTCCAAGGCCCACCACAGATCACCCAGGCAGCCCAGCAGCGCCATGGCAGCCACGCCCTCTGCCCGCGCCCCATAGCATAAACTGTGCGTGTTGGGGCGTGAGGGCAGAGTCTTGTCTATGCTGCATGGCTGCCATGTCCTTGGCTGCGCTGCTCCGTGTGGGCCACGCTCGGGGGCGACTCTCCTCCAGGGGGGTTGCTGGTGACGAGGGGTCGCGGGCGGAGGCAAGGCTGGACAATGACACGTGTGCCCACAGAGAGGGCTCCAAGTGCCGCCTCTGGCACCCGTGCCATAGGTTCGCCACCACTGTTATAGAGTATCATCAAGGAAAATCTGTTGTCTTTGTCCGATCATAGCATGGCAGCTGAGATTTGTGAAAATATGATATTCCTGCCCATCCTATACCAGGAAAGATATGTTCTCAATCACAGTCGCTGGAACAATATTCCCATATGTGTGGTGCATCCTGGATTCTGCATTAGTTTAGAACAGGGGTCTTCAAACTTGGCCCTTTTATGACTTGTGGACTTCAACTCCCAGAATTCCTCAGCCAACGTGCCTGAGGAATTCTGGGAGTTGAAGTCCACAAGTCATAAAAGGGCTAATTTTGAAGACCCCTGGTTTAGAACCTGTGAGTGTGGGTTATTTTGTTTTTTATTTGTATCTTTTAAAGTAATGATCTTATTATTGTACATTATCCCAAGCCATCATAGAGTTGGGTGGCCTTATAAAATTAATTAATTTCAGGTAATCTTTGACTTACAATAATAATAATAAAGTTGGAAGGGACCTTGGAGGTCATCGAGTCCAACCCCCTGCTCAGGCAGGAAACCCTATACCATTTCGGACAAATGGCTGTCCAGTCTCTTCTTAAAAACTTCCACAAATGGCTGTCCAGTCTCTTCTTAAAAACTTCCAGTGTTGGAGCATTCACCACTTCTGGAGGCAGGTTGTTCCACTGGTTAATTGTTCTAACTGTCAGGAAGTTTTCTCCTCAGTTCTAGGTTGCTTCTCTCCTTGATTAGTTTCCATCCATTGCTTCTTGTCCTGCCCTCAGGCGCCTTGGAGAATAGCTTGACTCCTCTTCTTTGTGGCAAGCCCTGAGATATTGGAATACTGCTATCATGTCCCCCTATTAGTCCTTCTTTTCATTAAACTAGACATACCCAATTCCAGCAAACGTTCCATGATATGCTTTAGCCTCCAGTCCCCTAATCATCTTTGTTGCCCTTCTCTGCACTCTTTCTAGAGTCTCAACATCTTTTTTACATCGTGGTGACCAAACTGGATGCAGTATTCCAAAGTGTGGCCACCAAGACATTGTAAAGTGGTATTAATCTTCACGTGATCTTGATTCTATCCCTCTGTTAATGCAGACCAGCACTGTGTTGGTTCTTTTTTGGCAGCTGCAGCACACTGCTGCTCATATTTAAGTGATTGTCCACTAGGACTCCGAGATCCCTACTCACAGTTACTACTATGAGCAAGGTACCACCCTATACTATACCCTGTACATTTGGTTTTTCTTGCCTAAATGTAGAACTTACTTTTTTCACCATTGAATTTCTTTGTTAGATAGCGCGCAGTGTTCAAGTCTGCCAGTCCTCCTGTACTTAAGCCTGTCTTCGGAGTGTTGGATATTCCTTTTCCTGCCAGCTTGGTGTCATCTGAAAATTTGATGAGTTCCCCATCTATCCCCTTGTCCAAATCGTTGATGAAGATGTTGAAGAGCACTGGGCCAGAACAGAGCCCTGGGGCACCCCACTGCACACTTCCCTCCCTGTAGATGCGGTTCCATTGAGGACCACACGCTGAGTACGGCCGGTCAGCCAGCTACGAATCCATCTGGTGGTGATGCTGTCTAACCCACATTTTTCTATCTTATCAAGTAGTAGGTTGTGATCTACTTTATCAAATGCCTTACTGAAGTCCAAGTAAATTATATCCACAGCATTCCTCTGATCCACTAATTTTGTCACTTGGTCAAAGAATGCAATAAGGTTTGTCTGGCATGATCTGTTTTTGACAAATCCATGTTGGCTTTTAGTAGTGATTTTGTTTGCCTCTAGGTGTTCGTTGATTCGTTGTTTGATTATCTTTTCCAGAATCTTCCCAGGTATTGAGGTCAGGCTGATAAGTCTGTAATTTCCTGGATCTATTTTTTTTTCCTTTTTTGAAGATGGGAACTATATCAGCTCTTTTCCAGTCCTCTGGTAGTTCCCCAGTGCTCCAGGATCTTTGAAAAATATAGTTCAGTGGTTCTGAGATCACATCTGCCAGTTCCTTGAGAACCTTGGGATGTAATCCATCTGGTCCTGGTGATTTGAACTCATCTAGGCTGGACAGGTGCTCGCTTACCATTTTCTTGCCTATCTTATCTTGTGTTTCTATTCTGTTTTTTATGGCACTATTTTTGATAGGTTGGTCTGTTTTTTCCCTTTGTGTAAAGACAGATGCAAAAAACGAGTTAAATAGTTCTGCTTTCTCACTATTGCTTGTCACCTTCTTGCCACTTTCACCCACTAATGGACCAATAATTCATCAGGTGACAACATCACTGACTTATGACCCTTTTTCATACTTACAACCATAGCAACATCCCAGTGGTCACATGATCAAAATTTGGACACTTGGCAACTGACTCACATTTATGACGGTTGCAGTGTCCCAGGGTCATGTGATCACCTTTTGTGACCTTCTGACAAGCAAAGTCAACGGGGAAGCCAGATTCACTTAAAAACCCTGTTGCTAACTTTAACAACTGCAGTGATTCACTTAACAATTGTGGCAAGAAAGGTCGCAAAATGAAGCAAAACTCACTCAACAATTGTCTTGCTTAGAAACAGAAATTTTGGGCTCCACTGTGGTCATAAATGGAAGACCATCTCTATTCTGAAGTTCCACTAAAGTCCCTTCTGATCTGGGCCAATCATGACTGTTGTGTCTGCTGAATTAGGCAAACCAGAGTTTATGCAAATTATAATTTTGACACACACCCCCATTAGAATGAGAATCCTGAGCCATGTGAGTGGGACATTCACATTGCAATCTCAACTGCTTTTTTTGCTCCTGGCCTGGGGCTCAGAACAGAAACAACACTGGCTGACCTAAGACCAGTAAATTTCCTTGAAGCCCAACCTGCCAGGTTTATGAGGAAAAAATGGGCAAGAATATGATATATCCTTCCTTCCTTCCTTCCTTCCTTCCTTCCTTCCTTCCTTCCTTCCTTCCTTCCTTCCTTCCTTCCTTCCCTTCTTATCCCACCTTTATTTCTTTTATAAATAACTCAAGACAACAAACATACATTATTTATTTATTCATTCCTTATTTATATTTATAAATAACCCAAGGCAATGAGCATACCTAAAACTCTTTCCTCTTCCTATTTTCTCCACAACAATAACCATGTGAGGCGGATTGGACTGAGAGAGAGTGACTGCCTTGGCACTCAAGGCCAATTTTTATGCTAAGGCTCAATAACACTGGCCTAGGATACCAATATTTGGGGAGAGCCAAAACAACCTCTCCTTCCAAATTGTTCTAATCATGCAAATCTTTGCAATTCCAGGGAGTGGCCCCATTGGCCAGCATAGCTTAGGGATGCAATATAATCTTCAATTCACGTTGTTTGGACTCTTGAAGGAAACGCAGGATTTATACATCAAGCAAACAAAACACATTTACTCAACTTTAAAGTCATCATGCGAATATTAACCATATTTCTCACATGCTTATTTCCACCTTGCTTCCAAACTAGAAGAGCAACTTATAGGTAGTCCTCAAATTACCACCACAAGGCAGCCTGGAATTTCCACTGTATATCATGACAGTCCTAAGTACAGGAGACAAACCTCACTTGGGCATTTTTTTGTTTCAACACTGGAAGTTTCTAAGAAGAGATTGGACAATCATTTGTCTGAAGTGGTATAGGGTTTCCTGCCTGAACAGGGGGTTGGACTAGAAGACCTCCAAGGTTCCTTCCAACTCTTCTATTCTGTTAAAGAGTCTATCAGTTCTGCAACCCACAGCTCTGTGCATCAAACAGAAATGAAAATTTTCTGGCAGAGACAACATACCAGACTTCAGTTCTCTAAAGCCACAAAGCCTTAGAGGAGGTTCCAGGGGGCTCTGAGCCTAGAATAAGTTTTGATTTTTACATGATTCACCACAGCTGTTAAAAAGACAAGCTAGAGGTGCTTGCCTTCAATCCCTGCCAGCTGTGTTGAGGGTCAGTTACATTTAGCCAACCCAAAAAAGAGCATGTCCAATTTGCATTTTCATGGGAGATCCTTGTCCTTAGCAGGACGCATTACTTGTTAAATATTCTTATGAACCATGACTGATGTCTGAGCACACTGAGAAAATTAAATATTAAGCTGCTATTTACCATACAGTGTAGAAAGCAATGAAGAATGAAAAGAAAATATACAGAAATATTCAGCAACTGGTCCTGTAGGGGTAGAGTATTATGCAACTGGTCCTGTAGGGGTAGAGTATTATGCAAATAGAAATGATATAAAGCTATGGAATTAATGTTCAAGCCAGATCACTGGTTTATTCTTCCCACGGCTGTCATTGTGGGCCTCAGCACAGGTTTTTTTCCCAGTTCTATTAACCCATAGCTAAGTTTTCAAGAACTTAAGAAGTTTATTTTAGCAAGTTAATACTCTACATTTTCTACAATGTTTTTAAATAATACTGAAATTCATACTAATTGCCGTTGGTAGCCCTTGGTAGCATCAGCTAATTATAATCTTTCTAAAGATCACACAGTTAACATTGTTACCCATGAGAAAGGTTTCCATAAATAGGTTAGGCCGTTTACAGTGTTTTCATTTAGTAGTTGAGTAGTTGGTTAGCTAACCTCATGTTCATCTGTTTACTTCCCATGTAATAATACCGAAAACAGCAAGTCCAACAATCCTTTGAGAATATCACTGGTCAAATAGTCACCACCTAATGGCAGGGTGGTTCCTGGCCACCACAGCCAACAGGATACAACTCCCATTTAATAGGAAGCCCAGATGTAGCCACCACCAACTTAAAGGTTTCCTTGATAATAAGTCCTTATTCCTTTGCTGATTCTTAGATTCATTAGTTCTGGCTATAATTCCAGTTTTTCTAGATGCTATAAACAATCCAGACCACAAAGCACTTTTGGCTGTACAATCCAAATATTCATTCTGTTTCTGCCACAGCTGTTTCAGGACTGGCTCAGCACTTTTTCTATAATAGCAAAACTCTAAATATTATCCTTTTCAAAAGCAGGTGTTTAATTCAGCTGGAAAATGCTTATTTTGTCTACAATCCTCTTTTACATTATTTGTTCGTTATCTCTCAGCACATAACGATCGTCCCCATTAAGAAACTTTTTAAATAAGCTAACCTAGACAATAAGTATAAGACACCTACACACAACACATACCTTTGAAAGAATTGTCCTGTCCTAAGGCCTGCTGAGAGAGTCAGGTCTTTATGGTTTTCATAAAAAACACAGAAGAGCCAGTTTGGTGCAGTGGTTAAGGCATCAGCCTAAAAACAGAAGAAAGTGAGTTCTAGTCCCACCTTGGGCAAGAAGTCAGTTGGGCCAGTCACTTTCTTTCAGCCCTAGGAAACAAGCAATGGCAAACCACTTTTGAAAAATCTTGCTAAGAAAACCTCAGGGACTTGTCCAGGCAGTCTCTGACAATTGGATACGACTGAATGAAAGAAAATAAAAGGACACAGAAGCAGGGACTTATGGTCATAGCTGTTCCAAAAGGCAGTCACATCCACAGGGAAGGCACTGCTTTGATAATGGGACTGAAATCATGCTACTGCTACAGTATTATTGGAGAAATTGAAGTCTTTTATGTCCATACTCTCTTGTCTTGAAATCTCAACCTATTCCTCCTCATGCAGATTCCAACAACCTCCAGACACCAAGAAAGGACATTCTGCGGGACCACTCAATATATTAAGCCACAGATCACAGAATACAAACCACAATGCTGAGTTCACATATTATGCTAAGCCAAAAGCAAACTTGAATTCTGATGTAGTTTGATGTGCAACCCAAAAATATCAGTGATATTCCTATTTAAAGGAGGAGGAGGAGGAGGAGGAGGAGGAGGAAGAGGAGGAGGAGGAGGTGCAGAGTTTCCTTATCATTATTATAGAGAGCTATAATATTTTTAAAAAATTCTCACTGCCATTGTCTTAAGTCAAGGACTATCTGAGCTTGACTGAGCTACAGAATAGGAATGCCACTGTTTTCACATAAATGGAAGACTGACTTAAGAAGTTAATTTGTAGAAAAATTCCTTAGGGGTCAAATTATTTCTGCCCAGACATTAATATTTTTATTGTTATTGCAGCTCATCTTGGAACCAGGAGGCCATGAAAAGAACAAGAAAGAGAAAAAGTTATTACAAACCCTTTTCTAGAATTGTTATTTACTTGTTCAAGATGGGATAATAAGTGGTATCATTAAACTTTACAACTCCAGGTTGTAAACCGAGTACAGATTGTTCAACCCCATTTTGCCAAGATCAAGAGATTTATTCCACTCATTAATGGGCAGTTTGGCACAGTGATGTTTTGATTCATATCTTCACATTTGCCTAATGTGACACTTTGCAGCATTAAGGTATAAAATATACTATCAAGCTCTTTTAGAAAGGCTAGAAGTTATTTATGGGAATTAAATGAAAATTAAGCATTGTGAATATGAGAAAAATTGTCAAAAACTACATCGGTATTCCCATTCAATTTTACTTTTATCTCTTTAAAGTCCAGATATTTCATTCTAACATACTGTGTTAAATACTATAACAACACCGTAACTGTCTCCAGGATTTAATTTTATGTATAGATTAATTATCTCTCTTTTTCTTTAATTACTCTATTTTCAGCTCTAGTCATGGATAGTCTATGATCAATTCCACTACCCACCAGGTTTCCTACAAGATACTGAAAACCACAGTCCAAATTGAGAGTAGGGTTATCAATTTAAGCTGGTATTTGCTGTGCACATTATGGATTCATACGAGAAATGAAAATCAGAATTTCTCCTCAGTATGGTGTAGTAATCAAGATACTGGACTAAGATCGGGGAGGCCCAGTCGGTGTCACCCTGAGCTAGAAAAACTCATTCTCTCCCAAGTCAGCCTACCTCACAGGCTTGTTTAGTGAAAAACAGGAAAAGGGAGCCCTTGTCTATGCTGCCCTGAGCTCTCCCCTTACAAAAAGTATAATAAAATCAAATTAATTAGTTAATTTAGAAAGTTTTTTTAACTTGGTATAGAAGCTCATTTATTCCACAATGAGCACAGGGCCAATTCTAATAAGACAGCTCTCATGAAGAGGCTGCCAAAAATAGTGGCGATGTAGCCAATTATATGTACAACATCTGCTGATCAGCATATAGTTTCCCGTACATCAATTTACCACGGATAGAGAAATGCTGGCTTTCCAAAAAATGCTAACTTAAATGTTTAGGATCTTTCGCCATTGTCCATGCTAAGTGGGACTGTTGAGCACTGTGATTCAACAAAACTATAGTACTTGGAATTTTCAACCTAATATTACCAAAAAAAAGGGCAATCTGCTACATATGCATTTGTACCTGTGTATGGTTGTTCAAATGTATGATACATTTCTAGTATATATGATTGTCTATTCTGTTTGTAATCTCAGAAAAGATTTATATCCTTCTTCGTATTTCAGAAAGACCTGTTCTGCTACTTTATTAAAGCATTAACAGTGAAGTTTTGTTTTTTTTTTGCTCCTGGTGTTTTCCATTTTAGGCACAGGATATTCCTGCTAATACTCTAGAAATATGATTATTTTCTGTCATTTTTGCTGTTCAGAATATTGAAAGAATGAATAAAATTTCACTACCTGGCTTATGACTGAAATTGGCATGCACAGTCTGTCCTAGTCTTCATCAATCTCTTGTTTTCAGATATCCTGAATTTCCACCTGTCAGAATTTTTAGGCAGTGTGGCACAACTCCAATTTGGGTACAATATTACTGCAGATGTACCTGTTTATGAACTGATCAGTTAAAAGTTAGCTGCCATTGGAGGTTGAAGGTTCAAAGTTAACTTGAAACCTAATTAACTTGATAGTGAGATGGGTGACATATAGATAGCTAGATAGCTTGATAGATGATAGACAGACAGACAGACAGACAGACAGACAGACAGACAGACAGACGGATAAATAAAACTGTTTTTATATATACTTCTCTTAAAATTCTCACCATTTAGACTTTATAATTACAACAGAATAGGCTTATCCCTTTCTCTTTATGTTCTGTTTCCTATAAACATTTTGGACAGTAAAATGTTATGCATTTTAATTTAGATTTAGTCCTAAATATTATCATGGAAATTCAAAATACCAAATTTTCTAAGTAAATTAGTATGATAGTAAGAGTAAATGTAGATAATTTTTATTTTTGCTGATATGGGTGCTTATCTGATTTTTTAAAATATGGCATGACACTTTCTTTCTTTCTTTCTTTCTTTCTTTCTTTCTTTCTTTCTTTCTTTCTTTCTTTCTTTCTTTCTTTCTTTCTTTCCTTTCCTTTCCTTTCCTTTCCTTTTTTGATGAGAACTGGAACTAAACAACATGTAAGCATATAATAATGCATAAAAAAGAATGTTTTTTTTTTCTAAATACAGTAAATGTTACAGTTGCAACTGCAATAATGATTCAGCATAAAAGCAAACACAATGCAATAAAAAAGCATACTAAACTGAATCAATAGAAGTAAAAGAGAAAGCTTTAACCTTTTTTTAAACAAACCTTTCTGAAAGCCTCCATTGAAAAAAAAAATATCATTCGGTTTTTTCCTCCTAGGTGGCCAATTTAGGTTTTATCAAATGGCTGCGTTGATATTTATGACAACAATACTAAAAGCGCTTTTTATTTTTCAAAGTAAAATTGCAAAGCTACATGCTTTCAAATAGCCATCTAGGGAACTCCAGCTATGCATGAGATAGAATCATAAATCACCCTCCAGCTCCATTTTGATTAAAGCCAACTACCAGTTCACCACAGAACAGAGAATAGGCGGACCCCATAACAAAAAATAAAAACTACATATCTAATTAACCAAGAAAAAGCAGGCATTAACATTTTCAGGTGTATGTACCTGGTAGATCTCCCTTTCTATACTTAGAGCAAAACAAAACAAAAAAACAAAGACAAGTACAGATTATGTCACCTATAGTTAATTCTGTGGAAACTGATAAGGAATAAATTCCAGAGTATATATCAGATTTGTATTAAGACTAACTTCATAATGAAATGAAAAAAATATGAGATGTTCAGCAAAGAACACTTGAATTGCCTTTTCTGAAAATATCAGATGTAATTAATACCAGTAGATTTACACCCCATCATAAGCTCCCCAAGAATTCAACAACTGATGGGCACCTTCTTGCAAGGAAATAAATGTACACAATTTGGTAAGGCAACACTGTTGGAACCAGGCTTAGTATTAATAGTGTTTAATTAAGATCACTGAGAAAATTAGTTTGCATTCAGTTTTAATGCAGAAAATAAATCTAACAAATAAAATGGAGGCTTCAATCACCAGTAGTATCATAACCACCCCATCTTTTGGACAAGACTAGGGTCAAACCCACTTTATCTCTTTGCCTTCCTATCACACCTAAATTGACTGTTCCTGTCCCCAGACAAAGCCCTCTGAAATCCTCTCTGGGCCAAAGAACAGAAACTTCCTCACATCAACAGAGGGATAGTGTCAAGACAAGTGTGACAGTAACACTCTACACTGCACTGATGAGACCACACTTAAAATACTACATCCACCATGATACAAAACAGATGTTGAGACCTGGAAAGTGTGCAGAGAAGAACAACAAACATGATAAAGGGTCTGGAGGTTACTGTACATCATATGATGAATGGTACAGGGACCTAGGTTTGTCTAGCCTATTAAAGAGAAGAATTAGGGGGAACATGATAAGGTAGCTGTATCTCTCTTAATCTCCTAGAAGTAAGGAGAACTTTTCTGACAGTAACAGCAGTCAATCAATGGAATTGCTTGCCTCCTGGCATTGTGGGTGCTCCATCACTGGAGATTTTCAAAAATAGAGTGGACAATCATTTGAGTGGGATGGAAGCTAATCAAGGAGAGAAGCAACCTAGAACTAAGGAGAAATTTCCTGACAGTTAGAACAATTAATCAGTGGAACAACCTGCCTCCAGAAGCTGTGAATGCTCCAACACTGGAAGTTTTTAAGAAGAGACTGGACAGCCATTTGTCTGAAATGGTATAGGGTTTCCTGCCTGAGCAGGGGGTTGGACTAGAAGACATCAAAGGTCCCTTCCAACTCTATTATTGTTATTGTTATGGATAGTATAAGACTCCTGCCTTGAGCAGGAGGTTGGACTAGAAGACCTCCAGGATCCCATCCAGCCCTATGATTATGATTCACCAGCTCAGAGTACAGTCCAAGGACAGCCCTTAAAGGAAATTGCAATCTAGAGAAACACCCATTTTCCATCTTCTTTTCAGCTGATGACCTCAACATTCCATCTTCTTCACAATGGACTTCCCCAATTCTGATTCCCTCCTGAAAGGCCCATTTTGCTTAACTGTAGATACAGTTTCAGACACACTGACAAGGACCTGCCTATCTTTCCCACACTGGCTAGCAAATCAGATCCCTATGATTTCCCGCATTGTAGCCCTCAACCTCTATCAAAAAATCTTTGCTTTCCCATTGTTTCAGGTCCCTCTTTCTTCTAAAGTAGACACCCAGAAATTGTTGCAATAAACATGGTTTTTCTCAGTATTGTGCTCCTCCTTCAGACTGAATCCTTGACATATCCTTGACATAATCATATTAACATTTAGCACATGATCCTTTCAAACGATCAGTAATGGAAAGTCCTCTTGTGGAAATATTTTAAAATGATCATGAGATCCAAAAAAAGTCAATTATTCTCAGAAATGATGCCTCAATAGTGAGGTGCTATGTGTAGGACTTCCATCTGGAAGAAACAAATCCAAGGACATTTTTTTTCCCTTTAGAAACTAAAATAGAGTCTCTTTTCATTTTTTTATGTCATTCATCAGCCAGAGGCTATAACACTGAAATCCTCTTATACACTGATGCAAAAGTCTTCATTTAGTCAAAAATGAAGAAGATGAAAAGTATGGGTAGGCCATTAAATACAAATGTATAGAATGAAGGGGGGGGGGGAAATCTCATTATTATAAAATAGAACTACATGGGAAACACAGTCATTTCAGTTGGCCACTTAGCTGGCAACTAAGTATGAATATTTGGTTGTATTACTGGATTGATGGATAATATTTTTTTTCAGGATCATTCTTAAAATAATAAACTCTAAGAAACCTCCCAAATCCTACTTTTTCATTTTCTTTCATCTTCTTGCAGAGCACAATGATCTTTCTTTTTTCAGCCCTCCTAATAAGATGCCATGATAAAACCAATATGGAATATATTACAAAAAATAAGATTATGAACTTCAGTTCCAAGAGCTATTCAAATGGAATAAATGAAATAGAACATAAATTATTTTGAATTGAAGCTCTTGACACTATTTGACAGGTGATAGGAAGAGAAAGGGAAATGGACCTTTTAGAATTTGGCTGAAAGGATACAGGAGGGTACAGAACTACACAGAATAAGAGGAAAACTGGCAACATGCATCAATCCATTTCCCCCCCTACATTTATTCACATTTTGGAAATAACAAAAAGCAATAAGCAATCTAGTCTGGTTAAATAATATACCGTACCACATTAAAACAAAAGTTCATCACTATGAATTTTAAAAACAAACAAACCAGGGCTTTTGTTTCACCTCAAAAGATTCTTTAAAAAGAAAGGAAAAAAAGATGCAGTAGGACATTATCTGAGCCATTTTGTTGACTGTGTTGTCAGATCTGACAGGCAATTTTAAACTCAACCATGAGTTCCCATATTTTATTAACATGTTTTCTGGAAGATTCTATCTTCTGCTCACCTCATAATACAAAAAGCAAAGCAAAGATTAATGAAGAGGCCTTTCTGATAACAAATGGGACTGCCCAACTCTGTTTAACATCCTATTAATAAGGCATTAGAAGCCACGTTTCCTGCACCTTCAGAAACTGCCACCTGCTGAACTCAATTCTGGCATGCTAAGATGTGTGAAATATCACAATTTCAAATAATTTTCCAGGAGTTGCCCAGTGGATCTCTTATATCGCAATCAGACAGAAATCCAGGTAGATCACATAGTTTATTTTTCCATCCTGCTAGATTTCATGTTAGTATAAGAATCATTGTATCATTAATTGTCAGGTGCAGGAAATCAGAGCCAGGATAGGGTTCAAAAGTACTACGGGTTTATTTCAAGCTACCTATACACAATAATCTGATCTACTAATGGTCAAGGCAAATTGGTGCCAGATAACAGTCAACAGACTTCAAGGGGAATGCACTTAGGGATTTGAGACTGATGATACATTTGACCCCACCGTCAGGCTCAGCCTGGTCATCTCCTTCATCAATATACCTGTGGGAGAAGAGGAGCTTCGGGGGATGGTTTGTAATGTATCCCATTCAGTCAGTCATCTGCAGATAGAAGATTGAAGGAACCTGATGTATTTAGATATACACATTGATTTTCCTTGAAGACTCTACATGGCAAAGCAGCTTGTCTAGTCTATGAAATTCTTCACCATGTTGACTTCCTTTTGTTGCAATGTTTTGTCTCATGTCCATGTAAGTCTGACAGTGCAATGCACTGGTGTTAAGGTCCAGTATTACAAGGGGTCTGAAGATCTGAAATGGTATAGGGTTTCCTGCCTGAGCAGGGGGTTGGACTGGATGACCTACAAGGTCCTTTCCAAAATTTTTATTATTATTATTATTGTTGTTGTTGTTGTCGTTGTCATTGTCGTTGTCGTTGTCGTCATCTGTAATACTTGATTGGGTTTGTTATTGTTGCTAGACTGTTCGTGGCAATGGGGTCATCCAGAATTTTGAAACTCTTTATTTCAAATGTCATTTCAAAGAGGACTGAATAGTTAGGTCAGATTGCACTTAACTGTAAGGGTGATGACTTACTATGAACATGTTCTATTGTTTTCTTTGTATCTACTTGTATCTTTGTATTAGCTTTATACTTTTGATATGGTCAAATGACGAATCCAATAATTTTTTTATTATTATTCCACATGCAGCAGCTGATTCTACTTCCACACTGTCAGTGGGAGAGTGTCCTTCCTTATATCTGAAATAGCAGGCAGCTATACACGGCTCTATCCTCCAAGAAGCAAATGGGGCCATGGCCCTCAGAAGCAATGGTTCAAAGATTACCACTGTAAAAGTTAAAAGATGCTGGAATCTGATTCTCACAAGAGAAAACTATTTCGTAAACTCAGGCAGAGGCCTTGAACTAGCCACACTGCTGCTGACGTGAACGTTAGGAAGAAGAGACCCAGAAAGGACATACATAAATGGATTTTGTAAGACATGTTTTAACTTAACTCAGCATGGGCATGTGGAGTGAGCAATTGCTATAACTGGGTATGAAACCTTGACAACTATTGCTATTGCTACTACTTTCTAGCATCTGTTCCCTGACAGTATGATATAATTCTAAGGGTTGAGAACATGCTGCTGGTCCCTTCCCTGTCCGACAGTAAATAAAGGTCGGAAATGTACAGAGCTGAAGGGCAAAGATAGGTCATGAGAAAAACGAGGGAATGTGGGCACTCTGGTTTTCATTGGAAAATAAACTGAATTTTATTACAGTGTATAATGTTGAGATTAGGCAGATCTTAAGACCCTTTCTAAGCAATTTTAATATCAGAAATGGATACCCTAATATTCTGAGCTAACCAAACGATTTATTTTGGCTAAAATGAAAATCCAATTCCCACAAACAAGCATTTTCTCATTAATTCATCGGACACGTCACTTTTTCTTTCTTTATTCCTGTTCATTTTCCCATTCCTTTATCCTGTATACTGAAGCCCTGTTCCAATTTCTTCCGTATCATTAGCCTCTGCAGCATCTGTTTTTTATTTGAAAGGAACCACTTTGCTAATGCCTGTGCCAGCAAAGATGACAAAGTGCCAGTTTAATACAGCTGCCTTGTCTTAAATATATGAAGGAAATACATACAGCAACTGACAAAGATACAACAGAAGGAGCATCCTATTTTGCATTCAGTAGCGTTTACATGCCAGGGTGATCCTGGTCTTAAAGTTTGGTATCGAAATCTGTTCATCTCCAGCTATTAACCAGGTCTCCTATACTGCAATCAGATCACTTTGTTCTTCCCTCCTGCTAGACTTCCTGTTAATGTAAGAATCAGTAGCAGTTTTGACAAAATGTGGAGACATAATATAAACCCAGATAAAACACCTTCTCCCTTACATTTACCTCCAACTTCCTCTTCATCCTCTTAACTATGCCAAAAGATCCTTATGGCTGTGCCACATCCTGTAAATCATTCAGTAAATTGAATGAGGAAGTTTACCCCATGGAATACCCTCAATTTTTTTCCCTAGCAAAAGGCCACCACTGAATATAGTGTATCATATGTTATTTATTTGGCGTTATCGATAGCAGGATTATAATGAATGTATATCTCAAGTACTAAGTACTTAAAAACTTAGTTGTAGAGCAATTTCAATATTCCACGCTTCTTCATTTGATCTAAAGGCATTTTGATCATCAAACAGAATCTCTGTATATAACTATGGATTCTGCACATCTTTCCAAGGAGAATTTTCTAATTTTCCATTTTATATTAGAAAATAGCTTTTGTGTCCTTTTATGCGGATGCATTTGTATATACACGTAAAATGCAGTTTGTGAAATTGACTTCCATTTCAGTGCTGTAAAATCAGCTCATTATATGGCTTTCATATGATGCTTGTGAATTATTCTTGCCAAACTAGAATTTGGGGGAGAGAGAAAGAGTAAGCAGATAATATTTTAAAAGAGCAAATTAAACAGTAAGACTGAATGATCAATGAATTCTGTTGAAATTGTTGAGGGAGAACTGGAAAAATTCAGGATGCTCCCTTAAAATGTGGTGCATGTTTCTTTTATAACTGTACTGGTTGTGTTAGTTCTACTTCTTCTAAATTACAAATCATTCACATGACAGTACATTTCTCTGTAATTTATGGGGCAGGTGCAAAAACAAAATACAGCTTACTTTTTGTGCATTTTATAACAACCTCTAAAGTGCATATTTTCCCTTGTGTTTCACTTTTTATAATATTAAGTTTTTATCAGCAGGCTTAGGGATGCCAGGTAAACAGGTAGCCCACGAAATGGCTGAATTTTATGTAAGATTGTGAATGCATTCTCGTGTGGTTTTGTTTACATTTTTAGTTGTTTTCAATGGTTTTTAAGGTTTTGCTTTTCATTATTCTGTCTATATCATGCATGTCATGCAATGTCACCTTGGGTGAGATAGGCAGCTGTAACTATCTGATAAATAAATAAATCATTGTGGGGAGAAAAAAAGCTGTTTATATAAAAGTAGGAAGATTGAGAAATGATTTTTTTTGAAAGATAAGACTTTAATAACTTCCTGATGTCAGCCACGTGCATTACAACCATTTCTCAGAAATGAAAAACATTGCTATTCTCCTTCTTCTGAATATCTAACTTGCATATCACTTGCATATCATTAAAGCTAGTTCAGGTAGCTTTCAAGGGAACTACGAATGATAATCTTTTTCTTTCAAATTTTCCTTAAGATTCTTGAATAGTCAATACCATGTACTCCCCAAATTTTACTGCCAAGAAAAACGATATTCTGTTACCCGTAAAACTGTGCAAATGAACTACATTTACAAGAGATAAACACTCTTGGTGAAAAATTTTCTCTTTGTATACTGCTGGAAAAAATAACTGCTACCAATAAATTCCATATAAATTCTATTCCTGACCCCCCCACCTCCCAGGATGGCATTGGGGGGGGGGGCAATTCAACGTGAGCTTGGCGGCAGACAGTTGGAAGAAAGGATTTGTCTAGAGCAGGGGTAGGCAATCTTGGCTCTTTTATGATTCGTGGACTTCAACTCCCAGAATTCATGAGCCAGCATGGCTGACTCAGGAATTCTGGGAGTTGAAGTCCACGAGTCATAAAAGAGCCAAGATTGCCTATCCCTGCTTTAGAGTTTGCTAGTTGTAAGAGAGAAGACTAGCCTGGAAGGTCTGAAGGGCTTGGAGTATCCCAGGGGTGGGCAAGAAAAGGGACACCCCCCTCCCAAGAATCTGGAGCTTTTTACACTGCGGATAGTCAGTGGTCCTGGCAGAGGGAAGGAAAGAACTGTTCTGGAGTGCAATGGCAGGAGGCAACACGAGTCGAGAAGGATACACGGGGGCATTCAAGAAATGCCCTGCAGGTCAGAAAAGACATGTAGGAGGTATGGGTCAGGAAGGGTATCTGGAGGTGTGCAAGTGGTTGTATGTGTATCAGGGAAGGTGCACAAGGGGAAGCACAGGTTGGGGGAGCATGTAGAGGAACATGGGCTGGGAAAGATACTTGGGAGTTTCTTCTTCACTATCCCTCCCCCCCTTTTCTTCCTTTTCCAGCAGACAGGTAAGTGGCTATATTGGGTGAGCGAGGGAGCAAGGGATTGCGAGACTGGCTGGGAAATGATCTGGGAAGATCATGTGATCTCAGCAGTAGCCCAGTAGCAGCCATTGTTTCAGGTTTCAAGGGTCAGATTTGGACACATTTTGAATGTGTCCTTCATGGCATGGATCCAGGCTAACTGAAGAACCGTCTCACCCCAATGGGATTGGCCCACCCAACCTCAGCAGAAGAGACACGCTTGCAGAACCCGTCAGTCAAAGAATTACAGCTGGCAGAGTCCAGGAAAAGAGGGTTTTCTACCCTGGCTCCCCCCCCCCAACCCAGGAACAACATCCCCCTGAAGTCAGATCTACAGCCACCCGTTTGGCCTTCTGAAAGGACTGAAGATCTGGCCACAAGCCTGGGGCCCCAATGGGGGCATGTCATTCTGGAGGTGGTTAATGGATTAAGATAAGACCCCCCCACCTCCCTGCATGCCTCTTGCTCTCTACCTTGCTACCTTTGTTAATTTTAAGTCAATTTTAGTGTAACTATTTTTTTTAATGTTTCATATTGTTGCTTTTACTGATTGCAAGCCACTTATAGTTGTCTCCAGGAAGATTGGACAGGAAGGAAGGAAGGAAGGAAGGAAGGAAGGAAGGAAGGAGGGAGGGAGGGAGGGAGGGAGGGAGAGAGAGAGAGAGAGAGAGAAAGAAAGAAAGAAAGAAAGAAAGAAAGAAAGAAAGAAAGAAAGAAAGAAAGAAAGAAAGAAAGAAAGAAAGAAAGAAAGAAAGAATTGTTGTTAACCCCTTTGTTCAAAAAATTGTTGCTTCTTACTACCGTGTTTCCCCCAAAATAAAACCCGGTCTTATATATTTTTTTCCCTCCAAAAGAGGCACCAAGTCTTACTTTGGGGGGATGTCTTACCTTAGGACTGCCACAGCCAGGCCTCCCACACCCCGACACCTGTCGCGCTGCTGCTTGACTTCTTCAGCGGCCATTTGCCGCCGTTTGTGGCCGGACGTCACGTTTGTGTATAGCACTGGTGCCACCGCACATGGCAGGAGGCCGCATGCTGCTTCGGGCTGATGTCACCTCTCACAGCAGGAGGCAGTGCAGAGCTTCGGGCCAATGCTGCCACTCGTGGCCACATGCCACATGGTGTCAATCGTGCCGGTGCCGCTACTCGCGGCCGGAGGCTGCACGGCATTGCTCGTGTCAGGAGGCTGTGCGGTGCTTCAGATCGTGGCACGCACGAGCAGTGGCACTGTCCCAAAACACCACATGGCCTCCTGCTGTGAACAGTGGCACCGGCCCAAAGCACCGGGTGGCATCCTGCCGCGAGCAGCAGCACCATCCCAAAATGTCATGTGGTCTCCTGCCATGAGTGGTGGCATCATCCCAAAGTGCCACACGGTTGCCTACTGCAAGCGGCGGCACCATCCCGAAGCCCCACATGGCCTCCTGCCACAAGCAGTGGCACTGTCCTGAAGCACTGCGTGGCGTCCAGCCACAAGCAGCAGCACCATCCTGAAACAAGCCATGCGGCCACAAGCAGCCACAAAAAAACTCGGGCAGTGGTGCAACAGGTATTGGGGCATGAGAGGCCTGGCTGCAGCAGTCCTATCAGTAAGGTAAGCGGGTGCGGAGCGCATGGGGCAGCTCCGCCCCCCACCTCTGCCCTAGCTTGATTTTTAGGCATGCGCCTCGCCCCAAAACTAGGGCTTGTTTTGGGGGGTAGGGCTTATATTAGGCCCGCCCCAAAAATCTTATTTTAAGATTTAAGTCTTATTTTCGGGGAAACACGGTAAGCCTTTCAAAATAAAATCACATGATAGTGGAAACTTCTGTTCTCAACATTATAATTGGTCACAGTGTAGCACTGATTGGCAGGGATTGAAAAACCTGTGATATTCCCAATATAGCTAGTTTGCAATTCCCAACATTGACTGTGATGTCTAAAGTTGCTAGGAGTCATTAGTAACTCCCCACCCCTAATTTGGAAGATCTTTCTTTTACAAAAACAAATAGTCCCACAGTTCTGCTTGGCACACTGTCCTGAACTTCTCTGCATCAAGCATTTTCTTTTCCCTTTTAAATCATCTTCTATAAACAACATTTATCCCCAGCAGAACGCTATATAATTGGTGATGAGTCAGCTCTGCACACCAGAGACAGACAAACCTGAATTCATTCTTGAGAATTTGCAGACTTGTTGATGCAAGGGGAAAAAAAGTTTTCTCAAGGAAATTTAGAGGAAAAGGTGTGGGCTTTGCATATTGGTTTGCTATTTTGAAGAATCCCTAGTCACTGTCCCTTCAAGATCAGAGGCGGTTCATTCTTTTCAGATTTTGTTTTTCTTATCCTGATGCTATCCAGACATGTTGGATTATGATTCCCAGAATTCTTCTGTTTTTCTTTAAAGTCTCTGGAAATGTACAGTATCTATTTTTACACAATATGAGCAATAACAAATAAGACACCAACATCCAAATGATTGCAACAGTACAACAGGTTAAGTTCAATAAAACAAAACAGACATTAAACAGGCTCCCTCAGAAAATTATCCAAATTATCCAATAATTCATGTATTCAATACTTTTCTAAAGGCTAAAAGAAAGCAAGTTATTTCAGAGGGATTTGCCTACAATAAAAAAGGTTCTCTCTACTACATATTTACAAAGCTATTTCTAAGAGACTAGAGTCAAATATAGCTAAGAACGGCTGAATTAAAGGTATTTGATGTTGTTTAGTTCCCAAGCAATTTCTCCCACATAATACTAATAAAAGGAAAAGAGAGGAATAGCATTATAAAAATCAAACAAGTTGACTTTCTGCACTTTTTTGTCAAATGCACACATCAATTAAATCTCCTGGGTTCTGCCATTGGCATAAAAAGCAACTGGACGTAAACAAAACGCTAGTAACTTTTATTTTGTATGTCAGAATAGAGCTGGAAGAAAACTTGGAAGTCTTCTAATCTAACCCCCTGCTCAAGTAGGAGACCCTATAGCATTTCAGACAAGTCGCTGTCCAGTCTCTTCTGAAAAACCTCCAGTGATGAAGTACCCACAACTTCTGAAGGCAAGCCATTCTACTGGTTAATTGTCCTCACTGTTAGAAAGTTTCTCCTTAATTCCAGGTTGCTTCTCTCCTTGATTAGTTTCCATCCATTGTTTCTTGTTCTGCCCTCTGGTGCTTTGGAGAATAGATTGACACCCCCTTCTTTGTGGCAGCCCCTCAAATACTAGAAGACTGCTATCATGTCACCCCTAGTCCTTCTTTTCTCTAGACTAGCCATAGACTAGCCATTGTAAAGCTTTAAGGAGATTCCACAGAATAACAGAGTTGGAAGGGACCTTGGAGGTCTTCTAATCCAACCCCTTGCTCTTCTGAAGCTATTCCTGCCAGTTTGGTGTCATCTGCAAATTTGGTGAGTTCCCCATCTATCCCCTCATCCAAATCATTAATGAAGATGTTGAAAAGTACTGGGCCTAAAACAGAGCCTTGGGGTACCCCATTGCAGACTTCCCTCCATGTACTGTAGATCCGGTTTCATTGAGGATTACATGTTGAATGCAGTTGGTCAGCCAGTTACGAATCCATCTGGTGGTGATGTTGTCCAACCTACATTTTTCTAACTTGTCAAGTAGTAGGTTGTGGTCTACTTTGCCGAATGCCTTACTGAAGTCCAAGTAAATTGGATTCCACATTACAAATTCTGCTAACCAGCTAACTCTCTTACTAGAATACCATATACCTTGGCTGAAAGACATTAATGTGATATCAAGCAAACCTAATGCAAAAAAGTCTTTGCATTAATTTATACAGGCTCACTTATTAAGTTTGTGAGTCAACACGTACAAAGAAAGTTCAGTTTAAAAAGCAGCAGATTATTATCTATAAATGAACATATGCCTAAGAACAAGAAAAACTACCTTTTCTCAATTTGCACAACTCCAAATCTGTTGGCAATTGCTATCATTCCCAACCAGCAGAAGCTATAGTGGATGACCCCAATCGAAGAAGACTGGAATGGGCAGACAATTAAAACTGACTTGATTAACAACAAACTATCTTCCAAGAATGTTTATGCTCCCTGCGTAGAATGTATTGTTAACAAATAGAAATAACAGTGAGCTCTAACCCAGTGCTTCATCCAAAGATGTACTAATTAATATCCTCCCCCCCTCCAAAAAAAAGAGCGAAGTTAATTCAGAACCCTGTAATCTACAGAGCCAGCTTCCTTTTCATAAACGGGCAGTTTGTGACTGGTCACCATGAATTTGACTACTAGCTATTTCATGCTTCCCAAAAAATTTTTAACTTTACCCCAAAGACTGGGAATGTTTTCTGTAGCTGTGTAAAAAAATATATATCTTTCTTTTACAAAAGATGCAATGTGGAAAAGAATTGCTTTTCAGGTTTACTATACAGGCAGTCCTCGACTTACGTCCACAACTGGGACACAGTTTCTGTTGCTCAGCAAGGCAGTCGTTAAGGCAGTGATTCGCGGCTGATTTTATGACTTTGGTTTTTTGCCGTGGTTGTTAAATGAATCGGTGCAGTTGTTAAGTGAAACACGTTGTTAAGCAGATTTGGTTTACCCCATTGAATTTGCTCGTCAGAAGCCAGCTGGGAAGCCGCAAATAGCAATCACACAATGTTTCAAGGATGGTGCAATGGTCATAAATATATGTCTGTTGAGAAGTGCCCGAATTTTGATCACATGACTATGGGGATGCTGTGCTGGTTGTTAAGTGTGAGCAAGGGTCACAAGCCATGCTTTTCAATGCCGTTGTAGCTCCAAACAGTCACTAAACGAATAGTCAAGGACCCTCTGTACTAAGCATTGTTTTGATTGCCACAGAAACTCATGACCTCCAGATAAGATTTGAACAAAAGAACTCAGCAGCTTTTTAGGGTGTTTATACAATCCATTCAGTATTGTTATGTTTTGTTAGCACGCTAAGGAAGAGGGTGGGGGAATGAATGAAGGGAGCAGAAATCAAAATGAACCCCTCATGGCACACATCATTTATTTCAAACATTATGCAATGCTGTAACAAGTGCTAATTTACGGCCTTTTGTACCATTGGATCTATAAAAATCTGTCTCTTCCTTTTTATTTATACATAAATTATCCATTTAACTGAGATGTTTTGTTGCCTATCTAAGCATACCCTATAAATCATTAGTTGCTTTCTGTTTCCTGCTCCGTAATGAAAGGGAAAAAGAACAAGAAAAGAAAATTGGAGCTCGGATAGCTATCTGTAATGAACTAATTAATAAAATCCCCTCTCCGTCATCAAGTAGGAACACCCACAGACTTTTTCATTATTCAGACTGACATTTCTTTAGACACCCAGGCTTCAGAATATCGAGTAAGCGGGTTTTGTTTTAACTTTCCCCTTCCACCATTGGCCATGGGCCCTTAAAATTTATGCAAATTCAGCGGGGAAAGGAACAGTCCTATATAGAATAGAATAGAATAGAATAGAATAGAATAGAATAGAATAGAATAGAATAGAATAGAATAGAATAGAATAGACGTGGGGTGGGGTGGGGTGGGGTGGAATGGAATAGAATGGAATAGAATGGAATAGAATGGAATAGAATAGAATAGAATAGAATAGAATAGAATAGAATAGAATAGAATAGAATAGAATAGAATAGAATAGAATAGAATAGAATAGAATAGAATAGGGTGGGGGGGTGGGGTGGGGTTGGGGTGGGTGGAGTGGAGTGGAGTAGTGGAGTGGAGTGAGAGTGGAGTGGAATGGAATGGAATGGAATGGAATGGAATAGAATAGAATAGAATAGAATAGAATAGAATAGAATAGAATAGAATAGAAGGAATAGAATAGAATAGAATAGAATAGAATAGAATAGAATAGAATAGAATAGAATAGAATAGAATAGAATAGAATAGAATAGAATAGAATAGAATAGAATAGAATAGAATAGAATAGAATAGAATAGAATAGGAATAGGAATAGGAATAGGAATAGGAATAGGAATAGGAATAGGAATAGGAATAGGAATAGAATATGGAGGTCTTCTAGTCCAGCTCCCTATCAAAATACTGTGTGTATTAGCATTATTTTGGAACTGAAATATAAAAGGAGGTAAAGATTTCCAGTTCTAAGGTTGGAGAATTTCCAGGTGAATAGGCCTGAGTCTCAAATATACATGTCTCAGGATAATATTGCAGAATCCAATCTGAGTCGGTCACCGGGACCAGAGATTTAGTCTGCCAAGCTTTCGGACTCCTGCTGGAGCCCATCCTCTTTCTGATGTTGCTCTAGCAGCTGTGGCTGGTGGCATCCTCAGAAGTGTAAATGGTGCCAAATTGTTTCCATTCCTGTGAATTCACAGTCACTGACACCCTGGTCACTGCATCGAATGACGTTACCTAGTTTCATAATGAAATGTCTGCAAGAAAACCACCAAGCTCAGAAAGCACCAAGGACCCTGCCCTGGTCACTTCCTGGCTGAACTACAGCTAGCCCTCGAGTTACGACAGTTCATTTACTGACTGTTAGAAGTTACAACAGCACTGAAAAAAAGTGACTTAGGACCGTTTTTCCCACTTATGACCACTGCAGCATCCCGATGGTCACATGATCAAAATTCGGATGCTTGGCAACTGGCATGTATTTGTGAAGATTGCGGTGTCCAAGAGCCGTGTGATCACCTTTTGTGACCTTCTGACAAGCAAAGTCAATGGGCAAGCCAGATTCGCTTAACAACCTTCCTACTAACTTAATAACTGCAGCGATTCACTTAACAGCTGTGGAAAGGTCATGAAATGGAGCAAAATTAGCTCGACTGCCTCGCTTAGCATCAGATTGTGGTCGTATGTTGAGGACTGCCTGTACTGTAACACATTCTACATGGAGCTGCTCTTGAAGGCCATCTGGAAATTACAACTGGTCCAGAATGCAGTGGCACACACTTTTACACATTTAAGTATCCCACAATTTGTCTGTGTCATGCCAGTGTTGTGTGAGCTGCATTAGCTTCCAGATTCTTTTCTGGTGCAATTCAAGGTGCTGATTATAATGGTTAAAGCCCTGAATGGCTTAGGGCCAACCTATTTGTGGGACTGCCTCTCCCTGAGGGTATCTACCTGTTTTACCAGATTTTATTTACCCTTAAATGTTGGCATCTAGCAGGATCTAGACAGTGTGGGAAAAGTGAGATTAAGCCCTGTAAACTTTGCTGATATGTAAGGATCTGCTGTTTTGATGGACACTGGGAATTTTGTGATGATTCTTCTTCTTCTTCTTCTTCTTCTTCTTCTTCTTCTTCTTCTTCTTCTTCTTCTTCTTCTTCTTCTTCTTCTTCTTCTTCTTCTTCTTCTTCTTCTTCTTCTTCTTCTTCTTCTTCTTCTTTTCTTCTTCTTCTTCTTCTTCTTTTCTTCTTCTTCTTCTTCTTCTTCTTTTCTTCTTCTTCTTCTTCTTCTTCTTCTTTTCTTCTTCTTCTTCTTCTTCTTCTTCTTCTTCTTCTTCTTCTTCTTCTTCTTCTTCTTCTTCTTCTTCTTCTTCTTCTTCTTCTTCTTCTTCTTCTTCTTCTTCTTCTTCTTCCTCTTCCCCTTCCCCTTCCCCTTCCCCTTCCCCTCCTCCTCCTCCTCCTCCTCATATTGCATTGCTTTGTTTTAAAATTCATTCTTCTAGTAATATTAAAACTAAACAACATGCTTTGAAAATCCTTGCCTAATAAGTTTAAGAAGATAGGAAGAACTTTTGAAGTTATTCTTTACTGTTATTCATACACTTTGTTTTCCTATTTTTTTATTTTTACAAATAGCTTGGCAAGGCTGAAAGAAAAGCTTATTAAAACAGTGTTTAAGACAAACTGAAGACACTGGCCTTCATAGATTCTAGACTTCTAAAACAATCACACCATTGTATCTTTTCTCATACATTCAATGACTTCGCCGGAACCATTTCTATTGGATATATAGATTGTAGCCTTTAGGAGGCATAAGAAACCAGAGGAAGGAGAACAGACTTATACATTGCCAAGAGAAAGAAAGAAAGAAAGAAAGAAAGAAAGAAAGAAAGAAAGAAAGAAAGAAAGAAAGAAAGAAAGAAAGAAAGAAAGAAAGAAAGAAAGAAAGAAAGAAAGAAAGAAAGAAAGAAAGAAAGAAGAGAGACGGAGGGAGGGAGGAGGAGGGAGGAAGGATGAAGGAAGGAAGGAAGGAAGGAAGGAAGGAAGGAAGGAAGGAAGGAAGGAAGGAAGGAAGGAAGGAAGGAAGGAAGATTTGACAATCTTGTCCAAAGGCAGCAAGGAAGGAAACTTTGAAAAACTAATCCTTTAAGAGTTATGGGCAGGTCCCAGGTTTCACAGTAATATAGGATTACCAGATCTTTGCTGCAAGCAGATCACCAACAGATGGTAGCATAGAGCGATTTGTTGTCTCTTTGCTGCCATCTAGCAAGTTCCAGATTCTTTACAATCAAAATCTCTACTATCACAAAATGTAGTTGCTCCACCTTAATGGATGCATTATGTGCACATAAAGAGCTGGAAATCATGGGATTCAGATACCGCCAAGCACTCGTGATTTAATTCAAATGAAACACTTATGACATCTTAACTCCCCACTAGAATGAGAGGAAAAATAAATCTGCCATCATTTCTCATAATGCTCAGGCATTTCTGACATCTGTCATAGAACATTTATCATTACAGACTGTCAGCAAACCAAACAGGAAACACAAGCTAAACTAATTCTACTTTACTGTAAGGTTACATTAACAGAATCTTGCAAGCACAAGCTTTCCACCTCCTCGTTAAACAACTTGATCCAATAGAGCAGTCTTTCCTAAACCCTTTTCTGAACATAAGTGACTGTGAGCTCCCATCTCTCTTGTCTGATTGCTTCCAAGGTGTAGCATGTGTCCTTTCTTCTCCCAAGGTCATTCTTACATTCCATTACACAGACTGTTATCAAAAAAGAAACAAAAATTATCTCTGGCTAACTTTCCATTGAAATGCTAGAGTTCCTGGAATGAATGTTAGAGATAATAGGAGAGGCAGGAAGAACCTTAGATTTCATACTTCAAACTGCTAGCTGTTGTTCCTGGATGCATTCTGCGGTCAGAAGACATGATGAAAACTCTTTAATTTCACAACATATAGATAGACTTAACCATAGTTTCGACTGGGAAACCATGATTGTCCTAGACTAAGTCAAGTCCAAAAACACTAAAGAATCCCTGAAACCTGGTACTCTGAGAAATCAATAAACACATAGACATAAACAACATCTACAGACTGTGCAAAAGAGACAAACAACAAGCCAAAAAAAGACCAAAACATCTTCCCACCAGCAATCAACTTGCTAATGAGTAACACCAAGATTAACATCAGACCAACAATCAAGAAGTGAACAATACCCCAATCAAGGAACTGCCAAACAAGCTAACAATAAACAGCCCAACCAAAGAATCTCCAAGACCATTCACACCAACACTGACTGGGTCAGCCACTAGAATATAAATTGAGAGCAAAGCCCATTCCCTACTAGCACTGATGATGTTACCTAGTTTGGGTAAGGAGACGTCTGCAAGAAAGCAACCAAGCTCAGAGAGCTCCAGGGACCCCTCATTCAAATTATTTTTTTTCACAACACAATATATATACACATACATATAGGAACAGCAGATTAAAAGTGATTCTTGGAGCAAGGGAGGAACCACACATATTATAGGCACAAACACAAAAAGTAAAGTCCCAATGATACTTTTCCAAAAGGCAACTGGACTTTTCTTGGACTTTTTCCTTGAAAAAGTTTCCCTTCTTATCCAAGAAGCTTCTTCAGTTCTGTCAGTTCTGTTTTTCAGTTCAGAACTGAAGAAACCTCTTGAATGAGAAGCGAAACATTTTCAAGGGGGAAAAAACCCAAGAAAGTCTGGTTGCCTTTTGGAAAAGCACCTTTGGGACAACCGTGACGTGGATGATTGAGAATCCCCATAGACACAAAAAGTGAAGAAAAAGCTCCAATGTGGTAATGTAGTTGTATCAAGGAAGCTAAATTCTATTGCAGGTCTAATTTTTTCCAACTTCTATTTTTACTTCCGGCAATCAAAAGACTGCAAAGATCATAAAGTGACGGAGCTTCCAGCATTTTTGTTGGTTACAATGCCTTAGTAAGGCCACACTTGGAATACTGCATCCAGTTTTGGTCACCACGATGTAAAAAAGTTGTTGAGATTCTAGAAAGAGTACAGAGAAGAGCAACAAAGATAATCAGGGGACTGGAGGCTAAAGCATATAAGGAACAGTTGCTGGAATTGGGTATGTCTAGTTTAATGAAGAGAAGGATGAGGGGGAACATGAGAGCAGTGTTCCAATATCTCAGGGACTGCCACAAAGAAGAGGGAGTGAAGCTATTCTCCAAAGCGCCTGAGGGCAGGACAAGAAGCAACGGATGGAAACTAATCAAGGAGAGAAGCAACCTAGAACTAAGGAGAAACTTCCTGACAGTTAGAACAATTAACCAGTGGAACAACCTGCCTCCAGAAGCGGTGAATGCTCCAACACTGGAAATTTTAAGAAGAGACTGGACAGCCATTTGTCCGAAATGGTGTAGGGTTTCCTGCCTGAGCAGGGGGTTGGACTCGATGACCTCCAAGGTCCCTTCCAACTTTATTATTATTATTATTATTATTATTATTATTATTATTATTATTATTATTATTAGTAGTAGTAGTAGTAGTAGTAGTAGTAGTAGTAGTAGTAGTAGTAGTAGTAGTAAATGTCTGTTTTAATTAAAACAAGCAACCAGGAAAATATTACACCACTGATTTTTTTTTAAATTATTTTTTCCCCCACCTTTATTTTGCTGACAAAAGCAAATTTCAGAATGTGCACAACAGGCAACTGGACTTTCTCGATTTTACTTTTTCTTGAAGATGTTTCACCACTCATCCAGGAAGCTTCTTTAGTTCTAACTAAGCGGTGGGGAATGGAAAGTATACTCTTTGCAGTCAGTCAGTCATTAGCATTCTGAGGCTCCCAACGAATCAGGGCAGAATTCAAAAGGACCTGAAAGAAAAGGGCCACTCCTTTGAAGACAGCAAGGCTCACATTCTGGAGAGAGAGAGAATCACTGGTTTGAAAGAGAAGTCAAAGAAGCTATCTGTGTCAAAATTGAACAGCCCTCCCTCAATAGAGGGAAGGGATACGACTCCTTATCTCTTTCAGCAGTCCCAAGATGGTTCCACACTCTGATTCAGATGACTCTGAGGACACAGATTAGCCCCCAGGTGGTTTCAATGACCCTCAGAGTGTTAAAAATAAAATAAAAAATCCAGTGGCCTTTTTTTAAAAAGCATCTTTGGGACAACCATGAACTGGGTGACAGAGAAACTCCCTAGACAGGCAAATTTTAGTGTTTATTTATTTATTAGAGTTATATCCCACTATTCCTTCAGGTGCTCATTTTTCCCCCACAGCCAAGAGAAGTTGACTGCCCAAAAAAGTACCCAGTGGGTCACTGTGGTTGAAGTTGGATTCAATCCGGATTTTCCATTTTCAACATCCAACATCTTTTAAATGTATAGTCATTACACATATTAAAGCAACTAGACCTATACCCATTATTATCATCATTACCGTCATCTTCTCCTTCAGACAGATCCAGCCTAAACATAGAGCAGAAGATAATATGCAGAAAGAATCCCTGAGATTCAGTAGCTGGCACAGACATCAAGAGCCTTTGAAGGCTCTTGATAATTGCATATTATCAAATGCAAGAACACTTTCATCTGATGTCAGAAATGTCAGCACCAATTATGTGGATCAATCAAGAGTCCCCATTCTCTGGACTAATTCGGATGCAAAAATCTGTTAAAATCCTGCACGTCGGCCTCTCACAATCTGGAACCCTGAAATGAATCGGGACAGTAGCTCCTAGCCTTCTAACTCATTGGGAGGGGAAATTGCTAATAGAAGCAAATTTCAGAATACGCACAATGCGCCAGAGCAGAATTTGGCAGTCCTTATCATTCTTTCCCTCATATTCTTTGACAGAATACCACAGAGGATTCCCAACTTTTACATATGCATGGATTTACCCACCTCAAAGGGTTTTCGTAATAAGAATCCAGTTGTTGTTTTTTCTGATAATATGCAATTGTGACTCTGGGCTACATACCACCATAAAGCATAAAAACGATTTTAAAAAGTACAAAATAAATATATATGGCAACATATATATTGTTACGATGGGTGTATGCACATATATAACCTAGGACACACAGTCTTTAACCCTGTGCTAAATTAGCATCTCATCCTTCTTTTTTGGACGGAGTGGGAAGGTGGAGAGGGATGTCACTGCCTAGAACAGTGCGGTGAAACTGTGACTCTCCAGCTGATGCTGACATCTCTCATTGACTTCTGTAAATGTGGCCGCTCAATAAAAAAATGGACAAATATGGGCATGGAGGAGGAGGAGGAAATGATTTTCTGTATGTCTTCCATTTCCCAAATGGAAAATTGGAAAGGAAGGCTATGAAATAAATGCATTTAAACATTTTGTTTTTAAATGCAAACATTTTTTTTCTTCAGTTTGATCTAGTGGTTAAGGCACCTGGACTAGAAAGCAAGAAATTGTGGGTTCATGTCCCACTTTGACCATGAAAGCCAGTGGGTGACTTTGGGCCTCTCTCTCAGTCCAACCCACCTCACTAGGCTGTTGTTGTGGGGGGGGGGGGAAATAGGAGGAAGAAGATGTGTTGGATACGTTCGCCACCTATAAAAAATAATAGAGGCGGGAAATAAATAAATAAATAAACAAACACGTTTCTTGCGATTGTTGAGAAAAGTCTTCCAAATTTGCTACGCAAACTGTCCCTTTGGGAAAACTCTGTAATAGGAGCAATTTTCTACAAAACTCCGATCAATCAAAGTGGACAAAGTCATACGGTGCACTTTCAAAGGCACAGAACAAGTGTGCTTTTCTTCCTCCAGAGACTTGCAGAATTTTTCACAACAGGAGAGGCTTAGTCCTTCTTCGTTCATGGACTTCCTTCCTCTCCTAGAATATGGAAGGAGTCATTGAGGACTGTTTCTCTCCTTCACTTAACTTCAGAACATTAGGTGGGGACAGCCACTTGTAGCAACATCCGTTTTATTTATTTATTTACATCTGTGAAGTGCACCTCCCTCCCTCCCTCCCTCCCTCTCTCGCTCTCTGTGTTTTTTCTCCATATGTAATACAGGGTCTTAGCCAGGCTCCATAGGCCAATCACAATATGTTTTATTATTTTTTTCAGGGAAAACATTACTGTACTCAGAAACGTTCAAAGGTTGTCTGGAAATGTTTAGAAGATAATGGCCACTATTCAAACATTTAATGGTTGCACTTTATAAAACAAATTGTCTATGGGATCTGACCTTTAATACACCATATGTAGTATAAATATACATATATACCTATGCTATATATTTTCATAGGTCCTCAATTTTCCAGATTTGATTTTTTTTTTTTAAAGGAGATGATCTATTTTATTTTCCTCTTGCTTCAAAATGTTCATAATGCTTTTTATTTTAAGCTAAGCAACAACTGGAGGTTCACACCTTCTCCAATCATTTTAGGGCAAGCCTGCAGTTTGGTTTCCTTGTTTCACACCATAGGAGAAGCAGGCAATTTTGGGGGATGGGAGGCTTAACTTTCATTATTTCACAGCTAATGACATAGTGTCTTCACTTTAATGGGCCAAGCTGATCTTTTTTTTCCTGCTTTATCCAGGAAATTCTCAGGGAAAGGAGCCCGAATCAAAGTAGGTATGATAAGCTTAGAAGAAGCTCAACACACCTCTTTTTATCATTGTTTGCAAAAGAGGGAAAGCAAGAAATAATGATCTTAAGTTACTAAAGGACTAAAGTTTGTGTTTCTGAAACATCTTTGCTGTCAGCTCAACACGTGACAAAATGATTCTGAAGCAAAGGAAAATTCCAAATGTAAAAAATCATGAGCATTTGACTTAGAGAAACCTTTATCATAAAATCTGACATGGGAGAACTACTTTGCCTAAAGACACCCTTAATTTGGCATGGTTTGTGGGGAACAGAGGGAAAATTCCTTGTACCATCCTGTTATGTGCATTCTGTAATTCCATCTTTGGGTGGATGGAAAGGGGTGGAAACAAAGTTAATGCAAAAAAAAAGGGGGGGGGAACATTTGGATGTAATTTATGGTTTCTCACTACAAAGTTCTTTTTTCTCATTGCTTAATCTAAATTTTATGCAGTTTTACAGGGCCAAGGCTCCAACTTAGAACCAAAATCAAAATGGAATAAATTAGCTAGTTAATGTCTCATAAAGACTGCTGCCAAAATTACCCTCAGAGCAAATGTTAAATCATATTGACTGCCCTCTTTGCATTCCTAGATGCATAATATGCTCTGCCCTCACATGTCCTGGATTTTTCTGTTTTCTCAGCCCCTGGAGATCATGTGGTTTGAAATGACATTTATGGACAAATTTAAGTGATAGCAGCAATAGCAGGGAACAAATCAAATTTCGGTAATATTCAGGTACTTAAGATTACACATCAGGCACAAACATACGAAAATGAAACATAGATAACGGAAATTGTATGGATTATAATTTCTTGCAGCCTAAGAAATATTCAGCTTGGTTCCAAACAGTAAATTCACCTTAAAGTCTATCTCAGTTACCATTTATCATGTGGATGCTTCCATAGTTTCCTTAGCTTGATGCAGAAGTGGTTTACCATTTCCTATTTCCAAGATGGTTTTTCAATTACCCATCGGGATTTTCTAGGTAAATACTAATCAGGACTGATCCTGCTTAGTTTTCTAGACCAGCCAATGTCAGCTATGTGCTTTGCTATTGTTGAAAAAATAACCCAAATAAACTATCATTTGCAAATAAGGCCCCATCTCCTGTTTAAACTTTCAATCACTATATTCCTCCAATAGAAGAGAATACCTCTAGCTCAGGATTGACCTGTTAAATCTTTGTTGCTCTCTGAGACTGATTATTTTCTTGCAGATGTTTCATTGTCCGACTAGGTAATATTACAGTAGCACTACTCTTACCTAGTGGGATAAGGAAACATCTGCAAGCAAACAACCAAACTCAGAGAGCACCAAGGATTCTACCACTAAATGTCGATGGAGATTCTCAATCATGCAGGTCATGGTTGTCCCCAGGGGTTTTTTCAAAAGTGGAAATGGACTTTCTTGGTTATCCTCTTTGAAAAAATGCTTTGCTTCTCATTAGAACTGAAGAAGCTTCTTGGATGAGAAGTGAAACATTTTCAAAGAAAAACAATGAAGAAAGGGTGGACAGGCAGCAAAGGCTGTAAAGAGCTCCTCCAAAAGTAAAAGCTTTCTTTTCTTTTCTTTTAACTTTTTAACCCTTTTTAACACTGCATTTTACCCTACTTTTAACCCATTTTAACCTATTTTTAACCCATTTTAAACCTATTTTTAAATCTGTTTTTAACCCTTTTTATAATAGTCAAAGACTTTTTATAAAGGATATAGACTGGAGAGGCTACCATTGTTTTACCTACATTTTAACAACTCTACAAGCCAGGATTACCAAGAATGGGGAAAAGGAGAAAGAGACAGCGTGTTCACTCGGCAGCACAGCGTTCTTCCAAGCCAATGAAGCAGCAGAAAATGGAAGATTTCGCTGCAAATAGACAGTTGACTTTTGCAAAGCACTTATAGGATAATTCCACCACTATATTTTCCATCAGATAACAAACCAAATAAAAATTGAAATTCTGGGGAAAAGGCTTCTTGGAGCAGCGGAGAGAGCTATTATCACACAACCTTAAGCATGTCTACTCAGAAATGTCTCACTGTGTTAAATGAGGCTTACTCTTATGTGTATCTGGATGAATATCAAGGTTGTTCAGTGCTAGACGAAACCATTTTCATAGATTCACACATTTTAAACTTTCATCACATTTGGTGTTGTGATGATTTTTGCAACTGTTTTCTCCGATATACGGACTAAACATATATAGTCATGGGATATTTCAGATATCCCTGACAGAGAGGAGTAAAAGGGAGGCAGACACTACTTTCTATGCCCAAGGAAAATCTTAGCAATAATTGATCCACCAACATTTTCTAACATCAAGATTGGGAAAAGCAAAAAGATGTAAGGGAAAATCCTGAACTGATTAGTAGATGCTTATAGTACCCAGGACTAAAAAACACATCCCAAAGGGCAGCAAAAATTATTCAAGGTATCAGAAAATCATTTTTAAAAAATGGAGAAGAGAAAAAAAAATCCTATCTATCTTGACATTATGAGATCAGGAGATCTTTTGCTAAGACTTTAAAGTCAGTGGTAAGTAAAGCATTTTGAGCCAAGAGATACATTCAGCCTTGTATGGTACATTGACAGCCAGAATTTAAAAAAAATAAATGAAATGGCCAGAATGGATAGATGGATGGATGGGTGGATGGATGGGTTGACAGAAAGACAGATTGATTGATTGATTTAAATCACCTCTCCAGAGGTGTAATAAAAGTCTATGCAAGAAAGAAAATTGTGCATTCTCACACATGCTTCTATCGCCCGCTGTTTTTTAACATGCAAAATAAACAAATTAAGTAAGAGATAAAAGATTTTTTTTTCCACCAGGCTTTTCCTTTATTTTGATGCATATAGATCTGTTTTCTTTATTTCTTTCGATGAGCTTTGCTTTTGTAATTGCGTCTACTTTTCCATTTCAAATTCTGCAAACCACCCTGGAGACTTTTGCTGGGGGGGGGGATTTTTTCCAAATAAAGCAGTGTTTTTTTAGCTTTCCATCCTTTTCTAATAACACCAATATGCATTCTGCATTGGCCCAACAGCATTTTTGAGAGGAAGAAAAAACAACATTAAGGGTGGAGCTTTCCTTTGCATCAGCAAACGTTCCCCATTGGGAGGGATTTTTTTTTTAAAAAAAGTTTCATTAAAATCATCTAAAAACATAATGATAAAATCAGAGCTTCTGCTTTCAAGGGAAGGCTCCACAGAGCAGCTCTCCTGTCTGCTCTGGACTTGCGGCTTTTAGTTTTTGGCACTCACTTGTCTGCAAAAGTCTCCAAGTTAAAAAAAAAAAATTGCTTCAGCAAGACATAATTCTAAGAGTCTATCTGGATTAGCAAAGGACACATCATGTCAAACTAATTGAGAGGGGCATGAAATATATCGCTAACATTCTTCTATAAATGTATGATGAGCAGTTTAGGCATGCATGCAACGAAGGCAATTATCATCACAGGAGAGGAGGAGATGAAACCACAAGGCACTGGAAATACAGATATATTTTTTTTCCCTCTATAAGACAAAGCATTTCTGATCTTCTGTTTAACCTTAAACCACCACCCTATTGGGTAACACATCTATCTGAAATTATTTTACCATAATGAAACCTGAAGAATTAGATTTCTAGAAGCTGGAATGGGAGTTCCATAGAGCTTCTAAAAATTTAAGACCATCAGTTTTGATTAAAATTTAGATAGGTTTGGAAAGGAGCAAACAGCAAGCCATCTTTTGAAACAAAACAGCACAATTCTTAAATTTCCTTGCAACGTGGAACACAGAACCTTAAAATCTGAACCAGTCTACTTCTAAGAAAGGCTCTGACAGTATTTCTTCAATGGAAATGCAGGCAATCCTCAACTTACAATACAACTGGGATCAGAACTTCTGTTGCAAAGCAAGACTTAGTTAAGGAAATTGTGCCTGATTTTTATAATCTTTTTTTCTGCTGTCGTTAAATGAGTCAATGCTGATTTAAAGTGAGTCACACGGTCATTAAACGGAACTGTCTTCCCCATTGTCGATTTCAGAAAAGGCAGGCACAGCCACACTTCTCTGTGCATTAATGATTCACCTGTGGAGATGGTTACCAGCATCAAATTCCTGGGTGTGCAGCTAACGAGTAGGCTGGCTTGGTTGCTCAACAGTGAGACACTGGTGAAGCGGGCACAGCAGCGCCTGCATTTTCTCCGTCACATGAGAAAGGCACATCTTCCTTCTCCTATCCTTACCACTTTCTACAGGGGGACGATTGAGAGCATCCTGTCCTACGGCATCACAGTCTGGTTTGGAAGCATCACTGCTTCAGACAGGAAGGCGGTGCAGAGAGTGGTGAGAATGGCCAAAAAGACCATTGGTAGTCCCCTCCCTCCCATCCAGGACATAGCACAGAAGCGCTGCTTGTGCAGGGTCCGTAAGATTATCTGGGACACGACACATCCTCTTCACGACCTGTTTTCCTTGTTACCTTCTGGGAGGAGGCTTCGCAGTATCCGTAGCAGAACATCCAGATTCAGCCATAGTTTCATTCCATACAGCATTAACCTTGCGAACTCTCAAGCTTCCTCCTTCCGTTATATATTCAAGATGGACAGTATTTAATATTTATTTGTTACATATTTGTAGGGGTGTGGGTCTATACATATGTTGTGTATAGTATGTTTTAGGTGTGTGTCATGTATGTGTTTCACTTTGAGAGCAGGCAACTAAATTTCATTTTTTGATGTGTGCCATTGTGCCCAGTAAAAAAATGACAATAAAGGTTATCTTATCTTATCTTATCTTATCTATCTTATCTTATCATTGATTTTGCTTGTCAAAAGCCATCTGAGAAGGTTGCAAATGGCAATCACATGACTCGGGGACACTGAGACCATCGTAAATACATACTGGTTGGCAAGTGTCTGTATGTTGTTCACGTGACCGTGGGGGTGCTCTTACGGTTGTAAGTGCAAGTAATGGTTGTAATTCTCTATTTTTTTCTGTGCCATTGTAACTTCGAACAGTCGCTACATGGATGATTGTAAGTTGAGGACCACCTGTAATAATACACACAATTTTTTTAAAAAAAGTCCCACCATTGAGGGCTGAGGATTTCCCACTGTTTCTGCTGGGATGAATAAAATACTGTAAGTCCAACAAGAGGAAAGGGGGTATTAGGAATTCATAAATCAACACATGGCATACAACACTATTTTAAATGTATTTTCTCCTGTTTCCCAGGAGAAAGAAAAGTTGTGCAGCATCAGCAGCTACTACAGATGATATACAGCTTTCATTATTGTGTTCTCATTGGTGACATTTCCACAGCAATGAAACTGGGGTTGCAGCATGCAACAAGTTTGTATGGGATACAATCTTATTTCTTTCTCTCCTAACCGTAAAATCCCCACCCACCACTCACTTCTCCTGCAAGCCATCAGGGACCAAGTAACTGAAGTTGAAGTAGAATTAAAAACATTTGTTTTAGGTTTCAAATAAGAGAAAAGGACACCCTTGCCTGACTGCAGTCACTTATTTCAACTAACTAACTCTTCACATTTTTAATACTTATCTTTGTATTAATTAGCTACATAGCCCACCTTCTGTGTAGCACTGAGAGGAGTTTGAAAAAAATGGTATATTAACCAGGGTTTGATTTGGTTGCTCTTTGGAGGGTAGACTAGACCATAAACATAATCCATAAACATTTCAGAACAGAACCACCACTGCTAAGGAAATTTCATATTTTAATCCAGATCAGTGTTTCTCAACCTTGCCCACTTGAAGATGGGTGGACTTCGGCTCCCAGAATTCTCCAACCAGAAGGGCTGGCTGGGGAATTCTGGGAGTTGAATTCCACCCATCTTCAAGTAGTCAAGGTTGAGAAACATTGGTCCAGGTTATTGTCATCATAATCAATTCCATTTATATGCTGCCCAACTTTCAATGATTCTGGGTGATTTATAAATTACCCAGGCCTTCAATTACACTTGCCAAAGGCCTGAGTGAATAGCCACTGTGTTCAACACCAGCAGAGTGGCAGCCACCCAAATCCTGGGGAGAAACCTTGTTCCAGAGGGCAGGTGCTCCTACAAAAAGACAATTCTGGATCACAATAGATGGCATTGTTTAATTGATCACATTGGTAGGGCAGATGTTATGAGAGACAAACAGTTTCTCAAGTAACCAGGTCCTTAAGACAACAATATCAACTAGCACCCAGAAGCACACTGGCAATCAATGCAGTTTACAAAGCAGAGGTGTTACATGGGCATATGTGGTCATGAGGTGGCAAGCACAACTCAAGGCAATGTTTATGTCAGTTCAGGAAGTGATGCCCAGAGTTTCCTCAAACCGTGAACAGGCAGCATATAAATTTAATTAATAAACAAATAAACACACAAAACATAACTCTTGGTCTTGAGAAACAAAGACCATCTCTAAGTTACCCAGTCTAAGACTGATTTTGGAAGCTATGTAACCCTGATTGCCTTTTTTCCCTTCACAAAGGATATTTTACCAATAATGAATACCATCCCCACTTTTGGCCAGATTTTACTGCAATATGGATCTTGGGGCCATGATGAGTGTCTTTAAACTGATGGTGTAGTACATCAAGAACTTCCTGATTTTGAGGAAGCAGGTGTTGTATGGTTTCTACAGACGTATCTGCAAAATACAGATAGTCCTTTACTTGCGACAGTTCATTTAGTGACCGTTTGAAGTTACAACGGCACTGAACAAAGTGACTTATGACCATTTTTCACTCTCATGACTGTTGCAGCATCCCCATGGTCACCTGATCAAAATTTGGATGCTTGACAACTGGTTCATATTTATGACAATTACAGTGTCCTGGGGTGATGCCCTTTTGTGACCTTCTGACAAGCAAAGTCAATGGAGAAGCCAGATTCCCTTACCAACATGTTACTAAATTAACAAGTGCAGTGATTCACTTAACAAATGTGGCAAGAAAAGTCATAAAATGGGGCAAAACTCACTTAACAAATTTCTCACTTAGTGGTTGTAAGTTGAAGACTTCCTTTACTTTGTCCCCCAATACCAAAGGACGAGCAATGAGACTATGTTGAAAAAGAAGAAAGAAACCTGTTTTGGCGCAGAAGATGTTAACTAGCTGGATAATGAAACGTCTGCAAGAAAACAACCAAGTTCAGGGTTCATCAAGGATTTCTAAAACTTGTTTTTCTTCAATACAACCTCCCCACACACACACACAGCACACCATTCAGAAGAGGAAAAACAAACAAAAATGCAGAAGAAGGAAATATTGAGGGCATATATCACTTTTTAAAATATATATATATATATTTCTATGCAGATTTCCTCTAGAACAGGCATGTCCAACCCATGAGCCACATGCAGCTCTGGACAACTAGTAATGTAGCCCCAAAGATCATAGACTTTTAACATTATTGTGTGATTTATATACACTGAATCTCTATGGCAGAGGTGTCAAACTGCCGGCCCACGGTCCGGATGCGTCATGACAAAACTGTGCCTACCCCATTGCCAGCAATGGAAAAAAAGTCACGATATGTCACAACACATCACGTGATGTTGCGAGTTTGACACCCCTGCTCTATGGAAATTCTCAGTCATCCAGGTCATAGTTATCCCAAAGGTGCTTTTTCCCGAGGCAACTGGACTTTCTTGTTTTTCCTTTGAAAACATTTCGCTTCTCATCCAAGAAGCTTCTTCAGCTCTGACTGGATGGTGGGGAATAGAAGGATTTATACTCCTTGCAGACAGCTGGTCATTTGCATTCTTTTAGAGTCGTTGAGGCCACCTGGAGGTTTATCTGTGTTGTCAGGGTCACCTGAGTAGTGCAAATGGGTGTGGAGTGTTCTTGGAACTGCTGAAAGGACTGTGTTGATAGATACGACATCATCTATATCCAGTCTATAACACAGTCCTTTCAGCAGTTCCAAGAAGGCTTCACACTCATTTGCACTACTCAGGTGACCCTGACAATACGGATAAACCTCCAGGAGGCCTCAATGACTCTCTAAAAGAATGCAAATGACCAGCTGTCTGCAAGGAGTATAAATCCTTCCATTCCCCACCATCCAGTCAGAGCTGAAGAAGCTTTTTGGATGAGAAGCGAAACATCTTCAAAGAAAAACCAGAAAGTCCAGTTGCCTCCTGAAAAAGCATCTTTGGGATATATATACTGATGTTATTATATATTTTATACGTGGCCCAAGACAATTCCTCTTCACTCAATGGGGCCCAGGCAAGCCAAAAGGTTGGATACCCATGCTCTAGTTTAGAAAACATCTGTTTGACATGCAGAGAAGGACAACTTATTTTCTTCCCTTTATAGGTTTTTGTCAATCACAACCCCTATCAGTCCAACTGTAATTTCAAGAAGGATATGCTTGTCAGTCTGCTACAGAAGGAAAAATAACTCTTAATAGATTTTATGGCACCTTAAAAACAAACTAAAGGAAGAAAATAAATTTTAAAAACCCTATTCATCTTTATAGAAGTCTACTTTAAAAAAAGCACCAGCTATGTAATTAATTGTTTAATGTCTACATAGATGCTTCCCTTGGTTAATCGCAATCTATGTCTGGGTAGAACTTGCTTCAATTACACCAGCACAGGGGTAGGCAACCTTGGCTCTTTTATGACTCGTGGACTTCAAGTCCCAGAATTCCTGAGCCAGCATGGAAGTCCACGAGTCATAAAAGAGCCAAGGTTGCCTACTCCTGCACTAGCATATGCCAAAGTGGGAGGGGGGAATTAGGCCTCTAGCCAAAATAAACAAGTTGGGGAAGGCTGCCCCACCCCTGATCTTCTGTGTTTCCTCCAATTGCAATCTATGCCCTGAACAAATAAACCGGTATTTCTCAACCTAGCCAACCTTAAGATTTCTACTACGGATTTCAATTCATGGTTGGCATAACGTGGTCAGCTGGGGAATTCTGGGAGATGAAGTCCATACATCTTAGAGTTGCCCAGGTTGAGAAACATTGAAATGGACAATCTTATTTCACCTTTCTTTGCCCCCATCCCCATCCCCAGCCTCAAACACCAGGGCCACACTTAAATGTCATTCAAATGCCTACCACAAATCCTCACATCTACAGTATATGTCTCTGTCTTTCCCCTTAGAAAGACTTAGAAAGAAAAAAAAGTCTTATTTAAAGTTTGGTAAAACTTAACTAGGTTCATTTACCGCAATTATTTCAAATTTGAACATGGTAAAAAGACATTGCTAGTTATTAGTATAACAAAATGTAAAAGATTAAAAGAGGCATTCATAATGTTTTAATGTTCTTCAAATCATAGTGTGCATTAGAATATCATTTCCAAATGCATAATTCTTTAAAAATGTAAACATATTTTTATTTTTTAAAAACTGAACAACTATGTAATTATTATTTTGGTGTATTCTTCAAACTAGTGCTGTTATATTTTACATCCACACAATATAAGATACTATAAATTACTCCAAAAGGTAGAAACTGAGCTTATATAAGTACTTAAAACATGCAAAATGTAACGTTCCAGAAATTTTAATGGTTCTCTTTTGCTTCTTATTACCCTATTTACATATTTAAGAGCTTTTTAGGTATGTTTATATCTACTAGAATTACAGCAAGGAAGGGGAAAATGAGATATTCATATGATTTTGGTTTAGATTATTAATAAAACATTAACACTATCAAACTAATTTCAAATTTTAATTTAATGAACTTTGATTAATGCATTAATTAATATTAATAAAACTTAAGTTTACTGAAGTTGGGAAGCCAATATATTTAAATAAATATTTTTTTAAAAAAAAATGAAAGCAGGTGAAAATCTAAGTATATTCTGTCTTTGGGGGGGGGGGAGAATTTTATTTATTTGTTTTACCAAGGAAACAGATGAGATATAAACCCTTCTACCACTTCCTCCTCGAATAAAAGCTAGAATTGCCACTTTAGCATTTGCCTGACAGAGAAAAAAAAAATCTTCTCAGCAGCAGCAAGGTTGCTAAATGTAAAAACATTCCTCAGATAAAAGTTCACGCCAATTCTCTGCAAGATGGCTTTCCAAACAAAGAAGACATTATCAATAGCTCCAAGCAGACAGAAAGAATTAAAAAAAAAAAGTAGTTCAAAAAGGGCGCAGAATATTCTGCTTTCCCAGAATAGTGTTTTGCAAAAGATTGACACAACGGCTTCCTTTCCATGCAAAAGCAACAAAGATTAGTTTCTTGTAAAAAAAAAAGCTTACGAAACAGGAATAAGGATACCTTACCTGTGTCCCTGGGTAGACACAAAGTTTGCAGCAAACCCGTCTGAAATTAGTTTACTGGTAGAGTAAATCGTAGTTGTAGATGAAGAAGAAAAAGAAGAAGAAAAAGATAATGATGAAAATGGTGATTAAGTATTGTCTTGCCTTTTTCGGTTCTCGGCGCTGCAAGAACATGCCCAGAGCTGCCTTGCTTGTCAGCGTCTTCAAAGGTAGATCAAAAAGTGTCTGTCAATGCTTTTTTTTTTTTTAAACATGTCTAAACTATTATTCTAAGCTCTGTGATTAATGCTTAGGATCGTAGGGTGCTGGAAAAGCCATGAAGTGTACCAGGTATTCCAACGTGTCTATTCCTGCCTCATTTTCAAAATTCTTGAATAGCAGTGATTGCACATATATTTCTTCATTTGATGCGTCTCCTGGCAATCATTCAGGGCAATCCATCAGCACATCATAGGAGTTGAAACGGTTTAACAAATTTAACAATAAGCCAGTTAAAATAAGGTACAAATAATCAGAGTGGCTCACACTATTTTTCAAGGTATGCAGTGATTTTGCAATTACAGCCTTCTGCAAATAAATATCCTCTATATCAGAGGGCACCAGGGACCAGTTCCATGGAGAGAGGTTTTTCCACAGACCGGAAGGTGCATGATTTTGTGTGCTGCCTGCATCCCACGGATGGGGCTTTGCTTGTTTGTGCGGACAGGTTGCTGGCATGCCGCGGCCCGGTGCTGGTCCACAGACCGGGAGTTGGGGACCTCTGCTCTAGATATCTTATGAGTACGATGTCCATAATTCCCTTTCCATATACTGTAGCTTACCCTGTCTGTGATTTTGTAAATTGGCCTAGGAGTTAAGACACTGGGCTTGTCAATCAGAAGGTCGGTGGTTCAAGCCCCAAGTATCATGTGATGGGTAACTCCCATTCATGCCCCACCTCCTTCCAGCCTAGCAGTACAGAAGCATGCAAATGCAAGAAGATAAATAGGTACCACTTTGGTGGGCGGCAACAACGGTCCATCTGCCTTCCTCCGCCTCCTACTAAGAACAACAAAGTATACTCTATTTGCTATTAGAGTTAAGGTATAAACTCAGAAAATTATATTGTTAATCCTATGGTTATCCTTCACCAGGAACTGGTGGCAAACTAAAGTAGTGAACATAGTTCTAGATCAGTGTTTGGGTTTCCAAATACTTTATTAGGAGTCAATGGAATCAATACTACTTGCCACTGCTGTTAAAAAAGAATACAGTTTTAAAATCCCATTAAACAACTGCCAGAAGCTGTAGGGCAATGCATGCATCACGTTTAATTTCAATACCGAAAACATTCAAAAAATATAGCCCATACAAACCAAAGCTCTTTTGGGGGTCCTCCATAATTGTAAGTGGGAAAGAGTCCTGAGAGAAAATTTTAAGAAGCCTTGTTCTAAATCATCAAAATCCATCCCCTCTGGATTAATGCCTCTGGATTAATCCTTAGTAAATCTACAATGCATTTTCCAAATTATCCTCTACTTTCTGATCTTACTCTGAGGGTGTTGGTTGAAATCCACGATGAGTCATGTAGATCAATAGTCATGGGACCATTAATAAGGGCAAATAGATTTCCCAAAGATGCTTATTCACGAGGCAACTGGAGTTTCTTGTTTTTCCTTTGAAGACGTTTCGCTTCTCATCCAAGAAGCTTCTTCAGCTTCTTCAGAACTGAAGAAGTTTCTTGGATGAGAAGCGAAATGTCTTCAAAGGAAAAACAAGAAACTCCAGTTGCCTCAGCACCTTTGGGATAACTATGACCTGGATGACTGTGAAACTCCATAGACAAGGGCAAATAGATTAATTTATGCAGTGCTTTTTTTGTAAAAAAAAAAAAAAAAAGTGCTGGAACTCACACACGTCATACAACCCGCCTTGCCTATACTACAAGGTTCCATCCAAAAAAGGTGCCGGAACTCCGTTCTGGGCGTTCCATGACAAAAAAAAGCCCTGAATTTATGTAACTAATATTAAAGCAGTTACAGTGATTGATCATATAGAAACAGTGAATGAGAATTAAGTCACAAAATAAATATATGAAGGAGGAATGAATTGATCCAAGAGGAAAACCAAGAAAGTTGTGGACACAGCTGATGAGATTAAAGAATGGAAGATGTATTCAATGAGGTGCAAGCAAAGACCAGTTGCAAGGATAAAAAGGTATAAAAATGTTTCATAAATAGCACTGGTGTAAACTAGATTTTATTTATCTTCCCTCCAGCTTCCTGCTTTGAATTTCTTCTACTAACTATCTATTTTTTTTCTACACTTTTTTGTCTGCCAGCCAGACTAGATCTAATTACCTTCTGCTACATATCAACGCAAAACATTGTGCAATTTTTTTTTAGCATCTAATTGGTGGCTGCCTACAGGAAAAAAAATGCCTGGGAAAAAATGTTTCAAAAATTCATCCCTCGCAAAGTACTTGCAGCATTCTCTTTGTATCAGTTATTTAGCAGACAGCTCTAAAAAGCGTTGACTTTAGTTATAATTCCATTTTATAAAAAAGGGAGAAAACACAATCTTAATTAATGTTTTAAAACTAGACTTTATAATGCTAACTTTAAGCGAGATGTTTCTATAGGAAATTTATGGATTGGTTAAATTGAGTGAATATTCCAGCAAAGGAACACATGAATTTTAGGACAGGTCTAAGAACATTAGACCAATTCTTAATTCTAAATCAGTTTGTGAGGAGAAAAATGTGTTCTAGAGGAATATAGACAGTAACTCTGTATTTGACTTAGTTCATAGAAATAAAAAAAAGAAAAATTTGGGGTACGCATAACACACATAAGAGTTATGACTAATTAGTAGCTATAATTATCAGGAGCTGCCTACACTCAGGGAGCAGAGAGACACAGCTGCAATTTGTCTCTTGCTGCTGAAATTCTATATTAGTTCTTTGATTAAAAGCCTCTCTAAATCAATTCATTATCCTTCTAAATTAATAAATAAACTGACTTATTATATGTTGACAATGCAGTCAATCAGTGCCCATATCATACACTGCTGGTATGATAATGATGATTATGATGATTTAAAAAAAAAGAATTGCAGCTTGGATAAATGAGGTGGAAATAAAGAAGCTGAAATGAAATAACTTGTAAAAACATCAGAAATGGTGGAGAAAAGGGCAAGGAAGATCAAGATTTTTTTCCCATTTCTGATGTTGGGCAGTTTTCTTTCTGTTCAAGTGGAAAGATGAACTGCATAGTTTATGGTTGAAACATTTGACTGGCTTACACTCACTCATTGCTTGTTTAACATACTATACAACTTATAATTGTTTAACATACTATAAGAAGGTGAAATTGAAGAGTTGTTAACACCTGGCAAAACCTACCTGATGTTGAAAGATCCAGCAAAAGTCAACTACAGGCCAATAACCTGCTTACCAACAACTTTCAAATGTCTAACTGGTATGGTAGTTGATGCAGTCCAATAGCATCTAGTTGAGAACAAATCTTTCCAGTTAAACGGAAAGAAAATTGCCCAAACAGCAGAGGAACAAAAGATCAGCTCCTTCTTGACAAGATGATTTTAGAAAACTGCGAAAGAAGGAAGACCAGCTTCAATATAGTTTGGATTGATTACAAGAAGACATTTGGCTCCTTGACACATGATTGGATAACAGGAGTCAGTAGAAGCATCAGAAGCTTCGTGCAAAGATCAATGACACAAAGGAATATATAGCTGCTGGTCAATCTTTAGGAGATATTAATATCAAGAGAAGAATCTTTCAAGGAGTCTCACTATCACCACTAATGTTTGTCATTACACTGATTTCTCTGCCAACAATACAGTACTGAACAAGCCAGGCCAAGGTTATCAAACATCAAAAGCATCTGCCAGACTATCCTACCTCCTTTACATGCACAATCTGAAGCTGTTGGAACAACTCCATCTGAAACAGAATCGCTCAACACTGACTGTATATACAGCCAAGATACTACAATGGAGCGGGGGGGGGGGGAATGTACAACCCTTACCATCAACAGGGGGAAAATAGTGAAAACCAATCAAGATGTCCTATGGAAATAACATCAAGTTCTAGATGAAGACAATCACGACAAATATATCAGACAGTTGAAAAAGGGCATTGGAAGAATATCTGAAGGACAGTGAAGAAGATTTACTGAAGTTAGTATACCAAAAATGGCCCACAAGAAAAACCAAATAAAAAATAAAAAGAGACACGGTAAGGCTAAGTATTACATGTTCAGTATACACACACATACATACATACACCCACATAGCTTCTTGTCTGGGATACCTTCCAAGGCTGAAATCCTCTTGATGTGTAGCCTGGATCTCCCTCCTTATACATTTGACCTACCTCAAAGGTGCTTTTCCAAAAGGCAACTGGACTGTCTTGGGTTTTTTTTTTTTTAAAATTCACTTCTCATCCAAGAAACTTCTTTCAGTTCTAACTGAATGGTGGGGAATGGAAGGATTTATATTCTTTGCAGTCATCTGGTGGTTAACACTCTGAGAATTATTGAGGCCACTTGGGGGTTTATCTGTGTCCTCAGAATCACCCAAATCAGAGTGCAAATGGGTGTGGAACCTTCTTGGGACTTGGGTCCCATAGACATCTGACGTACATATCCTGACTTCTGGGGTCACAGAGAATAAGTCTATGCCATCTTGCACCACTTCAGGATTTCACAATTAGTGTCTTCTATCCATTCAGCTGAATTCTTTTTGATGCCCATTATTAGCCAATTATTACTGCGTAAGCGTTCATAGGAGAAAAATTTATTCTGCATAAAGTTTCACATTACAACCACAGATCTGAAACTGTGGAACTCTGCTTATCATTTTGTCCTGGTGCTTGAGGAGGTAGCCTGTGTCTCCATATTTATTTCTAGTATTAACTCTGCATTTATTTTTGGGGTGTGTGTGTGTGTGTGTGTGTGTATGCATCTTGAATAACTTGGCTTAAAAAGCAGCAGCAATGAAAGATAAAAGCAAAACCAGAGGCACAAAACTAATCCCATTCTTGGCTCCGGTCCACCAACTAGGAACAAAGGCAGCCCAATTTTATATGTTATTGGGCCACTTGAAAATTAAAATTAAATTAAAGAGAGGTATCTTTGGAATCCTCAGGGAAAATCTGCCCCCAAACATCCCATGTGCAAACATAATTCAAAGCTCAAAGTAAAACAACAACAACAGAAATATAAACCCCCAATTGCATTTTATAGATTGAAAATCTTCTTTCAACAGCCTTGTGACCTTTTAAGACATTTTTTCTCCCAAAATCTGGGAGCCCCTGCAAGAATGCCATTTATACTCCGTGCACCCAGAATTCTTCTATCCCATCTTCTATCCAGATAAAATTCTAGAAGAAAAATGAGACTCTTCTTTCTAGGTTCGGGAAACCAGAAAAGAGCCTTCAGACATTCTGAGGCCAAAATGATTTAGAAGATTCTGTACTGGCCTGTTACTACTATTTCGACTGCTAGGACTGTGTGTTTGCTAACATTCGTATTACACTTATTTGATCCAAAAAATTTTATGACCCTATAACTCCTTAATTCAGGGTAGAGTCAGGGCAACTGAATGGAGCTAAGCATTTACTGGCCAGATGTCCTTCCTGACACCTATGTGGAGTTCACAGCAGATATTTTCTCTTTGCGCCCTGAGAGAAACCTGCCGCTACCTAGGATTGAACTCTTAACCTTCCGAATGGGAGGCGAGAGCCTTCAATATTAGGCCACCATGCTGCTCACTCATTGATCCAATATTCTGTTTTTAAAAAATAGTATCTCGAAAGGGGAGAATAGAAATGCGGACTTCTTTCCAGCTTCTGCTTCATTCCTTTTTAGGAGATTCACTGGCACATTCTTAGAATAACTGCTGATGCCAAATGAAGGTGTTAAACAGGCGAGAAAAAAACTCAGTAGGAATGGAGAAAAAGGCAACAACTATGTAAGAGGCTTATGCATAATGTCATTAGTTTTAATTCTCAGTGCTGGTTTGAATAATCAAGAGTAAATTTCCAAACTTAGACAAAGTACACCAAGAGAAATTGGAGCTGACCTGCTCAACAAATTAGTAAACAAGAGATGCCATCCAATTGTAACTACTTTAAAACAATAATGGATTCAAAGAAGAAGAAAAAAAGACTGGATCCCTGACAGAATTGTTTTAAACTCACCGTTATATTGGACAGTATAACGTGCAGATATTTGGCACGCAGTGCAGTTTCTCTATAAATGAACACTGTATTCTCTCTTCAATTAGATTTTCTTTGTTCCTAGACCCATTGCTTTTTAATCCAACTCAAATTAACTGTGTATATGACTTTCATACTGTTAAGATTTTAAGTTTATCCGCTAAGATTTTAAGAAAATCTCAGCATCACTCTTACAAAGCTGATATTAGCTTTTTTTGGGGGGGGGGAATATTTACGGGAGGTAAATATTTGCAGAAGTAAATATTTATTTTAAATTTAGGTTTCTTTTTCTTCACCACTAGAGGGTGCACTATGCTGAAAATGATTTGTTCTGTGTTAACAAATACTTACATTGTAATTAAATAAGCCATGAAAATATCAACCCATCCATTAAGTATAGCATGGAATAAAAACTTAAGCAGTCACAGATTCAAATTCCCCATGAACACATCATCTTGCCTAACACAACGGCTACCTTTGTTGTTTTGGGCAAAGGAGACTGCATGCCACAGGTGATTCAATTCCAGGACTATCCTGACTGGGAATTATGACAATTGGAGTCCCACACTTCAAAGAGATGTGGGGATTTTGGGGGGGGGGGGAACTAGATTGCAGAAGGCTCTTTTCTACAGGTAGTCCTCAACTTACAATCACAACTGGGAAGAGAATTTCTGTTCCTAAGCGTGGTGATTGTTGAGTTGTGCCCGGTTTTACGACTTTTTTTGCCATTAATTGTTAAGCAAATCACTACGAGAGTTCATGAATAATTTTAATTAAAACACGAGTAATGAACATCCTGTCCCTTCCGCTTACCCTTAAACTCCCTTATAATATTTACAATAAATGAACTTGTTTCCTCCTAGGTGTGGCTGTGATTAAGAAACTTCATGAGTGATTCTACAGAGACGGCAGGAGCAGCTTGTTCTGTACGTTTTCAACTATTGAAACGTTCTACCTTAATCACTGATGAACAAAGTCAAGACATTTCTGTCTTATAAATAAACCATGTATAGTAGGTAGGTGTCCATGCATAAATGCAAAAGGTACAACTCACACAATCACATTCTCCTGTAATGAAGGTCTAGTTTGCAATACTCAGCTTCCCTTGAATGGAAACACGGACAACTAACTCTCTTAGTCTGGAATTATTTAAGTAGTCGAATGCTATTGCATCTCTATATAAAATGCGAAAAGACTGATTAAAAAAAGGCTTATTATGGATAGGGACTGTGCAGGCTTCATCACTTTTAAAAGTGTTGTTTGTGAAAGATAAAAGTTAAGAAAGCTATCCTATTCCTTCATGGATTGACCAGCAAATATAAAGAAGGGATTTTTTTCCATTGCTATTTGCTTTTAACATCACTAAAATCCCTCACTTCGCTTTTGAAAATAATGCACTTAAGACTGAAAAGCATATTACTGAGTGTCCATAATCCCCTTTGATAGTCTCTGAAAATACTTGCAGCTTGCAATGCTTGCAAATACGTAGTTGCTACAGATGTCCCTGTAGGCTTGTTTGCTACAGATATGTAGGTTTGTGTTCTAATCTAATCTGATTAGAAGCCACCACACATACAAATTCAGCTGTCTGGCAGTCTGTTTTTAGGCGTTGTGGGCATATGCCCCCAATCGGTAACCACAGAGTAACAGTGTGAAGGAAGCTCTAATTCTGAAATACAAACCAATCTAGACAAAATAAAAAGGCAAGGCCCAGTGAAGAGAAGGCAGGATCGAGCTCTTTCAATCAAGAGGCATATATTTTTTCTGCTAGTCTGTAAAAGGAAGCATTATTTGGGACTCAAGCAAAGGCCCTCAACTAAACAAGTTTAATGCATTCTATCTCTGTCTTCAATCTTTCTTAATTGCTTCCACCTCTTAATTCTTCAGTATTAACACTACTTTTCTCCCTCACTGTCCTTTCCCTGTCACCAGCATATAAACAAAGTCCAGCCAAAAATGCTGCTTTTAACATGAAATCTTAAATTCTAGAACTTGTGATCTAAAAATTCCAGTTGACGCAAAGGCTCCATAAAACACATCTCCCATTATTAGGGAATCAACCCAGAGGACGGGTTTAGATATTTATTAAGGAGCAACTTAAACTGTAGTCCTCAAACTCCTTCAAAAGTTGATGGGGAAATTGTTAGGTATGTGGAGAACAATTTATTAACTTTCATTGTGATTACATTATTTTAATTTAATTTTAATGAAAACAAAATTAGTTTTCATTCAGGGTTTCCATCTTGGCCCCACCTACTCTCTGAAGTATATCTTTTAGGATTTCATTTGCAGGACAAGTGTTCCCATGGTTGAAAAATGTTTGGTATCACTGATTTTGAAGCTAGAAACAAAATATTTACCTGAGCCAAATGAGAATATTTGTGACTATTCTATGACATCACATCGGAGAAGAGGAACTGAAAATCCTGCTAGGGCAAGTTTTTTGATAAGCATACTAAAATATGCATATTTTGCATTTCATGATGCAAAAAGGGACTTACATATTAACATGTACATTTCATTAATCTATCAATTCTGGTAGTCAGAATCTTAAAATCTGATATACATTTTAAATAACATTAATTGGACAAGAATTGTACTACGAGAAACCACACTAGGAATAGTTTCCTTTGTATCATGTATGTCAATTAGATGATTAATATTACTTAAAGAAAAGAGAGAGAAATTTATATCTTGATCATTGGTGGTTAAATGCTTCCAGGGCTTTCCTCTCAATGTTGCACTCATCTTTTTAAATAAAAATGGTATGTCTAAGAACTATTATTAAACATTACAATGCATCTAAAAGGAAGGTTAAAGGTGGCTTGAAGCATTTGCTCTATCCAGAAAATTCCCAGGTATGACCTTGCTTATACCTGCCTTGTTGAGAGCACCATCAACTTGGTGGTCCTTTGAATGTTTTGGTGCTTAAAGAAAGCATAGGACTTGGTTGTCCCAAGGTTGCTTTTTCATGAGGCAACTGGACTTTCTTGTTTTTTCTTTGAAGTCATTTCGCTTCTCATCCAAGAAGCTTTTTCAGCTCTGACTGGATGGTGGGGGATGGAAGGGAATGAAAAGCAAAACATCCTCAAAGAAAAACAAGAAATTCCAGTTGCCTCCTGAAAAAGCACCTTTGGAACAACCATGACCTGGATGACTGAGAATCTCCATAGACACATAGGACTTGGTGAGTCACGGTTTAGCTGAACTTTGGTTACCAGACAGGACCAACAGTTCCAAAGGAAAAAGGAAGGGTAGTTTGTGTGTAAGTAATATTGCATGTATAGATGCACACATGTGCTGGGATGTGAAGGAATGCACACATACTTAACACAACCTCTGGCTAATTACCAGAATCTTAGAGTATATCATTAGAAACATAGTAGAGAGATCACAATCTCATGCCAACTTGATGTGATTTAGGGCAAACAACCAATCTGAAATCTGAAATTGGCCCAGAAGAGAAAAACTATTCCACTTGATGGAATGACATATCACATGAAAGGATCAACAACAATAAATGAATTCCCCAAAATAAAGCAGACACAAAACCAACATTCAGAAAATAAACAACAAACACATGTTTTGAAGACTTTTTTAAAATCCAAAAACATAATGGAGAAATAAATTTTTAAAAGTTTACAAAAGTGCATCTTTAATGGGAAGTTAGTTGTTAACATCTTCCCACCAGAATGCTTATCTAAGCTGACAGAGACTCAGGCAGACTATCTTCCTTTTCTTTCTATTCCAATTTCTTCTCACCAGACACTTAAATATCCTGAAGTCTTGTAGATAATTTTCAGATAATTTTAGAAGCTTAAAATATTTCATCTTCTCCAAATTATTTATAGAGATACTGTAGCAGGGTAAAGTATTCCTCCAAGTGTTGGATAAGCCACTATCTTATCTTGGAATGTTAGTGTTTTGCTGCCATCCCAAAAGGCCAATCAAATTGTTTGGGTCATTGTTAAAAGAGAACAATGAAATTGCAGGAAAACATTCCATGATGAGTCTTTCTGAAGAGCATTCCAGCCAATCAGCCAGCTAATTCTACCATCTTCTTAGTTTCTTATTTAAAAATATCTGGCCTAAGAAATAAATTATGATTTAAAGAGCTGCAATATTTCTGAGGTCCCTATATTGTCTTAAAGTCACATTGTACACTGTCCTGGGTAGTAATGAAATCAAAAGCTTATAAATTCAAGATGAGTGGAGTGGAGTGGAGTGGAATGGAATGGAATGGAATGGAATGGAATGGAATGGAATGGAATGGAATGGAATGGAATAGAATAGAATAGAATAGAATAGAATAGAATAGAATAGAATAGAATAGAATAGAATAGAATAGAATAGAATAGAATAGAATAGAATAGAATAGAATAGAATAGGGTTAGACAGCATCACCACCAGATGGATTCATAGCTGGCTGACCGGCCGTACTCAGCGTGTGGTCCTCAATGGAACTGCATCTACATGGAGGGAAGTGTGTAGTGGGGTTCCCCACGGCTCTGTTCCAGTGCTCTTCAACATCTTCATCAATGATTTGGGCAAGGGGATAGATGGGGAACTCATCAAATTTGCAGATGATATCAAGCTGGCAGGAATAGCCAACACTCCAGAAGATAGGCTTAAGATACAGGAGGATCTGGACAGACTTGAACACTGGGCGCTATCTAACAAAATGAAATTCAATGGTGAAAAAAGTAAGGTTCTACATTTAGGGAAGAAAAACCAAATGTACAGGTATAGTATAGGTGGTACCTTGCTCAATAGTAGCAACTGTGAGAGGGATCTCGGAGTCCTAGTGGACAATCATTTAGATATGAGCCAGCAGTGTGCTGCAGCTGCCAAAAAAGCCAACACAGTGTTAGGCTGCATTAACAGAGGGATAGAATCAAGATCACGTGAAGTATTAATACCACTTTACAATGCCTTGGTAAGGCCACACTTGGAATACTGCATCCAGTTTTGGTCACCACGATGTAAAAAAGATGTTGAGACTCTAGAAAGAGTACAGAGAAGAGCAACAAAGATGATTAGAGGACTGGAGGCTAAAACATATAAGGAACGGTTGCTGGAATTGGGTATGTCTACTTTAATGAAGAGAAGGACGAGGGGGGACATGATAGCAAAGTTCCAATATCTCAGGGGCTGCCACAAAGAAGAGGGAGTCAAGCTATTCTCCAAAGCGCCTGAAGGCAGGACAAGAAGCAACGGATGGAAACTAACCAAAGAGAAAAGCAACCTAGAACTAAGGAGAAACTTCCTGACAGTTAGAACAATTAACCAGTGGAACAACCTGCCTCCATAAGCGGTGAATGCTCCAACACTGGAAGTTTTTAAGAAGAGACTGGACAGCCATTTGTTTGAAATGTTATAGGGTTTCCTGCTTGAGCAGGGGGTTGGACTAGATGACCTCCAAGGTCCCTTCCAACTTTATTATTATTATTATTATTGTTATTGTTATTGTTTTGTTATTATTATTATTTACTCATCACTAAAGCCAAGAATCAATCCAACAATTGCAAGATGAATATGCCAAGGATACATTGCTAGAATGTAACAGTGAATAGGGGCTTAACATAAGTTGGATCCTGTATATACTGCTTTTAATATCTACCACTATTATCAAGCAAAGAGCTGGACAACGTGAAAACACAGGATAGCCTGTGACACACATCCCTCCTGTTTATTTACTGACAACAATTATCAAAACTTGGTAGTCTGGTACACACACCTGCATGTCCATGCACAAAAGCACTTTAATGCAAACCATCTATCATAACACAGGCATGATTGTGTAATTTATAAACAAAGCAAAGTTTGGGAATCCTGGCTTTGTCTCCTCCACACCATCTCCAGACATATTTCAGCCCTCAGCCACCCATAAAATGTTTGCTTCAGCTGCCAACATTGAAAGTTCACCTATTCGTGACAGAATCAAGAAGCACAAGTGTGAACAATATGCCAAATACCATGTTAAGTGCCCTTATGAATTTACTGTACATCTTAAAATAAAAATAAAACCCAACCTCCTCAAATTCCTATACTATATTCTAGTTTGGACTTGAAATTGGAGGTTTTTTTTCTCTTCTGCTTTAAGGACAGTTTCATCCCTCTGCTTTCCATGGTTACAGTTACCAGAATAGAAGTATTTACATGCTGTTAGAAGCCAAAGGCTATCAGTTAAAATTTGTATAGTCAAAAGAGAATACATAAATTAATAGCTATTACAAGCATGAAAACAGCTCAGGGTTATCTACAGCATTACTTGAATATGACTGCACAAAATATCCAGTTTGATCCATTCTAAATAAGATGAAATGACTTTTTTTCCACCAGAAACACTCCAGCCAAGGCTCTTAAGCTTCTTATTGGAGAGGAGGGGGTGTTTGTTTTGGTTTTATGGCCACCAAATTATCCCCAGGAAGTCTCCTCTCCATCTCTTTTTTAATATAAGAGCATTCAACCGTGTAGGACATCCTATGAAAGGCTTCACAACGTCATAGATTTTAAACCATTTCAGTGCCAACAAACATTTTAGTACCATCACAGCTTTCTACTGTGAATAAAATACTACAAAGGGTCATGCTCTAAGGGAGTCAAAGTGGCCAACAGCAAGACCTCTTATTGCACAGAGGAGGGCCTGTCATCCATCTTATTTAAAACGCTTTTGGTCAATGAAGCATGACTGCTACAGAGCAGAAGTTACACAGAAACGTTTCCATCACCAGTCAAAAGATCATGCTGGAAGTGATGGCCAAGATCTAAAGTAGATTACACCACACTAGACAGACTAACAATTTGGAATGGTTTAAGGTAGATTACCAATTTCATAGTTTACAATTCGGAATTACAACTTGCCCGGATGTAAATCAAAAGGAGGTACCCAAAGGCTGATCATGAGAGGTATGCATATAGAAGCGGTTCTTGTATCTAACTATGATCAAGCAACTCAGTCAAAATCAGAAGAATCAGAATCAGAATAGAGCTGGAAGGGACCTTGCAGGTCTTCTAGTCCAACCCCCTGTTGAAATATGGGAAATGTCAGGAAAACTAGTAACAATCAGCAGGTTTTGTGATCTAGGTGAAAAACATATACTCATGACATCCAATGTGGAGCAAACTCTCATCTCCTTAAAGCAGGGGTCTTCAAACTTGGCCCTTTTATGTCTTGTGGACTTCAACTCCCAGAATTCCGCAGCCAGGCACGCTGGCTAAGGAATTCTGGGAGTTGAAGTCCACAAATCATAAAAGGGCCAAGTTTGAAGACCCCTGCCTTGAAGAAATGCTTCAGACCATCTGTTCTACTTGAAACTTTGCACTTGCAGGAATAACTGTAAGGACGATCTTCAGTCCCAACTAATAGTGTGCATTATTCTTCTGTGTCTCAAGGTTAACGAGGTCCCACATTTTTTTCTTCAACTAACCTCAAGGCAAGCAAAAGGAAAAGAAGGGGGGGGGGAATCACAACTGACTGAATTTATACAACATAGTCAAAATCCAACGTATCACATTATGAAAACAGTATTTGAATATTGTTTTAGTTATGAGCCTTGGACATATTTATGAGACAATTCTATCACTTTCTAATTTTGCTTTGGGCCAGTCACTCTCTCTCAGCTCACAATGTCAGGATTGGGCGACAAGCTGGTCAGTCAATTGCTGTCATAACCAATGGATCAACACTTGGTTGAGCTGGGGGGGAAAAAGTGGTTCCCGGTTCTTGCAGGAAAAAGCGAGGAAGAAAAAAAAATCAATTTTCATTTTCCTTTCAAGGGGAAGAAAAGAAGTATAAATTTAATTTTAAATCAGTTCTGTTTTAATAAACTATTGTACAGTTTGTACTTCCTAATTTAGCAGCGATCAATGTTGTACCAGGAACCAAATTAACCCCATTATGTTGCTGTTTCAGGCCACTGCATTTATGAAGAAACATTAGAGCAATTTTATACTTTAAAAGCATAAAGTATAATATGAAAATGTTTTTAAAGAACTTTCAGTTTTAAATGTTTCGTATTTGCGTTTCACATTTATTTACTTTTCTTTCTACTAGCCCAAGTTTCTCTATAATCAAGAAGCTGCCACAATTAAGCTCAGTTTTCTGAAGATAGTTAAAAAAAATGAAGAGGATTTTTTTTTTAATTGACAAAACTTTGTTTGCTGCTTTGTGCATCAGGCTACAAAATTAAATAAATCTGAACAAGTATAGTCAGGAATCAGTGTATTTAACTGACTGAAGATACACATACAGCATAGTTATCCACTACTGAATTAAACTAAAAGTAGACTTATTCCTTGACAAATATTGTACATATAAATATGCATATGCATATGAACATGTACACAATGAGGATGTTTGTGTATATGGTCATGATCCAGTCTAACATATATTTAAATTAATATCTTTATTTTACTGTTTTGTTTACTTTATTTTACCGTTAATTAAGATGTAACACATGCACTTACCCAATGCTGAATTTACTATTCGGGGAACAGCTAATGCTGATTCACAGTCTAGGAAAAACTAACTCCAATTTGTATTTCAGATCAAAACAATGAGGAAAAACTGGCTCAGCAGACACAAATACTTTTTACAAGAAAGGGTGAAAGAACAAACTCTGAGAAGTATCATTGTCTGAATATATTAAGAAGCTTATTTTAGGTATCAAAGCAAACAAAAAAGGAAGCAAAGGAAAGCAGCCATTCATTTCACACATGATTAACATGTCAACTCAACAATCTCCTGCCACTAAAAGCTTCTAGCTATGAGACGGTGATGACAGAATGAACTATAAAGACAAACCAGTCTTCAACATCACAGTGCCTTTTATGATAAGGGAGAAATTTCCATGGATTTTTAACAAAGGGTTAAACCACACCCAAATTAATGACTTTGACCATCATTGGGGGAAAATAGCTTCCGAAGAACGCATATAAGCACAATATTTTTCCAGTGGGCCTAAGTTGTTTCACTCAAACCAGGTAACTAGGAAAGAGGCAAGAAAGAAGTGAAAAAGATGGCAAACAAACTCCCTTATTGGAAGTGTACAGGCACCAACCCTTATATGCTTCTGTGCTCTATTTTACTCTCCTGTCGTAAAAGCTTCAGGATACATCAACTACACCAACTTCTAACTTGGACACTTTAGTTTGACTTGTATTATTCACACTGACAGGCTGAAGCTTACAGGGCAGCTTAGCTTAATATTTCATGAAGTTTGCAATATTCTCATACAGCTGGAGAAGGCAACCTGCTAGCTCTCCAGATGTCTTGGTTTTCAGCCATCCACTCCAACCAGCAAGGCTTGTGGCAAGAAATCATGAGAACCATAGTCCAAAATATCCCAGCTTGACGAGAATACATTATATTTAAGATTGACTTCAATTCGAATTCAGAACATGTATTTTTTTTTATTTATTTATAGGAACATGAGAATATGAATGTTCTTTATTGGCCAAGTGTGATTGGACACGCAAGAAATTTGTCTCCAGTGCATAAGCTCTCTGTGTACACACAAACAACAAAGTGGTAAGTCATAGATCATAAATCATTAAGACACAATCATAAATCATAAGATATAATCATAAATCATAAGATACAAAGAACAAGTGATAAATCATAAGATACCAATAGGAAAATGTAGTAGGGAAGATGAGAAGCTGAGAACAATGAGAAGAGGAGAAAGATAATAGCAATACAGTCCTACTACATGGGTAAATATCTTTAGGCAAAAGACAGTGCTGTAGGAATTAGATGTTTAGCAGAGTGATGGCATGGGGGGGAAAAACTGTCTTTGTGTCTAGTCGTTTTGGTATCCAATGCCCTGTAGCGGTGTCCTGAGAGGAGAGGTTGGAACAGTTTATGTCCAGGATGTGAGGGGTCTGAAGGTATTTTCTCAGCCCTTTATCTGACTTGTGCAGTATACAACAGGTCCTCAATGGAAGGCAGGCTGGTTGCAATTTGTTACTAGAGGGAAAAAAGCTCAGCATTTTCTAACATAAACATAATAAAGAAGGGATGTATAGAGGGTTCCAAGAATTTGCCAAGGATTAGGGTCGCCTTAGGCAGGAGCGATGCTTTAGATTGATTCTCACACCACAGATAAAAGCTTTTGGCTTTTATAACTCTAGAAGTATTTTATACGTTTAACCTTCATGTGACCAACCGCATGAGTGCATACTTTCTGCCTGCTGTATTTACAGCTGACCCAATAACGCTGTAACAGGGATCAATTCCATTTTATCCAGACTATGTTTAAATTAAAACAGAATGACACAAAGCAAGTGGTATGTTTTCCCTTTGTGAAGCAAGATTAAGTCGCATTCCTCTGTCCAACTCGCAGTAGAGTCCTAAATCTCTTGTCTTGGCACAACTCGTGGATCTACAAAGCTGCTGAGTTGAGAAGGGCAAGTGTTATGGGAAGAAACGCTGCAATGAATCCTCAATATAAGTTTTCCGAGCCTGGGTTGCAAGGAAAAGCCAGCAGACCGTTCTTGCCTAGTAAACTCTCCTACTCTTAGAATGCTGAACATTTTCTTTGATTCAGAAACGCACTAAACAGAATGTATATCTCCATCTTATTAAAAAAAAAAGAATATAAAGGCTGCAGGTGAGTACTATCTTCACTGGGATAACTGTAAAAATGTCAGATTGTAATGAACAGGGTTTCCTTGGGCCATCCTGGCTGAAAATCTGGAGGTTGCCATCCCAAAGTGTCGAGATAGCATCACGTTATATCAAAAACTACTCTGGGTAAATTAAGCGCAACCTCTTAACCAAACTGTTACCATATCTTTTTTCCCCCCTCTAACAGAAAGAAACAATTATAATGTAGTGACTAAGATATTGGTTTATAATTGAAGAGGTCAAAGTATTAATCTATCCATTCCAGGGAAACTCAACTCAGTGACTCTTGGTCAACCACAGCCTCTGGCAATTTATTTTGTGGGATTTTTATTGTAGAGACTAACATGAAGGAGATGCCCAGGTAAACTGCTTTAAAGAAAGAGGAACCTAAAGGCGATGGCTAAAGAAGAAATGGATCGTATTAATTTAATTACCATAAATACATAAATCAGTCTTTGCTTTTAAGCTAGTCTTACTGTGATTGTGATTTGCCACAACTACTTTTTGCAGGGCTGCCCCTGGTAGCACAAAAGTCACAAGTCTCCTCAGCTTAAAAATAAATGCAGCACTGGGAATCTTAAGAATCTTCCACAAATCTTAGGAATCAGTTTAGAATATAGAATGGTGCCTGTTCCAAATCACAGCACTGCTTCATCTTGTTCCACTGTTATACCTTATAGAGGTTCCCAAAGTTTCAGACATGCATCCTGCCCTGGGAAACACCTAGAAACCTATGTTTGATTTGAGCCATGTAAATGGATGTCCTACCCCTTACTTTGTCCTCCCATCTCAATGGGAAGGATCATGGTAGAACAGGTGTTCCATGAAGAATGTTCCCAATACAGCTCCTTGCCTCTCCTACTAAGTAAACCTACTCACAAGTGTTGAGAGAGAAGCAATGATTTTGAAACAACTACTTTATGGGAGAGAATAAGAACATCAGGGAGCAAAAAAAAATATGCAATAAAGCAAATGTTTAGAGATGTTAAGCTATTATGCCAACATACTTATTTTACAGTATTGTGACCACAAGTGAAAAATTCAGAGCTCTTCTAAAACTAATATTGAATGGCATGATCCAATCCCAGCCAGTCAGACCACAGGCCAGACATAGAAGCTATTTCCATGTGTGAGGCATGTCTTTTCATCACATATACAGTCAGATTACTTCAGTGTCTCCCTCGACTGAAGAAAGATTGGTTTAAAAGAAAAACAAAAAGAAAAAATCATAACCCTAGAAGCTGTAAATCAAGGCTGAGAAAAGCACAAAGCAACCTTGTCTCCATAGCCTCAAATAAATATTTGATTTTTTTTTAGGAAAAAAGGTAAGGTCTGAAAAAAGAAGCTGGGAAAAAGACCTCTAAGACAGTTGTATTTTTGAAGTAATAGTTAAATATATCTACCAAGGAATTTGCATTAGGATTTTGTTTCCTTATTTGCTGCTAAGTAAGTCTCACTGTCTTCTATAAACTACAAAATTGGGTGCTTAAATCTCACCCTGAATTCTGACTCTCATTTTGGTTCCAGATCACTTTTCTCTGTAAAAATATTCTGTAATATTAATATGGAATTCTCCATGCTATCTCTAAATGTCTATGGAGATTCTCAGCCATCTAGGTCATGGTTGTCCCAAAGGTGCTTTTTCAGGAGGCAACTGGATTTTCTTGTTTTTCTTTTAAGACGTTTCGCTTCTCATCCAAGAAGCTTCTTCAGCTCAGAGCTGAAGCGAAACATCTTCAAAGAAAAGCAAGAAAGTCCAGTTGCCTCCTAAAAAAGCACCTTTGGGACATGCATCCTATCTCTTTTCATGGGGATTTTAAATTCCTCTACTTCTTCCAGATCAACATCACCTTGTGATCTACCTGGACCTACCTATTTGTAATTTTGTTGTGAGTTACATAATAACAATAAAAATATTCTATTCTATTCTATTCTATTCTATTCTATTCTTGTTCTTGTTCTTGTTCTTGTTCTTGTTCTTGTTCTTGTTCTTGTTCTTGTTCTGTTCTGTTCTAAGCTGCTGTTTTGTCATAATCTGAACAGTTCTGTAATTGATCTCCTTCACTACTAAATGTTTGTATTTTGGATGGTTAAAGTTAAAAAGGGCATTGCATTTTATTTTTTACTTTTCAAGAAAAGTTGATTTCAGTTTCAAGAAAAGCTACATGACTCTATGACATGGCCATAAGGATACATTATAGATTTTTTTTTCCTGATTGTCCCTATTTTCTACCTTTTAATCTTCTGATGGGCACCATGGGTTGACACTGGGGTTAGGAGGTAAACATAGAAGGCACTTTGCTTGTGCCAAGGAAAACTATCAAGTCACTTTCCCAAAGCAAGAAACAAGACCTGCTAGTGAAGACCATGGGAGCTTATGGAAAAGATGATTTGTGACTTTTTAACTTTTCTGCCCGAGTTTTTGCTCCCCATCCTAGCTCATATAATCCATGCTTCTTCAAAACCTCCTTAAAGAAAACTTAGAAAAGTCAAAATAAACAGCAAAAACATGCAAGGGCAAGAATCCAGCGAGATACAAAAGTTTTCTGCATTTTGAGGCTTAGAAAAATTACAGTATCTGATGATTGTGATCAGAAATACACAGACGTACTCTTCTAAATAAAAGGACTATACCTATACAGCTGAATTAGTTTGCTTATAGCAAACAGCTTGGACTACATATTTGCCAAGAAGTGGACTCACTCCCTGGGTTTTTGCAAATACAATTGGTTCTCTCCAGAAGGAAGCAAGGTTAGACCCTAGGGCAGGGATAGGCAACCTTGGCTCTTTTATGACTCGTGGACTTCAACTCCCAGAATTCCTGAGCCAGCCATGCTGGCTCAGGAATTCTGGGAGTTGAAGTCCACGAGTCATAAAAGAGCCAAGGTTGCCTACCCCTGCCCTAGAGCAGGGACTTCTCAACAGGCCACTGATACCTGATGTAAAGACAGTAGAGCTGTCTAGACCAGGGGTCTGCAACCTTGACAACTTTAAGACTTGTGGACTTCAGCTCCCAGAAATCCTCAGCCAGCTATGCAGAGCCCTGGTCTAGAATCATCAGACGTATTAGATAGGCTCCTTGGGGAAGGTCACCTTGGACTGTCATAAGCTTTTAAGTATGAAATGTCTCTGTCAAGAACTAGCATATTTTTTTCACTATTTACTAGTTACCATTTTCCTGATATAAGTTCCTGATGGTAGAAACTGAGTATATACCAAGGTCAGATAAGTAAGAGCAGAAAAATGTTTTGGTGCCTAACCCTAACATCTGCACATTCTCAGTTGCCATCTTAAGAATCAAAGAACAAGGTAACTGGATAAAAGCAAAATCTATTCCATGTTCCTGGAATTGTCGCTTGCACCATTTTACCTTTCTCCTTGGATTCATCTCAAATGGAACAACTTGGCCAATTGATGCTTTTTTGCTTTACAAAATGAAATAAATAACAATGAGGAGGCTAAAGAAAATTAGCAGGTTTTCTGCATATGCAACAGGTCTGGTTCACAACAAAAGTGATGCGTAAGTATTCATTTTCTATTAATGTTGTAGAGTTGCAAATCAACATCGGTTATAGAAGACTGAATTCATTTAAACATCCAACATAACACTCATTTGCCAAGTTGTTGTTTTTTTTAAAAGGGCTGAACTACTTTGAAAGTATGTAAGTGATTATTTAACATTTTTTGAATAAAACTCTGTGAATTCTGATTGCTTCTAACTTCTTTGGGGGGGGGGGAATTACTTGTTCCAGAAGGAAAGCAAAGACTGGAATGTGCTTCCTTGTAGCAGCAAGGGACAAAGTTGCTAACTGTAACTATAGAAAAAGATATCCACCCACCCATACAAACAATACTAAAAAAGAAAAAAAAATCATCTAGATCAGAAGCATTGAAAAAAATACCAAGACCTAAAAACATATCAAAGCATTTGTTCATGTGGAATGCTATATCACAGTGATGGCGAACCTTTTAGAGACCGAGTGCCCAAACTGCAACCCAAAACCCACTTACTTATCGCAAAGTGCCAGGGCTGCATCAGCATTGTGGTACCCTCGGAGGGGGGGGCAGGGAGGCGCCTCTGAGTGCCGCCTCTGGTACGCAAAAACCGGGGGTGCAAAAATGGGCCACCGTGCTGCAAGGCGCAAAAACGGCTGCCGCCGCACCACAGGGTGCAGATATAAGGCGCTGCACCACGCAAGAACGGGGCAGGGCTAGTATCACGCAGGCACTAGCCCCACCCCATTGCAGCACGTGCGTGCTCACGGCCCCGTGCGCGCATGCATGCATGTAAAATGCTTCCCCCTCCCTTTTCTTCCAGTCCACCAATCGACAATGGTTGGTGACCTCTGTTCTACCAGCTCTACTCGAGCTTGCTAGTCGGCTGCTTTGCCTCCTTTATGCTGGGCGGAACTCCTGCTCTGGGCGGCGGTGGCGGACTGATGGACCTGCTGCTGGCGGCGGTGGCACGTGTGCCAACAGAGAGAGCTCTGAGTGCCGCCTCTGGCACGCGTGCCATAGGTTCGCCACCACTGCTAGATCATATTATTCGCACTGGAGAAAGAATAACTTCAAGGGCGTTTCAATTTAGAGGAACACATGTTAACGGGTAGAGTTTCCATCTGATTCCCCAACTATGTTTGGGATTTTTAACAAAGTAAAAATGAGATTTCTTCAGCAGCATGAGAAACATTTCCACAAAAAAAGGTCAATCGCTCTGAAAAATTGCCAGGATCCCAGTTATGGTGCAATTTAATAAAAGCCAATTGCTCAGTGTGGAAATGATTGAGATCTGATTTCAGCTTTTTATTTTAGGGAGGTTTCCCAGGCTCCCTTCTGGAACAAATAACTGTACCTTCCCAACAGAAGTTAGAAACAATAAAAAAATGACAGAGTTTTATTCAAAAATGTCAAATAACCTTTGGGTCCTTGGTGCTCTCAAAGTTTGGTTGTTTTCTTGCAGAGGTTTCATTACCCAACTAGGTAACATCATCACTACTAGTGGTTTGCCCTGTCAGTGTTAGTAGAGGTGTTCCTGCTTGTTTCAGTATTTTAAAGGCTGACAAATGAAGGTTACATTAGATGTAATAATCTACACTGGATGTAAGGGTGCAGTTCTGAAATTATGGGTATCATGCCTTTGTTTCTCTGATACACAAAATGGGGTTGGGAAGGGCTGTCCTTTGAGATGACAACTCTATACAATTTGATCTTCCAAACTAATACATTTTTTTAAAAAAATTGAAAAGTAGTTTTAAAAAAGAAAGCTCTTTACACTCTTTGAAAAAAGAAAACAAAAACTGTCAAGCTTCTTCTAACTTAGAATGATAAACTTTCACCACATGTGACAAAGGGACTACCAAAATCATAAGTGTCACCCTCTCATTATTTAGCTAATTTATTTCCAATGTAGCTTTCATCTGTGCATCTAATTTCCATACACTTTCACTGCAAAAGCAGGGGTGTTTATTTTAGGAAAGAATTCTTAAAGGCTTCTTTAGATATTCTTATTGCTAGGATTCCATTTATTGAGGATATGGCTGAATCCCTAAAACACAACCTTTTTCCATCCAGGTGTGCCCTCTGGTAAGGTGATAAGCCAGGAAATCATGTGAGACAGTGTGGAATAGGAGTTAATGTGTTGGAATAAGTTTGCAGAGATCCCCGGGTCAAATCTACTCTTAGCCATGGAAAACCCCTAATTATCTTTGGGTCAATCATCCTCATTAAGCTCAGTCTATCTCACTGAGTTTTTGTAGAAATAAAATGAAAGGAGCTCTTCATGTCAAAGCAAGTCATTGAGTTAATGAATAAATGTTCTTAATCCCCAGCCAGTTCTACTTTTCCCATAGTAATTTGAAGTTATATCTAACACATCTGGACGGTGGAGATTCTATATTGTGACTTTGAAGTTCTAGAAGCTGGACTCAGCTATGGGAGTCATCTCTTGCCTTGAATGCATGATTTGGCCTTGGACTGTAATAAAACATTTGTTTGTGCCTTGAATGCTGGCTGGGAAAGCAGCTGTTTCCTATGTTGGCAAAAGTACACTGAAAGCTGGATGGAATTTGGAAAACGGGGAAGAAAAGGGGAAATTCCTCTGATGTCCCTATCAGTCATACTAGATGATTCAGCAAAGCTGAATCTGAATCTTCAAGCATGCTTCCAGATGGATAGCTCCTGGCTACAGCCCATCAAAAGGGATTGCAGAGTTTGTCTGTTGTTGTTTTTTCTTTGATCCAGCTGTGTGTGCGTGTAAAGGGAAACAGTGAAAGCAACACAATGTGTTATAAGTGAACAGTGATGATTTTTGCAGATTGCAAACAGCTCTATAAATCAGGCCAGGCAACTGCACAATAAAAGCAGAAGAATTGCACTGTAGCCCTTGAAAAACTGTTTTTCTGAACTCTTCATACATGTGTATGAAGAAACAGCCCAGTTTCTCAATGTTACTGTTTGAATGACACTTTTGCTTCTTTTACAGGAACTTCAGCTATTTGATGAAAGGACTACATGTATATCAAGTATGGCATCCCCATGAGATTGTTCATGCAGCAGTTTAACTAGAAAGGAATGAGAACTGCAAATAGCCAAAGCCTGGAGTTTCATGGAACTGCTTTGCTTGCTTGCTTCTTCAAAGAGTTTGCAGCCAAAATGACGTTGCCCACAGAAGCACAACATGTTCCTAAGGGCTTTCCCTAGAACAACCTGTCCTAAGTCTTCATAAGAACAAGGTCTAAAGAGACTGTGCCATTTTGACAGCCTGCCAATCCTGCGTATTTGTCCCTTAAGGACAGTGCAAACAACACTAGGAAATATAGCCAGACTGATAGCCAAAAGAAGCACAATAGAGCTTCTGCATTCAACCCTGAACCCAGAAGGATCAGTGTTCTTAGTATGTGCGGAAGCAAAGACTTAAAGCTGCTGATGTGTTTTCCTTCTTTATGGATTACATCCTCTTTTATGGATTGTTCCCTGGGATTTTAAGAGAGCAAGGGAGCACACCTGCAGAAAGATAAAACAGAAATGCTGAAGACCCTGGTTGTGGGTATTGGTGGAAGAGAGAAAGAAGAGTATATTGGAGAGCTACAGTAGCTAGTTGTGTGTGGAGAAGGTGAGACCAAAACAGTTGCTACAGTGAGCAGAGACTTAGAAGCTACTGCATCTGAGAAAGGAGCAGCAGAGCCTTACAGCTCACAAGAGGCAAACCAGCGACAAGTAATTGCTTCCCTCCCTCCTGTAAACTGGCAAGAATCAAAAGATGGAGAAGCAACACAAAGCAAGGGGGCATTTACCAGGCTACTTAAACCTTGAGCTAGACCTCCTGAAATCTAAGGGTTAAAAGACTGAATATCATACAGAGCTAAATGTAAAGTAAAAGGACAGTAGGCAGGAGTAAAAGGAACAGGATTCACAGTTCTTAAAGAAAAGAGCTAAGGAAAGAAATGTCTCCTTATTGTTGGAAAAGGTTGGCCTTTAAAAAAAAAAACATCGGAAAAAGGAAACCTGTAGCTTTGCTAAGTATGGCTACTTTTCACTTTTCACTATAACATTGTCATTTGTAAATGTAACTAAGCAACGAAAGGAGGTTAGTTTTATATAGTGGTATAACTCTGCAAAAGTTATATTTGTATAATGAACCAGTTTAAATATCAAAAAAAAAAAAGCATCCAGCCTCTTGGACTGTGGTTTCTACCAATAACATAAGCGGAACCTTTTCACAGTATGTGACAAAGGAGAAATAATTCAGCTATTAATAAATCAATTTAAAAACCAACCTCTGTATTTTCACTCAACTGCAGCTCCCAGGGCTTCCCCAGAGAAGCAATTAAGATTTCAAATGGAACTGGACCTTGAAAACAGAATTTGTTAAATAAATTCTGCCTTGCGCCTACTTGTTTTAATCTCTCCTCATTTTTAAATCCTCAGGGATCCACAAGAAGAAAGTGCTGATTGTGATCCAGAGTGATCCAGAGTGAAAAGAGCAAGAAATTAACACATCTGGTTTTTCTTATTTACCCTCCCCCCCCCTCAAATGTATGTTCACTTATTTTGATGAGCCACTGAAAAATAAGGATAGATTCTATCAGTGAAGACGCTGCTCAATCATGAAGTTGTTGAATAATACAAAGATAAATAAAATAATACTTCTAAGAAATACTTATAAGAAACAATGAAGTTGTATGCTATAAAGACCATGCTGGCTCAGGAATTCTGGGAGTTGAAGTCCACGAGTCATAAAAGAGCCAAGGTTGCCTACCCCTGCTATATGGAATTGCCTTATGATTACCATGTTCAAGCAGGCTCCTCCAAATAGTTTGAACTACAAATTCTTGAACTTCCAGCTGAGGAACACCAGTTTAAGACTTACAAATATCAAGTTTGTATAATACAGTTGATGAAAGTAATTTTGTCTATCCAGTATGATATGCCCTTGCATTGCTTTGTCAAAGCTCTGCTCTTGCTTGCAGAAAATAGGCTATGCTGCAGAAATGGAACAAACTTAATTACAGGGTGAGGGGACATGGATAACCTGCTTTGCAGAAATGAAATTAGGATGCAGGCCCACAGAAGTGGCCTTTCATTGGCAACAGCCAGGAGGATTGAGATCAGCTGGGGAATTAAAAGGTGGATTCTACTGACTCAGTTGCCACCAGCTTTCCTGCAGACAGTATTTTCAAACAAAAATGCTTCATTAAATTCAGATTTAGTCAGTGATATCTGCTCCAAATAGGCATGCACAGCTTTGATTAAATAGGCATGGCTTTGAGCCACCTTAAGCTGGGCATCTAGCAATTCACTTGCATAGTCCAATGTCTGATGTATAACAAAGTAGTCAACCAACCACTACAATCTAGCAACAGAAAACATAAAAATATTATAGAGGCTAAACAGTATTTTGTTTTTTTAAAAAAAAACTCTCCAAGATTGGAAATTTACCCCAACCTTGAAAAGTCAGCACTTTATAAATAAAGTGATAAAGATGTGAGTATACATACAAAATTATCCCTTGCTTCCTGAGAAGTCCTGCAGTGATAGCGCAACCCACATAAAGCACCACATTAACAAGACTTCATGGCTAAAATCAACACCATTTAAAAGCTGTTACCTCTCGTTTTATGGCCACTATCCAATATCTTCAAAAACCAAGATATAAGAATGTGAGTTATTAATCACTGTTACTTTCACATGCCCTCCTTTCTCCCACCATAGAAATCAAGATGGTAGACCTGACTTGGAGCTGTCCAAGCTGTGTCCCACTGAAATGCTCACCAACCCTTACTTGCTGAATTTCAGCACAATAACTTAACCTTGTCCACAACTTGTGCCCTGAGGAATTTACATCGTGATTATTGCCTGATTATATGCACAATCTAAAACAGGGTGGGGAACCATGCCCCTTTTATGACTTGTGGACTTCAATTTCAATTAACAGAGGGATAGAATCAAGATCACATGAAGTGTTAATATTACTTTATAATGCCTTGGTAAGGCCACACTTGGAATACTGCATCCAGTTTTGGTCACCACGATGTAAACAAATGTTGAGACTCTAGAAAGAGTGCAGAGAAGAGCAACAAAGATAATCAGGGGACTGAAGGCTAAAACATACAGTATAAAGAATGGTTGCTGGAACTGGGTATGTCTAGTTTAATGAAGAGAAGGACTAAGGGTGACATGATAGCAGTGCTCCTATATCTCAGGGATTGCCACAAAGAAGAGGGAGTCAGCCTATTCTCCAAAGCGCCTGAAGACACGACAAGAAGCAATGGATGGAACTAATCAAGGAGAGAAGCAACCAAGAACTAAGAAGAAATTTCCTGACAGTTAGAACAATTAATCAGTGGAACAACCTGCCTCCAGAAGCTGTGAATGCTCCAACACTGGAAGTTTTTAAGAAGAGACTGGGCAACCATTTGTCTGAAATGGTCTAGGGCAGGGGTAGGCAACCTTGGCTCTTTTATGACTCGTGGACCTCAACTCCCAGAATTCCTGAGTCAGCCATGCTGACTCAGGAATTCTGGGAGTTGAAGTCCACGAGTCATAAAAGAGCCAAGGTTGCCTACCCCTGGTCTAGGGTTTCCTGCCTGAGCCTTAGCAATTTCCATTGCTAAGCAAGACAATCATTAAGTGATATTTTGCCCCATTTTATGACCTTTCTTGTCACAGTTGTTAAATGAATCACTGCAGTTGTTAAGTTAGTAACCCAATTGTTAAGTAAACCTGGCTTCCCTATTGACTTTGCTTGTCAGAAGGTTGGAAAAAGTGATCACGTGACCCCAGGACACTGCAACCATCATAAATACATGCCAGTTGTCAAGTGTCCCAATTCTGATCACATGATCACAGGGATGCTCCAACAGTCATAAATGTGAAAAATGGTCATAAGTCACTTTTTTCAGTGCTGCTGTAACTTTGAACCATCACTAAACAAATGATTTTAAGTCAAGAACTTACCTGTATTATGAAAAAGACCCATGGATGCTTGATGCTGCCCAACAAAAATAATCCACAAAGAAATAAGTTTCACTTTTGCCATTTTTTTGTTCATCAATTTCAAATCACCAATCATCAAATACCACTCTTAAGAGCTCCTGGATAATGTGTTGGCTCCTAAGTTTCTATATTAAGCATAAGTAGGATGGGGAATCAATTGTTCAATTTTCACACAACTGCCTGAATCAGTTGGTCTCTTACTATGTGTATCATATGTTCCATATTTGTCTGAAATGGTATAGGGTATAGGGTTTCCTGCCTGAGCAGGGGGTTTGACTAGAAGATTTCCCAGGTCCCTCCCAACATTGTTGTTGTTGTTGTTGTTGTTATTATTGCCCATTGGGCATGGGACTTATAGCCTAATGTATCTGAAGGTGTTTTGAAAATTCTTTAATCTCAGAATGCAGATACGAAGAAAAGAAGACTGAAATGATTAATTCCCAATATCTTTGTGAAATTAAAAACTTAGTAGAAATAAACCTTCCCTTTCTGATTGGCACTTTATATTTATCATTTATGTTTAATGGCTCTTTTGGTAATATTTTATGAGGCTCTATTTCTATCGGTATTATTGGTTTAATGTCATCTTTTATTAATGGTTGGCTTTATTGTTTAATGCTATGGCTTGCTGAGAGTATGCAGGTGAGAGGCCTAGCAATAAAATAAATACATTTTATTATTTCAGTAATACATAATTACACATAATTGATAGCACTGTTCCCTGAAAGCACTGCTATACCCAAGCTTTAAGGAAGATTGTCAATGCAGCATTTTTTCATTACTAAGTAAACAAAACATTTCAGAATTTCAGTTTCAGCTATCTAAGACCAAAGGTGTTTCCCAGATGGGAAACGCTGGGTTTAAACCCCAGGTCTATTCTCTGGACTTTATATAGTTTTACAAATGAAGCATCTATCTTTTTCAAGTCAACATTAGAAAGACTGCAGTCTTTACAAGCATCTCTGTCAAACAAAAAGGGCACCTATTTGCTCCATTGGTTGTTTTTTAATCAGATTAAGGGAAACCACTAAGAGAATTTAGAATTTAGGCATAGGTCGGGGCAGGAACCTGGGGGCAGTTGGGGGGCCTGGAAGGCTGTGGATATGGGTGCCTCATCTGTGGCAAATGAAATGGACCATTGGATGCATCATTTAGAAATGGGCCAATACTTTCTTGAGCTGACAATAGCATGAAATTACGAGGACTTCTCTAAATGTTGATTTGGTAACTGCCCTTCTTAAAAACATTAAGACCTGCTAGGCCTAAAGTCTGAGGCCTAAAAATACTTTGATTATGTGTCTTAGTCATGTACAATATCAACAGACCACCCCAATGTGACCAACTTTTTGTAATATACATCAACAAACCAAAACAGAGTGCCTTAATGACTTAATAAACACATCATAAAAATAATACACCCCCAATTATCTTGAAATCTGAAGACCCACTGATATAAGGTTTTAAGGGCCTTCCTAAATCAGAGAGGGGGAGGAGCCAACTGTCATTCTGGATTCTGCATATTTTATCATATGGGGCTACCACAGCTTTCTACTTAAAGCCCTCTTCACTTCATGGGGGGGTGAGTTTTTCAATTTTAAGTGAGAATCATGCTTGGGAAAGTAGACCCCAATGAATCCTGTACCACACCATTGATGGCTTCATGGCTTCATAAGTGACAATCCATGCTTTGAATCAGGCCCAGAAATCTGTGACAATTTTTCAAAGAGGAGGAGGAGGAAGCAAGGATTTATTAAAATGCTTATTTTATTTTATAAATAAATAAGCTACATCAATTACCTCAGCTGCCAAAGCGGCTGTAAGTAATGTACAATACATCAAAAACATTAGACCAAAGCAAGAAAAAATAAAAACCAATAACATGCAATGCTGCAAATAAGCAAATCTCAAAACAAAAATCAGGTGCTTTGGGAACAAAACCTTTTTCCAATACCATATTAAAAGATATGATTGGAAAATAGAAAAGGTTCACACTTGTCTTAAAGCAATCCTGCAATCATGTCCTATACACAGCATAACAAAAACATTTCTGGAGAATATAATTCTGTCAATGCACATATTTTCCAGGAAGATGGAGAAATGAAATGGGCAAACAAACTATAGCAAGTTTAAAGTAAAATGTTGTGGGTCCCCTTGTCCAATAGAATTTTCTTCCAGATTGGTGCATATATGTTGCACCCTTAGGTTTGGTATAATTAGGGGTTTTAACAATACAGGCTTGCTTTTACAAGGTCTTAATATTTCTAGCACAGAGAATATATTTAATGTATGTCATCAAAATTTGAATTAACTTTGTATAGCTGTTTGATGCATTACAACTGAATCTGTACTTACTGGGGAGAGGATGAAGTTGTATTATTAAGGTATTATTAATGTACACTGAATTTTGAGTCATTTAAAAATCAACATTATTCTGAATTCATGTATGACTACGATGCATTGCTATCAATTTTTACATTTGCATATGTAAAATCCTAGCCAAGTATGAACAAAATTATTTCATGAACCAGAAAACCAGAAAGGGAAGTAAACAATAAGAGTTTGAAAAGAAAAGGTTTAAGAGAAAGGCAATTGTTTCCCTTTATTTGCTGTTCGTGTAGGTATAAAAATATTCACTGAGTTCATATAGTGATTTAACCAAGTGTTTAAAAGAAAACAATTATCTATTGAACCTTGAAGTGTGATAATTATGTGACACCTTAATGTAGAATCTCAAGTATCTTATTTGATGATTTAATTGGTGGGAAACACAAAGGAAGATAACTTTTTATTCTTTGGGGATTCTTGCTACAGGTAGTCAACTTACAATAGTTGATTTAGTGACCGTCTCAAGTTACAACAACACTGAAAAAGTGACTTCTGACTGCTGCAGTATCCCCATGGTCACACGATCAAAATTTAAATGTTTGACAACACATATTTATGTGTCGCGAGGTCATGTGATCGCCTTTTGTGACTTTCTGAGAAGCAAAGACTATGGGAAAGCCTGATTCACTTAAGAACTGTGTTGCTAATTTAACCAGTGCAGTGATTCACTTAACAACTGTGGCAAGAAAGGTCGTAAAATGAGGCAAAAACCTAATAATTGTCTCGCTTAGGAATAGCAATTTTGGGCTCAATTGTGGTCATAAGTCAAGGACTACCTGTATGTTGGAAGCAACTGCTCACCAAGATAGTAAACGCTTGATAGCCTTCACAAAGCACAACTGCTCTTTTGGACATATGCACTGGAAAGGAGAAGGCAGAGCCTCTTTCATTCTGGCTCTCTACATTCTCTTGATTTTTATCTCTGCATATGATATTGGCAGCAACTCTAATTGGCATGTTCCAAGATCCCAAAATTATCTCAATGAAGTAAGATCCATCTGGTCCAGGCAGCAATCATGCAGTAGTATCAAAGGAAAAGCAACTTCTGTGGCCAAAGCACCTCTAGGTGTCCTTACTGTTTGGTTCACTGGCTGTTTAGAGGCTGTTGCCAAGGTGGTGAGATTTCAACACTTATTTTTAAACACAGCTTGCAGGTAGATCCTTCCACAGGTGAAACTAGTCAAACCGGTCCATCCAGGGCATCAGGTGCACATAGCTCACCAGAGCTTGGGAAGCAATATAAAAAGCACAGAGAAGCCAAGCTTATTAAAGTGTCATACTTGTCACGAAAGAACTCTTGAATCAGCAAGTCCAACTTATAAGAGGTAGAATCTGGAGGCTCGAGGGGAAAAAAATCGCAAAGGAGAAGAAACTTTTTCAGTCTTTGTATTCTAATCTTGAGGGATCTATTGCATTATGAGACAAAAACATATGAAGAACGGTTGCAGGAATTGGGTATGGCCAGTCTAGAGAAAAGAAGGACTAGGGGTGACATGATAGCTAGTATTTGAGGGGCTGCCACAAAGAAGAGGGGGTCAACTTATTTTCCAAAGCACCTGAGGGCAGGACAAGAAACAATGGATGGAAACTAATCAAGGAGAAAAGCAACCTGGAATTAAGGAGAAACTTCCTAACAGTGAGGACAATTAACTAGTAGAACAGCTTGCCTTCAGACATTGTGGGTGCTTCATCAGTAGAGGTTTTTAAGAAGAAACTAGACAGCCACCTGTCTGAAATGTTATAAGGTCTCCTGCTAGAACAGGGGGTTGGATTAGAAGATTTCCAAGGTCCCTTCCTACTCTACTCTACTCTACTCTACTCTACTCTACTCTACTCTACTCTACTCTACTCTACTCTACTCTACTCTACTCTACTCTACTCAAAATGCATGTCCAAGGAAAGAACAGGTAAAGAACAGATGGTGAGAAGCTGGTCTGCATTCAATTTTATATCCCAGTTATATTGTACTGGAACACATACAATTTCTTGATTTGGAACCTCACATTTTCCCCAGGATCTTCATGCTGAAGATAACAAGTCATACCAACTGTGCTTTGCTTGCCCAAAATTCATTGTCTAAACCACAACTAGCCAGATTCACTAAATGGTAAATAATGTTTGGCAGACCCACAATGGCTGGGTTTAGATATAACATGAAGCCAAAACAAGTAAACTATGGCTATAGGTGCTCTTAGAACTCCATGCTCTCCAGAACTGTTGAATGGAATGGAAAAGTTTATTACAATCAAAGGACCCAAGAACAAAGTATTAAAACAGTATACATTTTGATATTTCAGGGAAACAGATTGTTCAGAAAATAATTTCTTCCTATGTCTGATCATGACAGCGAAAAAAATTGGCTACTGCCAGAATCACATTGTGCCTAAAGCCAGGTAAGAGAAAATTTGCATATGCATGGTTTAAACAGCCTGCTTGAAAAAATTTAAAAAAGCAGAAATAAAGGTCTCAGATCCCTATAGTATCCACAAAAATGGAGATAGGAATTTAGCTATCAGATGGACCCGGGCGCTCACACACACATGCCTATCTATTCAAAGTACTGTCACAATTCAATGTTACTGGTTTTACAATCTAAAGAAATGACAAAGCCCATAAAAACATTTTGCATTTAATGATGCTCTCTGATAAGACAGGAGATCCATATTATGCATATTCAAATAGGAAAAAAAGGAAATATCTATCCAAAGTGAACGATGGCACAGAGGCAAACTATTCCTTGGACAGAAATGCAGAGTTTATACACATTCAGTGTTCATATCCTTGACAGACTTCCAAGAAATAATGATGTACCCTAATCAGATCAGAAGATTAAAAAGATAAAAATATTAGATGTCCAGTTCTCAGAGAAAAAACTAAAATATACATTCAAATCAATAAAGTCCCCATGTTTTTTTACTGGTTTTGAAGTTGTGGCATCAAAAGAATGCAAGTCTCTCAGCATCCTCACTAATAACGATCATGATCTGTAATCTGGCCTATGAATCTAATCCAAAAATGGGGAAAAAATATTGAAAATAGTGACTGTATTTGCCTATGGGGCATTCTAACTCTGTGTAAAACAAACAAAGGTTTGTTTTTCAAAACAAATACTGGTGTGGAACCTGGAATTCTCGGGTAAGACATTGTGTTTTTTGAAAGCATCAGTTTTGCCATGGAAGTACAGCTAAGATTACTGCTATCTGCCATTTTTCCTTCCCTTCTTTAAGAAGTTTTTTGTCACTGCATTTTTCTAGACATTTTGAGCAAAGAGAAGGCATTGTTGGGGTGGACACAGGACTATCTAATTCTGTTTTTATTAAAATGTTGTTTTATTACAATGAAAATCAACCACCCTTCCTTGGGCATACAAATCAGTTATAACATACAGTATAAGACCAACCATCAGTAAAGTGATTAATACAGTAACATTAAAGAAACAAAAATTTACTACTAGTAACATTTCACTAAAACCAATTAAAAAAACATTTTTGTAGATAACAAGAGGTCAATATGGAAATTTATGAATAAAATCAAATTGATTTTATTCATACAAACTGAAATAAATTAAATATTTTTCTTCATTATCTCCATATTCATTTATTTTTTCAATAGTATTAGCCAAATACTGTATGCAGATTTCCCAAAAGTCAATAATGAATGAATCCTTACAGTAGTTTTTGTACATTATTTCAATGGAAGAGGGGGGATCAATCATGCACTTACTATACACTTATTTAGAATATGTTTTCACTGGCAACAGCCAGGTTTTTGTTAAGGTTTATATATATATTTTGTCTATAAAGATTTTGATTTCACACAGAATTTATACTGTGGGAAAATGAAGATTTATCAGTAAAAGCAACCCATAGGCAGTGTTTGGGTACTGCAACAATTACTCAGCTGCTGGAGACTTATTAGTATAAATGAAAATTTAATTAAATACCTGTTTGATGAAAGATACTGTTGCCCTAACTCAATGGTTACATTATTCAACTGCCTGAAATTGCTCATGCAGTTGTTAAAATCAATTTAGTATTCAAAATAACTATCAAAACTACCTTCTAGACGAGCAATGGAAAATAACTTGTATGCAATTTAACATGCAAAATAAAATTTGCCGGAAGACATTTAAATCTATTTTGTAACAAAGCAGCAAACTAAGAGCTTTTAAATCAAAAGGGAGGAGTGAGACAGTTAATTATCCAGTTAAAATATTATTTTCCCTCTTCACCGCAAATCTATTTTTGATATTACTCATTTCTTCTCTGGCACATCTTACTGAACCTACAGATGATAAATTCAATTTGCTAGTATTGAGTTGGGTGCACCTAATCCATTAAAGAACCAGCCTCTGTAGACACTGGTTGGTGGAGATATTTGGAAAGAAAATGAATTTTAAGTTTTGCTTGTAGTTTGTGAAGGGAGAGAGGGAAATTACAGTGTCTTTAGAAATTGAGAAAGAATAACAAAATACTTATATAAGATCCGTTTTAAAATCCGTTTTAACAAGAGAGTAGAAGAGCTACTCTCTTTCCTCTGTAATGGGCAAAACCATCACATCTTGAGAGAAGAACAAAAAACCAACATCCTATAAAGCACCATCTGCTACATCAAAATAAGTAATTTTACAGATCAAATTCCACTTCATCAGAGGTTTGAACTGTTGTCCTAAATTGGCAAAGCAGGTCTGTTCAATAGCACCCCTATTACTGGGATAGATTTGTTTTTCTAATTGCACAAAGAGTTAGGACAGCAGAACTGAAGTAGGTTCCCTGTCATTTCAATGTGGGTTGACTATTAAAAGGAGTAGAGGACATAAACAGTGGATTTTATGGCTATAGGCCTTTGGCAGATGTTCATGGATCTATTCTAATCTCCTCATCAATCTCAGTCCAATTGCATCTGCACCATTATATGTTAGAGGTAAAAAAAAAAAGTGGGGAAAAAGAAAGAACTCCTATGAATTAACTGTTAAAAGAGTCTGATCGGGAGATCTATATATCTTTCTGGTGGAGAAACATTGGATAAGATGAATGAAGTCTCTTCCAAAAAGTGCAGAAATCTGACCACTGAGAAAGCCACAAATGAAACCTATCCCAAGTATTCCAGAACTCTGACTACTGAGGTAAAAGTAAAGGAGTCCCCGTAAGTTTTACTCTACTCTAAAGTCATAGCCGACTTTAGGGGGCAGTGCTCATCTCTGTTTAAGCCATTGAGCTAGTGACTGCAGCATCCCAGGGTCATGTGATCACCTTTTGCGACCTTCTGACATGCAAAATCAATGGGGAAGCTAGATTCACTTAACAACCGTGTCACTAACTTAACAATTGCAGTGGTTCACTTAATAACTGTGACAAGAAAAGTCACACAATGGGGCAAAACTCACTTAACAACTGCCTCGCTTAGCAACATAAATTTTGGGCTCAGTTGCAGTCGTCAGTTGAGGACTACCTGCACAGTCATGAGATATAACTGAATTACAGTATTGGGAATGGCGGAGTTTACTGTTTTGCTGTGTTCCCCATGAATGAGTAGCCTAGTATTTCTGGGTTGTTTTAGGATCCATCACAAATCCTGGAAACACTGTATATCTCTGAGGCTACGATTTATGATATACGCTTCCTAACCTTGAACAAGGGTCTATGACAATTTGCCACGGGCAACTCACCATGGCCAACTTGCCCCAGTCAACTCGCTGTGGGACGACTTGCCATGGCCAGCTTCTTGTGGGACAACTCGCTGGGAGACCAAAGTTACACTAATATCAAAGAAATGGTGGAATATAATAATTAAAGAACGGGTGCAAAAGGAGGGACAAAATGAAGTGTGAATGACAAAAATTAATATATTTTTATTTATTTTAAATACTGAAATTGAATTGTTAAATTGTCCTGCACTGAGCTGTCCCACAGCGAGTTGGCCATGGTGAAATGTCCCACAGCAAGTTGGCCATGGTGAGTTGGCTATGGCAAGCTGGCGACAGTGAGTTGGCTGTGGAGAGTTGTCCCATTACGCTTTGACAATTGCCAATTATAGACTTTAAGAATTTTCTAATCAGGATGGTTTGAGAATTCTGAGAGTTCGAATCCATATATCGGGAAATTGCCAAATTAGGAAACTTTGCTATAGACTGATCTATAATTCCTTATTGCTATATCTTTGATTGCCTTCAGTTACACATGCTCTAATAAGTTTACTCTTGGATAACTGCACTGCACTAGGGATACTCCAGCTAATGTAATATAGAGCTTTAAACCTGCTACATACTCAAGTGATGTTGCGCTTAGCCAGCTGAATGCATACAAATGTTTTTTTAAATAAATGTATAGAAAAAGGGGGAGGAAGAGAAGTGTGTTGATGGAGGATAACCCCTTTTCCAGACCCAGTTCAAGGTTCTGGTCTTGAGCAGCTTGGAAATACTGTATCTTTAAAACAAATACAGGTAGTCCTTTATTTACGATGGTTGTTTAACAACAGGGTAAAGTTACAATGGAACTCCCTGGATGTATTCACTTATAATCTGGTTCTGAAGTTCTGATGGCCACACCCCTATCATGTGACCCCATGTGGGGCGCTCGGTGATGGGCCTGTATTTCTGGCTGTTTGTAGCATCCCACTTATTGTCAACTCAAAAAAAATGTTCTAGCAATTTTGTAATCTCACAGACAACTTGGTTTGTTGCATTAAATACTGAAATGTATGTTCTTGCACATAAGCATGGATCTGCACACCAAAATAAATAATTGGAGAGGAAAATCAAAGCCAGAATTCATTAATGGGAGATCAGCCTTTAACATCTCTGCTTATTCCCTACCTAGATTTGCAGCAAAAAAATTTTTTTCCACAGCTCTTTTCCTTAATGTCAATTTGCAATAAATCCCCATGGGTTAAATCATGCAAAATTATTTTATGGCTAGTTTCCAAAAATGGCAAAGATCATAGCAAGAACTCTACAAAAGAAAGCAGAATTTGTTATGTCCCCCCTCCCTTTCCTTGTCTGGCTGTTAAAATGACTGTAAGTGAACTCTGAAATGATTAACATCACTGGAAATCTCAGAGCACAAAAGCTATTTGTATTCCTAACTCATCTAACAATAAATGCCCAAACGCATTTTTCTCTATGTTTCTCTGTTGAACCAAATATGTTTTTTGTTTGTTCCTTAATTGAGAAAATAAAAGGCACCCTAACGGACAGGCAGGATACAATCAAGATCCCTGTAATTTCAAAGACATTTTCTCAACAGGCTTTCCTCAAACAAATCCCCAGCAGCCTTTTAAAAAAAAAAACTTTTTTTTAACAAAACTAGAGTGGAGGGAAAAGGGGGAGCTAAGAAAACAGCGTACTTCCCCCCCCCCCAAAGCTGAACCAGAAGTCTGATCAAATGGAGAATTGTTCTGGCCTCACTTTTCAAACACAAGACAACTTAAAATTAACACTGAAATTCCAGTTACCTAGCCTTCCTAGGCTTTAGAATTTCAGCCATAAGACCACCCAATCTCTGGAAATCTTTGCAAAAGACTAAAGCACAGCATGGTATGTTAACAATCATTGGAGACAGGATATGTGGCTGAAATTAAATACACAGAATGCATATACAAAGTGTGTCACACTCTGCATTCTTTCTTAACACCAGAGATTCACATTAACCTTGGTGGAATGTATAGCGAGCTCAGGTTTCCTTCATCTGCTCTCCAGAATGTACATCCAAACATATTCTTCAAATGAAAAGAAAATACAGTAATATGTATTGATGGAGATGAGCAATCACATTCAAAGAGTTAGGTTTCTCTGTTTTCCAAATCAGTCCATGACCTGTTAAGGTGAATACTTTTTCTCCATGTTATCATATAAAACCGATATAAACACTTCATCTTCTGAAATGTTCTATCAGATATCTAGGTATCACATATAGTTTGCATCAATAGCAATTTTGCAGATCATCACCAAATGGATTTTAGGAATATCATTATTTCAATAAATGTGTGTGCCTCTTCACCTTCCTAGTTATGTGTTGGCAAAATTATTGGACTTTGACCAAGGAAGACTAGACTCAAGATTCACTCAGCTGTAACAAAATTATTTATTTTAGAACTAGGTTTGGTGTAGTGGTTAAGGTTCTGGTCAAAGAAACCAGGAGATGGAGAGTTCTAGTCCAATCTTAGGTATGAAAACCTGCTGGGTGACCTAGGGCCGGTCATGCTCTCTCAGCCCAACTCACTTCACAGGGTGATTGTTGTGAGAAAAACAGGAGGAGGAAGGGGTATTAGGAATGTTCGCAGCCTTGAGTTACTCATAAAGTAATAAAAGTGGGATAAAAATCAAATAAAAAATTATTTATGATATTAAGCACGCCATCCTCTCTTGCTTCAACCAACCACTTGAAGTCAGAGGGCCATTTAAATTTGAGTTCTTTTATGTGATGTCTTATGGACATGGTTGGCATCTCTTGGCTTTGTGGGGGGGGGGTGTGCATGTGCATTTTTTAAAATTAAAACAATTAAATGATAAGGCAGAAAGTGCTATGATACTAGGTGGCTTGCCTGAAAATGTGTCAACCTGCCAAATGAGCATCCACGAGAGATAAAGGAAGGTTGGTTGGGAGGTTCAAGGGGGCAACCTCTTTACTTTCAGGTAAATGAGGGGTTTATTCTAGGCATACTCCCCACCAAGGTATTCCTCTCCCAAGTATGCCCACACCATGACTCAAACTTCTCAACTCTGATGAGGCTAATCATGTTGGGGTTCCTTGGCTTAAGCAATTGTATCCCAATGTGAGCTAGAAATTGGTCTGAAGAGGAGGCGAAAGCTATTTACACTCTCATCTTCACAGAAGATGGGAAGCTTGCAAGTCTGACAGACAGACTTATTCTGCAACTTGGATATTTTAGATAATGGTCTAAACTGAGTCTGTGCATCCCTCTCAACGTTTGGGAAAAGTCGAACCAAACTAAACTAAACTAACACAACTAAACAAATCATAATATTGGCGTTTCAAAACATTCACAAAAAGAAGACTATGTGATGAATACACAATATTGCATGTGTTACAGTCCAGATTGGCAGATAAATCTGACTTCATCAGGTACCATCAGAAATGTAGAATTAAAATTAAAATTGCCTCGGGAAAAATAGAAGCATGATTTTCAAGGAAAAAAAATCCTAGTCAGATTTCCAGCTGTCACCAGCTGATGGCAACCGGCTCTCAGCGAGTCCTGATATCTCTGAAAAATGACCAGGAGATGCCTCTGAATGCAAAGATTTTGTTCCCCCCCCCCAAGGCCAAGATATAAAAGTAGTGATTATCCAAAATATGTTAAGAAGAATTCGTTCTGACCCATTTGTAAGACACAAAATGTTTCCTATCTTAATCACTTGCAGCCGTTTTAGGGCCAAGCTACACTTTGGTCTTTGGGTGACAAGAAAACTAGATATGTAAAAACGATGTAAAAAAGATGTTGAGACTCTAGAAAGAGTGCAGAGAAGGGCAACAAAGATGATTAGGGGACTGGAGGCTAAAGCATATCAGGAACGTTTGCTGGAATTGGGTATGTCTAGTTTAATGAAAAGAAGGACGAGGGGGGACATGATAGCAGTGTTCCAATATCTCAGGGGTTGCCACAAAGAAGAGGGAGTCAAGCTATTCTCCAAGGCGCCTGAGGGCAGGACAAGAAGTAATGGATGGAAACTAGTCAAGGAGAGAAGCAACCTGGAACTGAGGAGAAACTTCCTGACAGTTAGAACAATTAACCAGTGGAACAGCCTGCTTCCAGAAGCGGTGAATGCTCCAACACTGGATGTTTTTAAGAAGAGACTGGACAGCCATTTGTCCGAAATTGTATAGAGTTTCCTGCCTGAGCAGGGGGTTGGACTCGATGACCTCCAAGGTCCCTTCCAACTTTATTATTATTATTATTAGAAAGAGCAAACTGGGCCCAGACGGAAATAAGAAGGGCCAAGCCAGGCAGTACACTTTAAATCACATTTTAAATTAATTAATACAATAAAACCATAATACCATAAAATATTGTTAAGACAAGAAATGCATAGCACTACCAATTAATGTTAAATTCTTAAGCATTGAAATATTAAAGTCTTAGATGGGTGACAAATGCACTTTAACCTCACCTAGATTCATGTAATTGTAGCAGCAATTCCATCTCTATGGCCTCCATCAAATTAACCTTTGATGTTCTCAAGCATCATTTGAAACTCAAATTGAGGGCCCAAATATGCAGATATGCTAAACATGAATATATTCCTTTACATAATTTGGGCCTAAGGCCAATTAGAATTACAATTCACCAGCAATTTTGGGGACCAGCAGGCATCTCTTGAGGGCCCCAATTTAAGCAGCTAAGATGAAATTTGAGTCTGACAAGACTTTACAATCATGGATGGAACCATGGAAGTGACCTTGGAGAAAGACTCAGGTGGAGTCCTCCTTCATCCCCTGGGTTATAAGAAGGGGAGAAGAAAAAAATGCAGTCAATCTTGCAAAATTCTGTTACTGTAGCCTGTCTCTGGAAGGGAAAAAAAAAAAAGTATAGATTGAGTCATTTTAGGGAATCTGTTTCCAGATCTGGTCGACCTTGAAGGTCTGACAAATCCAGAGTAGTTCACTGGAATTTCACAAGCTCTTTCTACATCAATGACCCTTTTTCTCAAAGAACAATTAGGAAAGGGATAGCTTCCACTGATGAACCACTTGTGTTAAAATCGCCCTATATGGAAGAAATAACTATAATTGACAGTTTATACTCTTTCCACAAAAAAAGACACTTCTGTAAAAAAGGAAGCTGTCAAGTCAGAATACTATTATAGAATTCCATTCAGTATTAGGGACCCTCACTATTGACCCTCACTATTGATGCGACACCCAGAAAAATACGGCATGCTCCATTTAATCCTCCAAGGAAAGATTGAAGGCAAACGAGGTCCAGGCAGAAGAAGAACATCATGGCTTCAAAATCTAAGGGACTGGTTTGGACAAAACTCAGCAGCACTTTTTCGTGCGGCTGCTGATAAAAACAGGATCGCCAATATGATCGCCAACATCCAATAATGGATATGGCAGAAGAAGAAGAAGATTAGGGACCCTCACTAGTGAATTATTCTATTTACTGTTCGTCAGAAATGAATATCCTATTAAATGAGGGCAGGAGGGTGACAGGGGGAAAGGGTAGACTTACAAAATAAGAAGCTTATTATACAGAGTATGAATCCTAAGCATATTCCTATGAAAACTATGTTCTCGTGGAGTCAGCAGGACTTTTTTCTAAGTAAACATACTTTCTGGAGGGAGATATTAAATTATTTATAAATAAATTATATCATGTTGACTTTGCACCTTTGTTTCCACTGAGCTTCTTATTCAAAGAGAATCGTACAGACACCTCGATCATTTCTATTGTACAGTCCCAAAGAAATAGTCCATTTGATGTTGCTGGCTAAAATAATCTAATAAATTCCCAGTAGGATTTACATGCTACAACATGAACAAAAAGAAACATTTTTGAATTGGAAAATACAATAGTAACAAGCCCAAGGACCTATTTATCCAATATTCTTAAAAATCAGTCACTTTTGTATATTATAATAACAATAATAACAACAACAACAACAACATAACTTATGGAGGCAGGTTGTTCCACTGATTAATTGTTCTAACTATCAGGAAATGTCTCCTTAGTTCTAGGTTCCTTCTCTCTTTGGTTAGTTTCCATCCATTGCTTCTTGTCCTGCTTTCAGGCACCTTGGAAAATAGCTTCACTCCCTCTTCTTTGTGGCAGCCCCTGAGATATTGGAACACTGCTATCATGTCAGCCCTACTCCTTCTCTTCATTAAACTAGACATACCCAATTCCAGCAATCGTTCCTTATATGTTTTAACGTCCAGACCTTTGATCATCTTTGTTGCTCTTCTCTGTACTCTTTCTAGTCTCAACATCTTTTTTACATTGTGGTGACCAAAACTGGATGCAGTATTCCAAGTGTGTCCTTACCAAGGTGTTATAAAGTGGTATTAACACATCATGTGATCTTGATTCTATCCCTCTGTTAATGCAGCCCAGCACTGTGTCGGCTTTTTTGGCAGCTGCAGCACACTGCTGGCTCATATTTAAGTGATTGTCCACTAGGACTCCAAGATCCCTCTCACAGTTACTATTATTGAGCCAGGAATTACCTATATACAATATACTCCTATATACTTCATTAGTTAGGAGCAGTATGCAGTAGCAAATCTGTTCTAGATTAATGTTTATGGTCATATTGAAATAACTTTATAAATGGATTTTTGTTCAAAAAATGCTTGATTTGAAAACCTGGGCAAAGTGTGAAGTATTTACAAGTTGCCCTCAACTTACAATCACAATTGAGACCAAACTTTCCCCAAATTGCTAAGCAAGTGAATCACACCTAATTTTACAAATTTGGGGCAACTTTAGTTAAGTGAATCATATGGTTATTAAGTGAATCCAACTTCCCCACTGACTTTCCTTGTCAGAAACCAGCTAGGAAGGTCACAAATGCTGATCACATGACCCTGGGAAGCTGCAACTATCGTAAATACATGGAATCCCCAAGCCACCAAATTTTGACCACATGACTGTGGGGATGCTGCAACAGTTGTAAGTGTGTTGTCCAGTTGTAAGTGACTGTTTTCTATGTCACTGTAATTTTGAACAGTCATTAAACAAATGGTTTTACAATGAGGACTATCTGTATCTTGAATTAATTAACAGAACCAGATTGTGGAGTTGTGTTCATTGAGGACAAGAAAAACTCCCCAATCTGGTTGATATCAGATTGTGTATCAGTTGATAAAAAGTAGTATCTAGCAGTATCATCCACTAAAAGCCCTTCTCAAATCTAGAGATATCATGTCAAATTGAGATATAAAGACAACACAACTTCATTAGCCAAAATAGGGTTTCCTGCCTGAGCAGGAGATTGGACTAGATTCACTAGAAGATCTACAAGGTCCCTTCCAACTCTGTTACTCTGTTATTCTATTCTATTCTATTCTATTCTATTCTATTCTATTCTAGTCTAGTCTAGTCTAGTCTAGTCTAGTCTAGTCTAGTCTAGTCTAGTCTAGTCTAGTCTAGTCTAGTCTATTCCAAAAGCAAAGAAGACTTAATAGAGCTTATTTCAAAAGTAAAGGATCTCTATTATGATTAAATATGAAGACAAAGAATAAAGCAAGAAAGGTGGCCAATGGCTGTTTTTCTTAGGCTAAGTCCACCCATCTTCTGAAGCTAATCACACTAAGAGTGATTGATTTAACCAATGACTTAAAAACAAGAGAAATCTCTGCATTTATATTCAAATCAGAAGTCATAATTCAAAAACAAAACCTTGTTTCAGACTGTGGCTTGATAGGAAACAATAAGCCAGGAATTTTGTTTGAATACAAAATTAATATTTGTTTCCTATCATCTTTCTACTTTAAGACTACGGTGGCTCCGCATGGTTAGGATGCTGGGTTGGAGGTTAGCAAGCCTGTGTTCGAGATCCATGTGCTGGGGTGGGGTGAGCTCCTGTCCTTTGCCCCCAACTGGCTATCCCCCTGGCAATGGTGATGTCACCGGCTAATCCTTTCAACCCGGAAGCGCCTGGGTGCTTCCAACACAAGTGTAATGCGATCTTTCTACTTTTTTTTTTCTTCCTTATGTTTTGGCAGAAATAGATAAAAAGCAGCTCTTAAGCAGCAAGTACCATCATATTCCATATAAATAAGCTGCATTCGCAATAGCTTTGGCTTAATAATATGGATGAACCATGTCTTTAACTGGATAAGAGCTATTTATGCTGATAGTTGTACATTTTTGCATATAGTTGCAATAAGGATTCCAAATTGACAATAACAACAAAGACAACCAGAAGTGGATTTCTGCATATTGTAGAATGAATATGAACTCTTGACAGTGCTAGTACACAAAATACTTTGTATGTAAAAAGATTCCCAGGGCAAATTTGGGTTTCCTCCTCCTTTTTTTACTGACATGGAACATGTCCAGAGGCCAAGGTTTGTCCTACGTCAAGAATTCCAGGTGCAGCAGCTGGAGGAAAATCCTGGCACACCTGCCTCTAAAGACGCCAACACCCATAAAAGGAAAAATACACCTCATTGCCCCAGTTAGTGGCACCAGTACAAGCACAAAGAGTAGACACCCAACAAGGATGGCACTATCTCATGTACTTCTTGTTTGGTGACTGAAAAGTGCTACAGAAATTCTTCAGGGTCTCTAGACTTTTTTAGACTCTCTGCCTAACTAATTTGGCTTTGATGAAGTTGCTGGGATGAGCAACGAAACGTCTCAGATTAACAAAGTTTGATCTAGTTGCCAATATTCAACCTCTAGATACTTCTGATCTGGATGATTGAACCTTCATTGACATATTCTTCAGGGTCTCATCATTATGTCCAAAAGAAAACATCCTAGGGGTTCTCCTTCAATGTGCTCTCCTCCATTCTTATACTAAACAAACTTTAACTAAGCAAAATCAAGTCTTCATGGAATGCATTTTCCCTTTCAACAGCTTTAACATCTATATCATTGCATCAGCTAAGCCAGAGATCCCAAACCTATGGGCCGTGGCCTCTTGGCCACTGGGCCGCGTAAGTAGCTGGGCACTGCACGTGTTTGTGCGCGTGCTCACCCCCATGTGCCACTGTTGCCACAAGTGTTGTGCAGGCCATAGCAGCACTGCTAGTATTGCATGGATGGCGGCAGCGCCGCAGGTGGCAGGTGGGCCGCAGCATGATCCTCACGCTGGGGCCGGCATCGCTGCAGGCTGTGGTGCAAGCCTAACGTGGGGGCCGCGGCACAAGCCTCGCACCGGGGGCAGCATCGCTGCGGGCCACAGTGCGATCCTTGCACTGGTGGTAGCATCATCACGAGCCTGGAGGTGGCGATGCCACAAGCCTCACACAGGCACCGCCATCACTGAGAGCCTTGTGCGCATGCTCGCAGCCCCATTTGCATGTTGCACATGCTCGCAGCCTGTTTGTATGCCACATTCACATTTGCGCATGTGCGCGTAAGGCTCCTGCCCCTCCCTCTCCCACCGGGCCACCGAAACAAAAAGGTTGGAGACCCCTGAGCTAAGCCATGGGAGTAAAACCTGACAGTAAAGCTAATGGGTAGCCTTCTTACAATGTCCTTTCCCAGATAATTCATAAACTTCCTTATTCTGTAGGCTCAGAGAGCTTTCATATCTGTTCTGCTGCATGGCAATCTTTTCACGTGACTACTGTCAACATTTCCACTGTAAATATGAAAGCAGATGCTCTCTATTCCTTGCCATCACTCAACTTCTAGCCTCCTTTTCTCACCCCAACATCCATGAAATATCTTGTTTTCATGCTGAACAAGCACTTCTGCTCCCAAAACAGAGTATCCAGAAGATAACATCTGTCACCTTGGTTAAATGATCTCCTGTTGTTATTTTAGTATTATAATGAGATGATGAAGTACACATGGCCCACTAACCTACTTCTTCTGGCTCCCAAACCCACTTAGAGTACATGGGGAGAATCAATGCATTGGAGAAAATTTAACTTTTTTCAGGTAGTTTGGAATTTTTATAGTAAACTTAGCATATCCAAGTTGGCCTAAGCCAGGGTAGGCAACCTTGGCTCTTTTATGACTCGTGGACTTCAACTCCCAGAATTGAAGTGGCTGGCTCAGGAACTCTGGAAGTTGAAGTCCACAAGTCATAAAAGAGCCAAGGTTGCCTACCCCTGGCCTAAGCATTCTTGAAATTCCCACATAAAACATATCCTGACACTACCCATTCTCGAAGTTTGGCTCTTGAACCAATAAAAGTTGTATATCCTTGCTCCAGGATGTAGTCTACAGTTGATCCTCGACTTACCCTCATTCATTCAACGATTGTTTGAAGTTACGACAGCACTAAAAAAAGTGATTTACCAGAGGTCCTGAAACTTGTGATAGTCGCAGTATCCCCACAGTCATGTGATGGTGATTCAGTCTCTTGGCAACTTGCATGTATTTATAATGACTGGGTGGATGTCACATGATTGCCATGTGCAATCTTCCTAGGGGCTTTTGAGAAGCAAAGTCAATGACAGAAGCTGGATTCACTTAATGAGTGTTGATTTGCTTAACAAGCCGTGGCAAAAAAGATTGTAAAATCAGGCGCACCTCACTTGATAACCACATCATTAGCAACAGAAGTTCCTGTCCCAATTGTTGTGGTCATAAGTCAAGGACGGCCTGTATTTCAAAATGTAAGTTTCTTTTTACTACAGACAAAACTGTTTTTAGAATAGTTCATGGCCAAAATACACCATAGCCCGGTGGCTATTCACACTGAGCTCATGGGTGCCAATGGGACTCAAAATATCTCTTACTGCTTCCCAAGGTTGCTACCATACCTGACCATAAGCCAACATACGCTAAATAACGTACCAGTGGCAGCATCTTTTCTTTGCAAGAAAATCAGTAGGCCCACATATTTTGAGGTTGGGCACAACCTCTCAAGGACAAATGAAACCTAGATTAATAAAAAGAGAGGTGGGGGCACAGAGGGTGTTAGAGATGGTTTTTTGGCTACCTGCAAAATTATTTTTTATGATTGGCCACCCCTACCCCAGTCATTCTATGACAAGTGCTCTAACATTCCAGAAGTCTAAGGATCCATGTCCTACCAAATAACACCCCCACTTCATTAATACTTTTCAACAGCCACTCTCTACATTACTTGAAAAGCCATCGCAGTTTCTCTGGTCCCCATTTCCAAAATAACATATTTCAAAGCCATTTGCACATTTTTTTAATTACACCTATATTAATTTCCTTGGCAACTGAAAGCCAACATTCAGATTAGCAGTTCGCACCATTCCCTTTTGCAGAATAAAACTTGGAAGCATATTCACTTTCTTCGTGATGGATGGTTTTAATTAGGCTGCATGCTCTTTGAAGTTCAGGATTTGTCTCAACTCAGTTCCTTTATAGCCTTTTCATCTTTTGCATACACTTCTGCAGGAATTGTTCCTAGACAGGCAAGAGTCTAAGTGATAATCCAACATGAAATGAATGGGAAAAGGAGCCTAAATTTTAGCCATATCCATCACAATGAATGCTTTTAGGTATACATGAAAAACAAATTTCAAACTTAATGAGTCTCAAACACTGCAACAGTCTAACCTCTTGAACAACTGCAGTGAAAGAAAGCAACAAAACTCATGTAGGATATTTATGAGCTATGGACCATTGAGGCAACAAAACCATGGCAAAAGAAAAAGAAAAAGAAAATAAAAAGAGGTCTCAATCCCAAAATAGAACAAGTAGGTAATATGAAATACAGGATCAATGCCAATAGTAAGTCTCTCTTAACCAATAAATGACACAAAAAGTATAGCAGCAAGTAAGGAGTAAAAATAATACACAAAAGAAAACAATAATTTGAGATAAGAGAAAGAAAAGGAAATCTACTGTAGCTAAACTTGGATTAAACCAATGCCATACCTGTCTATACTGTTCTATACTTGCATATAATCCCCATAACCTGCTATATTTAAACATAGCTTTTCATTCTTCAAACTTCTCAAACAATAATACATTACCTGTACATAAAGATATATGTAGAATTTATCCCTCCATGTCTGCAAGCATTACTTATATTTATTCAGTCAATAGAATAGCATAGTTCCTGGCTTTACTGCCTGCTCTGTATTAAAGCATTCACTAATGTTCCATTTATTCTCACATATGCTTTTATTGCCATCAAATATCTCTTCATCACTGTCAGCAACCAGTCTTCAACGTCATAGTGATGCATCACTTTCCATAATTCAAGTCTACTTCACCATACACTTTCTCTAAAGCAAGAAACATACAGTAAACATTCTTCCTCACATTCATACATTTCTCTTGTTACCTGCTGAATAGAAAAAACTGGTCTATGCACCCTCTACCTGACAGAAAATTGCACTGCACTTCTCAAATTTTGAATGCTGCCCTCTATTAAGTCCTCCCCCTCTGAATCCTCTGAGTCAGAAGCTAAACAGCCAGGCCAAACAGACCATCAGGCTGATGAGAAAGCAGCCTCTCCAGGAAACAGGAAACTTGAGCAGGTGGGACCACATTTAGTTATGAGGGACCAGATTCTGATCAACTACCTAGTGTGGTAGCTATGAAAGGATGGGCAAAGATGGTTGGCATGTCTCCTTGAGAGGAGAGGGCACCTGCATACTTCTTGATGACCCTGCCAGTACCTGGGGCTACTATATAAGAACAGTCTCCTGGACCTTGTTCCATGCTTGAAAACAACTGTTCCATGCACCAGGCCTGCATTCCTGTCATTTTTGCACCTTGCCTTGCTTTCAGATTCTCAACATGTGTCATTTTTCTGGTGCTAGAAGCCTGGACTGTTTGGGACAATGTTTGTGACTCTCCCTGTCTCCTGTTAGCAGACTGTTTAAGACCCATATTTCAAAGCAAGTCCTAGTGGACAGGCACATACTGTCTACACCTGCTACCTTACCATTTTTCAGCATTCATTATTTCCTTTTCGTTATATTTTCTTGGGAACTAACATATACATCACCTGTTTCAATGCCACTTTTCATTCCTATCCAAAATCCGATCCAAAATCCTTAAACAACTCCTTTTAATATTCCCTCTATTTAGTTTCACCCCAAATCATTTCATCTCCTTTATTTTTTTTAATTCCATTCTCTCTGCCTTGAGAGAGCTCCTTGATTAGCTCATTTCATTCTCTTGGAATTTCTGTTTTAATTTTCATCAAAATCACTCTATTTTCTTGGCCTCTTTCAATATTAACCTTACCTTGTTCACTTTGGTAACATGCTGGCTAGAGTATGATGGGAGCTGAAGTCCGCTCATCTTTTCAAACTGCTAAAGTTGAGAAAAACTGCTCTATCAGTTTATTTATCAAATGATACTAGTCATGATAGCTGCATATTTCTTCCATCATCAGAGGCATTGTACGTCTCAACTTGTTCAGGACGAGATTATGGAAAGTTCTGTTGACTGCAATAATATAAGGAGTCTAGCATGGTTTTTACATTCTTAGGTCCTTAACTATTTTGGCAAATGCACACAAGTCTTGGAGCAAGCTAACCTTTCTCCCAATCCATTTATCCTTTCAGAAAATAAGCTTATATTTCATTACCCAACTAGGTAACATCATCAGTGCTAGAGGGGACTGGGGTTTGCTCTCTCTGTATATCCCAGTGGCTTGCCCAATCTGTGTTGGTGGGAGTGCTCTTGGTAGAACTATCAAAGTAGTTCTTGGCAGTTCTACCAAGAACACTCTCACCAAAACTGATAGCGCAAGTCACTGGGATATAAACAAAGAGCAAGCCCCAGTCCCCTCTAGCACTGATGATGTTACCTAGTTGGGTAATGAAATGTCTGCGAACAAACAACCTCAGAGGGCAACTAGGACCCCACAGTTTAACCTGAGCTACAAATATTCTCTTCTATTAATACAGAGATTAATTTCTGGGAAAGTCAGTATTTGGGGAAAAGGACAAGACAGAACATTCTCCAGGAGGTGAAAGTCATACATCATATCTCCACTGAAGACACTGTCCAACTGCTTTTATTTTATATTAACTGCTAAAACATAGCTGTCTTTCCACCAAATAGCATTCCTCTTACTTCATCCCCAAAGTAATGATTACATTGTATAAATATAACTGCTTTGCAAGCAGTTCTGATCTTCTGACCAAGGTAGACAAAACAAAAGCAGCTGAGCTATTAAAAAAGGACTGCCATGTTTTGCCCATCCACAAATCAATTCAATAATATAGCGGTGGATGGAGTTTAACCGCACCCCCTTCTAACCACTATTTTAAAGAAGCAAAGTGTTATCTCTATGGGACTTGTGGCATTTTATTTATCTGCATGTTTTTTCTTCTGTTGTACTGGTTATTCCCAGCAGCTTTGTGCATTTCTATTAAAGCAAGGTAACCCAGCAACCCAGAAGAAGTTGTGATTAACTTTTTTTATGGCAGGGATCTAGCAGAACAGGCTGGCTCTTTTCCCTGAAGACATTCCTATCTCTATTGAGTTGCCTTTTCTTGCACAGTTATCTCACACCACTAGAAAAGACTTGCTTTACACTCAGACAAACTTGGTTTCAAAACCTGCATGTTGTGCCAAATCATAACATAATTTGGTTTTAGTTCAGTGTTTTGTATGAGCCCAATATTTTTCCATTCATAAACTGCAAGCTTAGCATATAGCGTAGCATGTTGCAAAGAAATCATGGCTTTATGTGATGCGTGAATCCGGTTTGTGTCATTTACAATTTAAGGGGGAAAATGTGAACATGAAATTCAAATTACTGAATCCATTGCAACTGTTTTTAGTATGCTTTAGAAAAAGCTTGAGGTTAATAATACAGCTTTATTTATTAGATTTTTATCCCGTCTTTATTACTTTATAAGTAATTCAAGATGGTGAGTATACTTAATACTCCTTCCACCTATTTTCCCCACAACAAACACCCTGTGAGGTGGATTGTGTGAGAGTCACCCTGATGGCTTCATATCTAAGACAGAATTAGAACTCAGCCTCCAGGTTTTTAGGCCAGCACCTTAACCACTACACCAAAATGTCTTTCTGATTTAATAAACTTTCATTTTAAATGAGTTACTCTAAAAGCAGGGGTCTCTAAATAGTTTGCCATCATATCTCCCTTAGGTGTAATCTTAGTATATACACCACCCTTAAAAATCCAAACACTAAAATGAACACAAATTAATAATGGGAACTATGCAGTGAATCTATATTTTTAATAAAGAGATAAAAAAATAAAAAGGGAAAGGTTTTTTACACTTGTGCTGAACAAAGGAGGTTCATCTCACTATTTTGGAGAGCCTTTTCCTAAATCAGGGGTCTCCAAACTTGGCAACTTTAAAACTTGCTGGCTGGGGAATTCTGGGAGTTGAAGTCCACAAGTCTCAAAATTTGCCAAGTTTGGAGACCTCTGTCTCCTAAAGCATATTTGGGGAGCCATTTAATTTTCAAGTACAACGCAATTAGCCATTTCAAGATTAGTAACACAAAAGAATAAAAAACAGTCTCTATATTTTAAAAACTATTTCTGAACTGATATTGTTTACAGAAGGAGTGGGGAAGAACCTCTTATTGAAGACTAAATCAATCTTTGTTTCTGCTATGTTCTCCCAGTCTACAAGAAGGTGTGGAAAATATTTTCCACGTTATTCTTTCATCCCTATGCAATATTCTTCTCACTCAGCCAAGTACTGAAATTTACAGGAAATCTGTCCCCAGAGAACGTGAAGAAATGATTGGTGACACCTGAGATTCAAGGCTATACTAGAAATCTAATTTTAGGTACTGCAAGAGGGACTTCGAAAAGCAATCTCCGTTGCTTCCCTCCGTTTTAGAGATTTCTGACATACACCATCATATCACTTGCAAACAATTAAAAATATTAAGAACAAGAAAGAGGGCCCAAAAAATTGAGAAGGTATTTTTAAAAGATTCAGTGATTTACATTTGGTGGAAGATCTAGTCTTATTCATCACAGCTGTTCTTCTACACATCTACTGTTGTGACAGGCAAATGAATGATCATAATAAATAATAATACAAAAGTATTAGAAAAATAAGCAGGGGCTGTAACTGGTAACACCTTACACAGCTGGATAAACATTTGGCCTAGGTGAGTCTAGATTAAAAATGTTAGTAGCACCTACGATACTTCCTTGGGAATACGTATGAAGCCTCTTTCCATCTAGCTATGCAAATATGTTTTTATGTTTTAAAAAAAGTACTATACTGTCAAGGTGCAGTTCTTAAAATATTCTTGACTAACCTTGCCTTGTATCCATAATGGCTCACTTTGAATATTATGAGAAGCAAAGCTTAAAACAGGACTTTGAATGGAAGCTGCCCAGAATCGGTTAGAAGACGGGTATATAAATGTTTTAAATAAATAAATAAAAGTTCTCCACTTGAAGTCTCTTCCTCAAATTCAGCCCAGACACTGATTTCAGAATAACAGACTTGGGAGGGACCTTGAAGATCTTCTAGTCCAACCCCCTATTCAGGCAGGAAACCCTATACTATTTCAGACAAATGGTTGCCCACTCTCTTCTTAAAAACCTCCAGTGTTGGAGATAAATATTGAGGCAGTAGAGACTGACTTCTATTACTAGTATCATCCCTAGCTTTTCAGAGAAAAGGAGACACATGAACAAGTTCTAGATTCTGTACTCACAATCAAGAATAGAGTAGAGTAAGTATGCAATCTCTATTCTCACTTTCTGCAGAATGTGTGTACAAATTAATATATGACCCAATAGGCACAAGTGTTCCTTCTCTGCATTCAGTAAATGCTTTGTTTCTTTGAATATTTATAATCTGCTCATTATCATAAGGTTTTCAGGGCAAGTTACAGTCCATGAAATGCGCACGATGAAGGGAAGTAAGAACAAACAAATCTTTGAAAAATTAAAAGAACCAGCATCATAATGCAATAAAAGAGATTCCCAGTTTTTACAAAAAAAACCAAACCCAAACCTATGCAGGGGCAAGTACTGTATTGACCAAATGACACAAAGTAAATAATTTTAGCGTCAGCCTTACTGCCAATAAAAGAGCATTTCAATCCAGGGTGCCATTATTGGACCATGAAAAGAGAAAAACAGACAAGGTGAAAACTATATTCACCATGTGGATTCACATGAATTGCTAAATCCATAGGAAGGGAGGGAGGGAGGGAGGGAGGGAGGGAGGAAGGAAGGAAGGAAGGAAGGAAGGAAGGAAGGAAGGAAGGAAGGAAGGAAGGAAGGAAGGAAGGAAGGAAGGACTCTCGAGAAGCCAAACACGTAAGAGTACAGTCCTGTTATTCAATATGTGGCCAGGACAACTAAATATTTTAACACAAGGGAACCTATTTCAACACTCTTTCTAATTTCCTCTTTCCCTTACATGAGAAGCTGCTGTGTTTGAATGAAACACAGCACAACCAGAATAACAAGGCACTATTGTTCTTCAGAAAAAAGAGTCAACTGGGCAGAAGAACAAACAAGAAACAAATGCCAAGAGCTTTCAGGACTTCAACACCAGATAGAAACTGGTCCCCATATTTAGCCACATTATGCTATCTGGGAGGAATATGTTATCAGCACTTAATATAGGCATTTTGCTCCTTCCAGGGCTTCAAAACACAACATGATTTAAGGTCTGGCATAGGCTAACAAATATATAAGCAAACATAAGGGGATTGTTTTCCCCCTTCAAGTTGGATTTGACTCCTGGCAACTACATGAACAAATCCAGGCAATTTTCTAGGGACCATTTTCAGAGTGGTTTGCCGCCTTCTTCCTAAGGTTGAAGGGGTGACTAGCCTTCATTCACCCCTGGCTTTATACCTAAGCAGGGATCAGAATTCAGGTTTCCCTACTGGTCCAGGACATTAACTACTAGACCCAATTGGCTCCCATAAGGGGGCTGCAATTATTATAAACTAATTGTGTATTAATTAGCATCTGTTATTGCACAGGGCAAGCTTTAACATTCTGCCATTCCCACTCTAGCTCCCAATTTCAAAATGCAACTCAGAGATGAACTATTAATAGAGAAAATGCCAGAGAAACAGAAAAAAAGTAGATAATGCAAATGTTCTTAAACACTGTCTTGTGACAACTGTGAGATTTAAAATCCAGTTCAATACATCTGCATTTCTTTTTCAGATCCTAAAAATGGCCCTGCAGGATCACCCTTGAGGACTCGCTAATCTATCTTTTGACCTCACAGAAGCCAACCAGATGCATCTGCAAAGCCCCACAACACTCCACATATTTTAGGCAATTAACATCCTCGCCTAAGGGCTGAAGATGAGATTGAGATTTCTTTCTGCTGTGGTTTTCAAGGAGGCATGATGCCCTTCAAACTTTTTAGGCTTCAGCTACCAGCAAGACAATAGCAAAGTGCAAGAACAGGTTTACTCCCTGTTTACTCCACTCTTATTGGGTTCAGCAATCAACCTTCACAGTCAGACAAAATGTTTATAATTGAAGCCTATTCAACTAACACACAATAACATTTCTTTCTCACATTCATGCATTTCTCTTTGGTCCTCTAAGTAAAAATCTGATCTGTGTTACTTTGGCTTGACATAAATCTATTGCACCTCCCAAATGTTTGTTTTATTTATTTGATTTACACGACCACCCATCTTGGCAAAGCAACTCTGGATGGCAAGGTTCTGGTCACCTCTCCTACCCTTTCTACTGAATTCTGCAAAACACCTTCCCAAGCACAATTAACAGTTTGATTCCCCTGTAGTTTTTGCATTTAATCCTGCTAATGTCCCAATGAGGAACAGTAATCATAATCTTTTAGCACAACAGAGTGTCTATTTTACCATTAAAAATGCCTAAAATCCTTCCAGTTTCTGGTGCAGAATGTTTTTTGTTTGTGTTTACAAAAGCTCTGAATGGGCTGCCTTTAAGGAGTGTTTCCTACATGATTCAGAAAAAAAACAAAAAAAAAAAAACACATTTGCTTTATAGATTGTCATGTAGAATCCTTGGACTTCAACCTGAGATCCACAAACATTGTAAGAACTCTACGTAGCTTTTAATAATAACAGCATCCAATTACTATAAAATGTAAAATATTGTAAAATACAACAAGAAACAGATTAGTACGGTCCTCAATCCAGAATTGTCTACCAGAGCTTCCTAGATTTCAGCTGACTCTTATTTTCTGCCGTCACCTAACAAACATTAGTATGTGTTTGGTGTATTATGTATGCAGGTACAGAGGCAACAAGATTGCCTTCACATCGATAATGTGCCCCTTACCTCTCTATGCACAATAATTATAATTGGAAGAGAGAGAAAATGAAACCCAGTTGTATCCTTACTATTTTAACACAATAATGTTTCTACATAGTTTGTGGAAATCACTTCCTTAAACAACATATGTCTTACATAAAACATTATCTTGCCTGCCAGTCAAGCTGGGAAGAACTGTTTTTCTCAAAGGATTCTCCATTATAAACAACTCCATCATGTTGACCATGGCTGGCTGCCAAAATATTACTCTGTAGTTTCTATTTACCCATGTTTGGCAAAAGATTATTATTTTCCAATCATGAGTAGTGGACAGGCTTGTGTGAAACATCAAGAATATGTTCAACAGTACAACACTGCCTTCTTTATTGGACCAATTAAACACTGGAGCTATATCCTTACATTTGTCTATTTTTTCTATCAAGAATGTTCAATAAATGAAAAAGTGTACAGAATGATAATATCAACTGATGAATTTATCTTACCTCTGCATATCTATACAAGTTTTCCTCAACTTATAACCATCTGTTTACAATGGCACTGAAAAAAGTGACTTATGACCAATCTTTGCACTTACAACCACCGCAACATCTCCACTGTCATATGATCACAATTTGGGAGCTTGACAACCAGCATATATTTATGATAGTTGCGGAGTCCAGGGGTCATGTGATTGCCCTTTGTGACCTTCCCAGCTGGATTCTGACAAGTAAAGTCAATGGGGGAAGCCAAATTCACTTAACCACTGTGATTCATTAACAACCATGACAAAAATGATCATAAAATCAGGTGTGGTTCACTTAACAACTTCCTTGCTTAGCAACAAAAATTCAGGTTCCAATGGTAGTCATAAATCAAGGGTTACCTGTAAAGCAAAGGAAGAGAGTTCACAATATTGTGACACTCCTGGCCATTCCCAGTTAGAGAGAAAAGATGGGCCTGCTTTGGGCAGGAGATATAAAATGTCATGTGAAGTGATGCCTCAAAAGAATCTACAGAAAAAAAAATCTGTGATTTGTGTTACTGTTGTCACACAGTTCCAATTTTAGAAATAAACTATGCCTTTGAAGTCCACAACCTAACGTCTGTTTCTTAAAATATGTGATTAAGGAAAGTTGCAGCTTTTTGAAGAGCTGTATCAAAGAGGAGTACAAGATCATTCTTAGTCAGTGTAGATTATTGGCAATATTATTCCGCCATCTTTGGAACATTCATAGTTTACTTTACCCAGTTTGGAAAAGTAGAATTTTTTTCCCCCTTGGCTACCTATCAGGAACAGAGAAGGCATTTAGGGTTTTCTCAGTGTTTTCTAGGAAGAAAAAAAAACAGATGATGGTTTTGATCTCTGTTTTTGGACATATGAACAATTTTCCATATTTTTTCAGTTAAAAATAGGACCAAGGGTTTATTAGGCTAATTTCGTCTTACAACAACAATTTTACATCTCCTATTAGTCTTAAGCTTCATAACCAATTGTTGTTAAATTATAATCCAATTGCAGCTGTTCTAAGTTTATATGAGCTTAGAATAATAACCGGCTTTATTGATTATTGTCAGAAACCTAATATTTTTTTTTAAAAAAACTCTTGAAACATCTAACTATGCATTGTTTCACTAGCACAATGTAACAATAAGATGAAGGAATGACCTGAGGCCTGTCTGTAGATATGAAGACAAGATAGAGGGAAGAGATTAGAGCATTAGAGATTAAAATCAACCATCATTAAAATCAACAACATGCTCTTACCACTATTCCAGCTTCTCCTCATTTGTTACAACAGCATTTTCCCAAACAACAAACATTGCTTCCTGTTAAGCCACCGTGAATACTCACCAGAAGGAATGTACAAAGATATACACTTGATAATTACTTTTCTCCAAAACAACAAACGTTTTTTCTTCAGGTTAGATCGTTTTGGTAATGTTCAATTCCCATATCCAATCATTTCTGTTTATACTGCTGGTATAAACATAAAACTTGCTTTTGTCATCTTTTAGCATTACTATTGTCAGATTTTGAATATGTTTAATTGCTGATATAATAAGTTTTTTTAAAAAAATTTTTTAAAGTTTTAAAGGACTAAATGTTATATGCAAAATTATTCTGAAGGGGGAAGATTTGTAGAAGAGAAGTCAGTTAAATCTATTTTGAACTGCAAACACGTTTTTAGTTTGAAACAGTAGGAGGAAGAGACTACAAATCTGAAAGCATTCAAATGGTCTTATTAAATAATATATTATATAAATATAGAACATAAATCTTATTGCTTGGTTAAGGAGAGTTACTTACAATTGTTTTCTCTGGTGAATATAGCATTACCCGGGGGGGGGGGGATGTATCCAGCTTGTTAGAAAAAATCCTACAAGGCTTAAGTTTCTTTTACTTTCTAATAATTCTAATGTTAGCTGTAAATTAAATTTATCAGGAGTATTTGAATTATTATATTATAGGCATATTTATAAGTACTTGTGCCTGAAAAACTAAGTTCAACCAACACCTGCTTTGTAGACCCAAACTAGAAATTATGTTAGTAGTAAAGGTAGTCCTCAAGTTATGACCACAATTGAGCCCAAAATTTGTGTTGCTAAGTGAAACATTTGTTAAGTGAGTTTTGCCCCATTTTATAACCTTTCTTGTCTTAGTGTTAAGTTAGTAAGCTTAAGAACTTAAGCTTATTTACTCAACAACTGCAGTGATTCACTTAACAACTGAGGCAAGATAGGTTGTAAAATGGGGAAAAACTCACTTAACAAATGTTAAGCGAATCTGGTTTCCCCATTGACTTTGCTTTTCAGAAGGTCGCAAAACGTGATCACATAACCTCAGGACACTGCAACCGTCATAAATATGAACCACTTGCCAAGTATCCGAATTTGATCACGTGACTATGGGGATGGTCCTAACTGTGAAAAATGGTCATAAGTCACTTTTTTCAGTGCCATTATAACTTTGAACAGTCACTAAATGAATTGTTGTAAGTCGAGGACTACCTGTATATGTTCAGGATATTTAACACTCAGAAAAATGCACTGGCGGCAAATGTATGCATGCATGCATGTATGTATGTATGTATGTATGTATGAATTTAATTAATTAATTAATGTTATGTTCTCTCTAGGCCATTTTCATCCTCTGCAATGCCTCAACACTCCAATGAATAAACTGCATTAATACAATGTTTGAAAATTAACCTGCATAGCAGCTGCTTAACTCAGTTTAAAAAGAATTCCTTTGAACTGCCTCACCTTTTTGGCTCACAATTTCCCTACTCATTAAATTGCTGATCATTCAGGACTTGCCAATTGTAATATTTATAACACCTAAACATCTATAAACATATCTATAAACACAACTGGAAACAACTAATATGATTCACCTGACATTTAGTGAAAATGCCTTCAGGTTAGAAAATCCCATTAAAACATTAAACATTGAAATAATGGGGAACGAACACAATACTGGCTATGTGCATGTTATCCATATAAAAATATTTTAAGCAAAGGCATGCAAATAATTCTCTTATTAATTCTTGGTTAGGGAAGCACACTAGGCTAACATTTTGCTAATCAATAATGTAATAGCTTATAAAAACTTGTGGAATGGAAGGAAATTTTTCATTAGATTTTGCTGGTTTAACCAGTTGGATCTGACAGAGGCCAAGTGACCCTATACAGCTTACTGTTTTCATATTGGTTTGCTTTACTGACTACATGTAGTCTGTGCTTGGCAACAACAATTGGGACTGGCAATTTGGTGACTATGCACTGCGGTCACTAAGCAGAAAATCACGTTATCACAACTTATGATTTTACTTCTGCATTCTCTATTTATTCTGTCACAATGGCAATTATGTAACTGCAGGACAGTGAAATTGCCGTAAATGCAAGAATTATCCCAAGGTTGTTTTTTTTCACCAACGTAACTTCGAACACTCATTGTATGATGCAGTTAGTAAGTGAAGGCTACCTGTATATCCAGGCAAAATAGGTTAGAAATGTGTTAATAATTAACATAGATCTGAAATCAAGATTCTGACTCATAATCTCCCAACGTGGATACTGTAAGACACCACATAACATTTTCCATCAAATGATATCAAATTAAGGAATGTAATTCCTGAATTCATTCATCCATTTTTTTTCCAAAACAGATTCTTTTAGGTGTTTTTCATTTTTTAAGACGCCCAAGTCAAGAGACATTTTAAAATAACAATTCATTTATCCAGTGCAAAAAGCTTGGAAGCCCATAAAACTGTAATTTAGTAAACTCTTAAAGATATATTATTGGGTTACCACCACTCCATTATCCGATACAAGAAATGGATTTTTTATAGTTCACTTATATGCTATAGTTACAGGCATTTTGTTCCTGAATACAGAAACATGAGCCAAAAAATGCATTCATCATAAATTCTGTATGTACCTTTCAGTTCAGAAGAACAGCCTGTAATGACCTAAATAAAGATAGGTTGTTATTTTAACAAAGTGAGATGCATATAAATTTTATTTGATCACACTTTCTTCCTGAATTAAATGGAAAGTCCCCTTTCACTACAGAATATGGCAGAGATGGGAAAGCAGGGACCTCCAAATATTGTGAACAACAATTTATATCAATCTCAGCCATCATAGTCAATGGCAAGGGATGCCAGGAATTGTAATATGACACTTACTTAGAAATTTTAGTACTAAAAACTATGGATAGTTTGTAGTCCTGATTCTTCGAACCTAAGCGCGAAAAATCAGGACTACACATTAAGTTCCAATTAAGTTAATTTATTGTTCATGCCTATTCACAAGAATCTAGTCAGCTAACAGTCAGCACTAAATTGGAGCTAGATAACAGTTAATGGAATTCAAGAGGGGCTGGACATGGACTGCTTGTGAGAATGTAACAACTTCAGGCTGATTCCTCTCTTGACTCCACCCCCAAGGTTCTCCTACATTCTTTAGATATACTGTAATAATTTCCCCACTTTTGTTGAAAGATTGATGCAGTTAGCATTACAGCACCTGGATCCCCATTTAGCCATGAAATCCAATGAGGTCTATGGTGGGGTGGCACCATACCTCTATGTCTCTATAACCATTGTGAGATGGATAATTATATAAATAAATAACCAACTGGCAATAGTACCCTGGGGCTTTTGAGCAGGTTGTGTGTGCGTTAAGATGGTGAATCAGTGACCAAAACTGTTGACCTAGAGAAAGCATTGGAAAGATAGTTTTGAAGTGTCCCTCTGAAGCTGCAGAGATGATGCTTTCCCACTAGCAGGAAGTCCTCCCTGTATCAACCCTACTTCAGCAAGCAATATTATTGTAATAATAGTCTCTCTTGAATTCCAGCGCCAATTTAGTGCTGAGTTTAGTTGACTAGATTATTGTGAATAGGCACAAGCAGTAAAGCAGCTTAACTAAAACTTAACGTGTGGTCCCAATTCTTTGCACCTGACAGGAAGGAAAGCAAAAGACTGAAGTTCATATCCTTGAAACTGCCAGCCTCAGTTTTCACATTAGGTCAGCCAAGACTCATTGAGAGCCATCACCAGCATTCTACTTTTATTCCAGCCCTTGAAAAGACCTTGGTGACTTTACTTTGGATAGACAGGTGACAGATAAGTAAAAAAGATTCAATCCCTTCAGGTGAACTCAGAAAAACGCAAACCATATGTCCTACGCTCAGCTTTCAGGAAAAGCACTCGCTTTTTTTCCTATATGAGGCGAGACTTTATTAGTGTTTTTAATGTGAGCATTAATGACATTCTCCCTCAGGAAAAGAGAGCTGATACTGACCTGGGAATGCAATTAAGAGCACTTATTTCTCCCTCCTCCCTAAAGTAAATACTATTGTGAACACACATCTCTCTGTGTGTTATACAAGGAAGTATAAAAAGCAGGCTAGATTGTATGTTACTGAAAATGAGAGCTGTGGAAAAAAAGAGATGCTGACAGAAATCAATGCAGTCTCTCTGCTGTTTTCTAAGGAGGGGAACATTTCGTAGTTATGAACCTCAGAGAATGTTGTTCTAATAGCTGTAAATTAACAATCAAATTTACAGCTTTATGCCCAAAAATATTTCTATATACAAATGTATAAAAACTTTTCATTTGGCTTAATGCTATTTGCAAAAGGATTAGGCTGGCTGATAAATAATGAGTACCCAGCACAAGAATACGGTTAGAGCAGTGGTGGCGAACCTATGGCACGTGTGCCACAGGTGGCACTCGGCACTGTCACCCCAGCCCCGCCTCCCCCACGGCCCCCTCCTCACCAGCAGCCCCCCCTGAGTGCGGCCCGCGTGGAGCAGCGCAGCCAAGTACATGGCAGCCAGGCAGCGGGCAGCGGGGACAAGACTCCACCCTTGTGCGCACAGTGCACAGATGATGCTGCAGGGTGCAGGCGGAGGGCGTGGCCGCCATGGTGATCTGCTGCGGCAGGCCGTGGAGGCGGTGGGTGGCCCTGCAGGCAGGCGGGGAGTGGAGCGGGGGGGCTGGGGGCGGGGCTGGGGGCGGGGCTGGGGGCGGGGGCAGGTGGGGGCAGGGCAGGGGCGTTTTTGGGCACTCGGTCTTTAAAAGGTTCGCCATCACTGGGTTAGAGAAACAGCATGATACTTAACAAGGGGGAAATGTAAATCCTTGTACATATTTACTTAGGTTTCTCACACTAGTAAGTTGGACAGACCAAGACTACACTATGACTTTGGAATTAGTGCTTCTTAGACTCAAATGGATCATTTGAGAGATCTTTCCTTTTACATGAATGTCAATTAAAACATGAAACTGAGGTCAAATGATATACCACTGCCTGCTAACAGAGTATTCCATGTCTTACTGTTCCTCACCGAAGCTTACTTAATTTATTTAGAGACTTCTTATTGTTATAACCTATCTTTGAAACGTCAAGTTGACATATATAGGAATTGACACATACAGTACAGTTCACACATATAACCATACCATAATCTGTGTACGTTTGAAATAGAGTTCCACCTCACCAAGACTGACTGATCCAGGTCCACTGAGTCCATGATCAAGCATGAACTTGAATTTGGGTTTTTCTTCTAATCTCCAATATGACCTAGGCTTGGCTTAATCCTATAGGATAAGGATGTTGTTATGAAAAATATATATATACTGATCAGTTGAGATTAAGCAAAGCTGGAGAGAGCAGAGGAAATGGACACATTTGGAATTTTGATAGGGGGTTTTGTGTGATTTCACAAAGCGGCTTCTGTTAGGGATTACACATTCACAAAATGACTGTCATAATACCACAATCAATGATTTACTGGGAATAAGAAATACAAGCAGTCCTCAACTTAAGGCTGCAGTTGGGACTGGATTTCTGGTTGTAAATCAGTATGGTAATACGTTTAGAGACCTGTGTGACCAGATCTGATTTTATGACATGTTTTGCAGTGATCATTAAGTAAATCTTCAGTTGTTAAGCAAAAGGCTGCAGTCATAAGTGCAAACCCATTCTGCTGAATGGGAGTTTGCTAGAAACTGGCAAAATGTAATAAAGTGTGGTCACTAGATTGCAGGATGCTGCAACCAGGGCCTGATGCAATCACAGGACTGTTAGCGGGGGTGGGTTCTAACAACCATTCATCATGACATCTTCCTCAGTATTTTAATTTATTTTAAGATTTTTCACTATTGTCACTTGCTGAGATGGGCAACAATCTGAATGAATGAATGAATGAATGAATAGTTTAGGTTATTATCCACTCATGACAATAGCTCTATCCCCAGCTTATTTTTGCCTTCTTTTTGGAAAGTCAAGCATTTTTAAAAAACACACACAGAGAGACACAGACACAAACAGACACAAAACAGCTTTTTGGAGAGGTTTAATTACATTGTGCCATCTGGATATTCCCTGGAAAACTGAAGGGAATAAAAAAAAAAACATGAAGAGCACAGTACCTAGTCATTAAGGTAATGCTGGATCAATAGCAAACTAAATGCAGCAAATACCTTTACATCTGAGTATATCAAATCATAATTCTCTCTCTATTGCCCTCCAAATATGCTGACAATACAATTCATAGAATTCCCAGACAACAATTCACCATGCTAATTGGGAATTAATCAAATGGGAAAGGCTTTCCTAAATATTATATTATATAAAAAAATATCTTTGCATGCATAGCCAAAAATACCTAAGCAAGAAAAAGTATACTGTGTGACCGTTGCCCATGGAAAGAGGAATCAGTGCCTCTGGTGAATGAGGGAGATAAGTTGGTAAAAATAGAAACACCAGCTTACAACAGGCAGATGTGTCTGGAATGCCCTCAGATCACCCTACTATAGCAGTTCTTATTAAGCAGCAATGTTTCCTCAAGCAGAGGAGCTGTAAGATGTCTTTCTGTGAGGACTGTTTTCTTACCTGCTGCTCATGAGGGTCTGCATATCTACTTATTCAGATATTACATCAAACATTGGGCATTTTAAGCTGCAGCATCGAAGACGGTATCAGCATGTTGTTGTGGAATAGACAACCTTAAAAATGAAGGCAGTAGCAAGGAAGCAGCTTCAGTTCTGTGTCATTGTAATTAAAGAGGGGCAAAGACTAGTCCTATCCATCACACTAAGCCATAACTATAGGTTTATTCGGTAAAACGTGATTAAACTGAAGCTGGTTTTCTCTTACCAACAGTTGTCAATTGAAGGCTAAAGGAAGGCTCATATTCTTGGATATTACAGATGTGTTGGAAAAGATGGGATTATGTTATCATAAAAAATACCAGCAGCATTTTCTTTTCTATGGATGGCAAAGGTATGCATGCATTCATTCATTCATTCATTCATTCATTCATTCATTCATTTATTTATTTATTTATTTATTTAATATGCCACCCATCTCACTAACAAGTGAATCTGGGTGGCTTACAAATATCAGTGGAAGTATTAATGGAAATATTGGATACCCATCAAGCATGGTCTGGTGCAGTGGTGGTGAACCTATGGCACATGTGCCACAGGCGGCACTCAGAGCCCTCTCTGTGGGCACGGGCACTGTCACCCCAGCCCCGCCTTCCTCTACGGCCCCCTCCTCACCAGCAGCCCCTCTGGAGGAGAGTCGCCCCCGAGTGCAGCCCGTGTGGAGCAGCGCAACCAAGTACATGGCAGCCAGGCAGTGGGGACAAGACTCCACCCTTGTGCCCCATCACGCACAGATGATGCTGCAGGGCATGGGTAGAAGGCGTGGCCGCCATGGCGCTGCAGGGCTGCCATGGCAATCTGCTGTGGCAGGCCGTGGAGGTGGTGGGTGGCCCTGCAGGCAGGCGGGGAGCGGAGTGGGGGGGCTGGGGGCGGGGGGCGGGCGGGGCTGGGGGCGGAGCAGGAGCAGGTGGGGGCGGGGCGGGGGCGGTTTTTGGGCACTCAATCTCTAAAAGGTTCACCATCACTGGTGTTTCCCCTACACACCTTTAAAACTGTAGGAACCAAAGCATGTGAAAAGGTGGGTTCCTGAATCAGCATATGATATGACAGGGCTAAAAACTCTGTAGAAATTGCATGCTTATAGACTGAAGTCTTTTTACGTTTTCCTTTAAAAATGACCTGCAGACTATTTATAAATTAATGTGTTGTAGAATGGAATATTCACAAGTTAATACTTGAGAAAATATCTATTGGTCAATCTGGCTACGAGAAAATACGCTTGCCCATCTCCTAAAGTGTGAAGCTCCTGTTACAGCCTTTGTTGACCAGGAAATTCCCAGAATTCCCTTTTGTGTGGGAATTCCAGAATACGCATGACTAATCCATCTCGGAAGCCCCAGTTTGAGGAAGAAAGATCTATTCTTTCTTTCTCTTTCTGGTTTCAGTAGAAATAATTTAAATCCTCAAAGAAAGAATCATTTCCAGTATCAATAGGCACTACCGAAATCAGGAAACAGTAGATAGCTTATTAAGGGATTAGTCATTTTAAAGCTCTTACCAGCAGCAAAATAACACCTTGAAGACGTAAAAAAAAGTCCTCTCCAAAACATTTTCTGCTTCCTACAGTTTCAAAAAACTAATTCAATCTTATCTGTACAGTTCATGAAATGTTCGGGAACGTCAGACATTATGAGATAAAGCAGGGGTCCCCAACCGCCGGGCCGCGGCATGCCAGCAATCAGTTCACACAAACAAGCAAAGCCCATCCATGGGATGCAGGCAGCACACAAAACCACACACTCCGTGGAAAAACCTCTCTCTATGGAACCGGTCCCTAGTGCCCAAAAGGTTGGGGACCTCTGAGATAAAGAGTCTAAAAGAATAAGTCACCCATCTACAATACATAAAGTGCACGTGCCTTCCACGGGCCATCTTAAAAAGAGATTTAACGTGTATTTTCTGTAAGCATTTTGTTTCCTAGTGAAGCCACTCAGAGGTGGATTCACAAGCTACTTGCTCCTACAGATCTGTTTCTTTTATAGTAATAAAACTACAGGACTTCCAAGCCTTGCTTAAAGTATGGAACCACTAATCTCAAGAAAGCAGCATGCCTGAACCAAAAAAAAGAAAGAGGTCCAAAATCTGTCTTAAAGCTGTTATCTCCCAAGAACAGAATTGGCAGGAGAATTTGCAGTAACATAAAAATAAGAAGAAGAGAAAGAGAAAGGGAACTAACTGATATAGAAAAAGACAAGCAACACCAACCAACTGGAAGGAAGCTTGTAAGTAGCAGATAGGATAGGACAGGACAGGACAGGACAGGACAGAACAGAACAGAACAGAACAGAACAGAACAGAACAGAACAAAATAGAATAGAATAGAATAGAATAGAATTTTTTATTGGCCAAGTGTGATTGGACTCACAAGGAATTTGTCTCCATTTCATAAGCTCTCAGTGTAGATACAAGCAACAAGTGATCAATCATGATTATAATAATAAGATACATTCATCATAAATCATAAGATACAACACTCAGTGATGGTCATAGGATACTAAATAAACAGTCAACATAGATCATACTAGGATACTAAATAAAACAATTAATTCCTAAGCAAAGTAAAAGAGGGTAATATCCAATGAAGCCTAGGATCTATACCAAAGTGCATTAATGTTTCCATGCATATCAAAACAAAGATAGAAAACATTTTTTTTCTAGATAAATGGGCCATATTTTCTAATAAATAATTAATCAACTGACAAATAAGAACACATGCATAGTATCAACCTCTCAGTGCTGCAAAAGTGTGACTTGATGTCATTAGAATGTAGGGTCAAACAAGTATCAACATACTGCACACAACTGGTAGTTTAATATTAACTAGTAAGTTCAATGTCTTATTTCATCTTTCATGCTACATCATACAAAAGAGCTGGGTCAAACATTTAACTAGATTTTATACTAACCTTTCTATTCCAACCAAGAAGGTGGGGGGGATATCAAACATAACAATAGAATAACAGAGTAGGAAGGGACCTTGGAGGTCTTCTAGTCCAACCCACTGCTCGAGCAGAATACCCTGTACTCTACCATTCCAGATAAGTGGCTGTCTGGTCTCTTCTTAAAGGCCTCCAGTGATGGAGCACCCACAACTTCTGAAGGCAAGACATTCCACTGATTAATTGTTCTCACTGTTAGGAAATTTGTTCTTAGTTCTAGGTTGCTTCTTTCCTTTGACTAGTTTCCATTCACTGTTTCTTGTCCTGCCTTCAGGTCTTTGGAAAATAGGTTGAACCCCTCTTCTTTGTGGCATCCCCTCAAATATTGGAACACTGCAATCATGTCACCCCTGGGCCTCCTTTTCAGTTTCATCATAGGATAATATCATATTTCATTATTTTTTTAAAAAAAAAGTTATATGTGCTGCCCCCAAGGTCTTCCAAATTACCCCAAGTTGAATCTGAGTAATTTGTCCATTTTCAAGCAGCAATAAATGTGCCTGCTGGTCTAGAAAGGATGACTTATGACGTCTCTCACAACTGAAGCCATCTCAGTTTTTTTTAAATATAATAGGAAGACAGCAGGGGGTCAGCAAGAAGAGGAATTAGAAACATATGGCTTGGATCTCAGCCATCGCCATCTCCCATATGCTTCCAACACCAAAGGTAAACCTACTTCTTAACACAATCTTTTTCATGCAAAGCTCTCAAGAATAATCCCATTCTGAAATATGAGAGCAGCCCCTGTGAGGGGATGGGGGGGGGGGGAAGCATTCAGTGGTGGTATTTTTTGTGCAAATGATCAACAAGCTAGGCTGTTGGTCCTATTCTACTGTAAAAGCATGTGGAAACTACCAACTTTAAAAAAAAAAGATAGTAACTGTTATGTCCTGGGCCTTGCTGAGTCATTCAGCAAGGCTCAGGAATGCTGCAGGAAGGCTGCAGAGACCCGGACAGACCACGTGTCTGCCCGGGACCCAGACAGGCTGTCTCCAGCCTTGCGCACATGCGCAAGGCGGGAGAATGGCCTGCAATGATTGGCTGTGTATCCCCTTGCAAGGGGAGTATAAAATGCCAGTTGCCATTGTGTTATTGCTTCTGTTCTGTGCCAGCCATCACACCCATCAGGGTTAAACCAAGGAGGGTGCTTTTTGCCCTCAAAAGTAAAATAGATGCTGAGTTGGACAAACTGCTCCAACAAGGCATTCTTGAACCTGTGGATTCCAGTCCATGGGAAACCCCCATAGTGACACCATTAAAAGTCAATGGTGAAGTCCGAATTTGTGCGGACTATAAATGCACTCTAAACAAAGCCTTGCAGCAGCATGCATATCCAGTGCCTGTGGTGAGCCACATTTTGGCCTCACTGAAAGGGGGGAAACTCTTTACTAAGCTCGATTTAGGTCAGGCCTACCAACAGTTACCTGTTGATGAGGCAACAGCTGAGGCACAAACTATAGTTACTCACAGAGGGGCTTTTAAAGTAAAAAGGCTGCAGTTTGGGGTCAATGTAGCCCCTGGCATCTTCCAAGGGGTGCTGGAGCGAATGCTCCGTGGTATTCCTGGGGTCTGCCCCTATTTCGATGATGTCCTCATTGCAGGAGAGTCATCTGGGAACTTGGCTGAAAGGCTGAGAGCTGTCTTGCTGCGTTTCCGCCAAGCTAGGCTGAAGTTACAGCAAGACAAATGTAAAATTGGTGTAACATCCACCGAATTTCTAGGGTTTCGTATTGATGCTGAAGGCATCCACCCTGCAGAGTCTAAATTCCAGGCCATTCAACTGGCCCCTAGTCCCCAGTCAAAAGCTGAACTCCAGGCTTTTCTGGGCCTACTTAATTTTTACCATTCATTTCTCCCCCACAAGGCTGCAGTGGCTGAGCCGTTACACCAGCTCTTGGACAAGCAGGCTCCATGGACATGGACAAAGGTCCATGAAAAGGCTTTCAAAGAAGTCAAGGCTTTGCTATCCTCAAATGCAGTACTGGCACATTTCAATGAGAAATTGCCTGTGTGCATCGCATGTGATGCCTCCCCTTATGGGGTAGGAGCAGAGTTAAGTCATCTCAAGGCTGATGGGACTCAGGTCCCTGTGGCCTACTACTCTAGAACTCTCTCATCTGCAGAGCGTAATTACGCGCAGATTGACAGGGAAGCCTTGGCAATAATCTCAGGCATCAAGAAATTTCATGATTTCTTGTATGGCCGCCCTTTCACGGTCTACACTGACCACAAGCCTTTGCTGGGGTTGTTTACAACCAGCAAACAAACCCCACACATCATCTCCCCCAGAATGCTGAGATGGTCCATTTTCTTGGCAGCGTATGATTACATTCTGGTTCACAAACCAGGGTCAGAGATGGGCCACGCTGATGGCCTTAGTAGGTTACCTCTAAAGCAAATAGAGGCAGATCCTGCTCCTGCTGTACACATTCTGTCCATTCAGGACTTACCCGAATCTCCCCTCAATGCTAGGGATGTGGCTGCTGAAACTGCCACTGATCACACGCTTGCACGCGTGCTGACATGGGTGTTGTCAGGGTGGCCTGACACGTGTCCTGGTACAGAGTTCCAAAGTTTCTGGTGTAGGAAGCATGAATTTTCTACATTCAAAGGGTGTATCCTGTGGGGTAGCAGGGTAGTCATCCCGGCCTCATTGAGGACTAGAGTCTTGCTCTCTCTGCATGAGGGACATCCGGGAATTGTGAGGATGAAGGCACTTGCGCATAGCCATCTTTGGTGGCCTGGACTCGATAAGGACATCGAGGCCCAGGTTCAGGGGTGCCAAGTGTGCCAACAGTCATGGCCTGAGATGCCCCAGGCCCCTGTACATAGGTGGGAGGAGACACTCACTCCATGGTCACGCGTACACATTGACTGGGCCCTTTCAGGGGCAATTCTTCCTTCTCCTCGTGGATAGCCATTCCAAGTGGCTAGAGGTCGTTCCTGTATCCTCCACTACTACTGCCAGGACCATCCAGGTACTCAGAGGAATCTTCGCTTCCCATGGTCTTCCTGATGTCCTTGTATCAGACAATGGTCCCCAATTTACCTCTTCTGAGTTTCAGGCGTTTCTTCAAGCCAACTTGATCCAGCATGCCACGTCTGCTGCTTTTCACCCTGCCACCAACGGTCAGGCTGAATGCATGGTGCGTACCACCAAGGAGGCAATAAAGAGAATCACTCAAGGACCCTGGCATCACAGGTTAGCTGATTTTCTCCTTGCACACCGCACCACGCCTTGCACAGCTACAGGAAAGAGCCCAGCTGAACTACGCTGGGGTCGCAGACTTATCACGAAACTGGACAGATTGCACCCAGACCGGGTGGCTTCACAGGTGTCACAACCGCGGGCACCTAGGAGACTCCAAGTGGGTGATCCGGTATGGGCCAGAAACTATGGGCATGGACATCTGGGGGTAACTGCTGTAGTATGCAAAGTCTCTGGGCCACTATCCTACGAAGTGGCCTTGGAGGATGGTCGTGTACTTAGACGCCACATTGACCACATTGTGGCAATTGCGCTGGAGGCTTCCTGGCCACGTTTCCGCTCCTGGCTCTGCTCTCTGGGGGGAGGGGGACCCCAATTTTGATTGTGGACCACAGTCTCTCCACGAGGGCGGTTATCCAAATCGTCCTACACATGTCTCAGGTGGGGGTCTTGCCATGGAGGCGGCTCCTGACTCTGGCATAGACTCCGGGGATCTTGCCATGGAGGCGGCTCCTGACTCTGGCAGAGGTCCCTGGCTAGGGGCAAATGGCCGTAAATTGGCTACTCAGGGTACTCCTGCTGCTGGCCTTGGGCTCGAGGGATAGTGCTCCCAAGAGGAGTCCCATGGAATTGTGGGGAACTCCACCCCACCAAGGGACTCGGGGAACTCAACCTCACCAAGGAACTCTGGTTTGGGTCTGGTGGATCCAGCCAGTCAGCAGTCAGGGGGAACCCCTGAGTCTTCTGGGCGACAAAGTCCTGGTTTGTTTTGTGCAAACCGGGAGCAGGCACTCCAGGCACCTATTCATAATCCTACACCTGCAACTACACCTGCACCTAATCTGGCTCCACGGAGATCAGAGAGGGTTAAGGGTCCTCCTAAGTATTTAAAGGAATATGTCAGGTCCTTGTTTACTACACAGGAGGTTTATTAGTCCTCGCCATCTGAGGGACAGGAAAAAAGAGAACAATTATAGTGTTGCGGTGTTCATATTGTCAAAGAGTGAAAGTCCGTGGAAATAACAGGGACTTGAAGGTAATGGATTGCAAGGAGTAAAGGTTGCAGTATAGCGTGCCAACTGGCCTGCTATGCTGTGTTGTGTGTAAAGTGTTAAACAATGTGTTTACTTATTGTTTAATCCAAGGGGGGAGGGGTGTTATGTCCTGGGCCTTGCTGAGTCATTCAGCAAGGCTCAGGAACGCTGCAGGAAGGCTGCAGAGACCCGGACAGACCACGTGTCTGCCCGGGACCCAGACAGGCTGTCTCCGGCCTTGCACGCATGCACAAGGCGGGAGAATGGCCTGCAATGATTGGCTGTGTATCCCCTTGCAAGGGGAGTATAAAAGGCCAGTTGCCATTGTGTTATTGCTTCTGTCTGTGAATATACCTAACAAAGAGATCATTTGTTGTGAACCTGCCTCATCTCGATGTTTGCTTTGCAAGAACAGAACAGTAACTGTGATGCCAAGATTGTTTTTCCATTATACAGAGGGTTTTTTAAAGGTTTTTTTTTTCAGAACTTACTTCTGAAATGGGCAAGAAAATTCATCCATGGGAAAAAAAATGCTTTTCTTTAACTGAACTAAGATTTTGCTAAGATCTGTTTAGCACCAAGTATCTTTTAGGTCAGTGATGGCGAACCTTTTAGAGACCAAGTGTCCAAACAGCAACCCAAAACCCACTTATTTATTGCAAAGTGCCAGGGCCGCATCAGCATTGTGGTGCCCTCAGGGGGGCAGGGCCCACTGGGTGGGTGTGGCTGCGGTGGTCACGGCAGACTGAGTGGGCGTGGCCGGGGTGGGCGTGGCCACCTTGATGTTGCTCGTGGGTGGGATGGCTGTGGGGGCTGGGCAGGATTGGGGGAGATCCAGGAGGTCTTTGGTGGGTGGGGCAGTGGGCAGGAGGCTCGTCCTGTGGGGTGAGGCAGGGGGTAGGGCGGGGGTGCCATTGCTGTGGGGCAAGGCAAGGCAGGGGCGGCTGCTGCCTGACACCATGAGCCACCGCACACAGAGGCCAGCGAGTGCATGGGGGCGTGCTCTACCACCTCTACTCGAGCTTGCTAGCCAGCTGCTTCGCCTCCTTTGTGCTAGGTGGGGCTGCCACTCCGGGCACCAGTGGTGGCCTAATGGACCTGCGCGAGCTGGCGGCGGCGGCAGGTGTGCCCACAGAGAGGGCTCTGAGTGCCACCTCTGGCACGCGTGCCATAGGTTCCCCATCACTGTTTTAGGTTCATTTGATTAAGGTTAAAACAAGATATATTGTTACTTCTGAAGCCCCTGTATGGACTTTCTGTTGTCACTAGGTCTGAAAAGATGATGCTTTCTGGATTTATTTATAAATAAGAGATGGGAATATAAAATGCAGAGATAATTGTTTGTAATCTTAAAGAGAGTGAGGAGTCACTAAATTTCTTTTTACTGGTTGTGCAAGTCACTTCTTTATATGTTTTTTTTTCTCTTTGTTTATTCTATTCTTACTTTTTGCACTTCTTTTTGCACTTTTTTCTCCTTTCTATTCTTCTTTTCTTTCTTTAAGTTTAGTTTGCATTAGATATTACTATTATAATCACAACTCTTAATAAAATAATAGTATATTTTAGTCCTGTTCACCATTTAATGGCTTTAGTTTATTTCAGTGGCATGTGTTATTTTCCTTTTGAATTTTTCATGATTTTATTTGCTGCCTAGGTTCACTTTGTTTGAGTTGGGCAGCCCTGCACTTGTCCTAAATAAATAACTGAAAGCATGAGGAGATGAAATGCAGATACAAAACTCAATCAAAGACTTCTTGACTAGCAGCACAACATCTTGTCAATATTCTGTGCCGCAGGCTTGTTGGCAAATTCACACTGAGATCACAGTTCACCCAAGAGTTAGTCCACTTGCATAAGAATCCAAGTACACCTAAAGCAGGGGTCCCCAACCCCCAGTCCGTGGACCGATACCGGGCCGCGGCATGCCAGCAACCGGTCCGCACAAACAAGCAAAGCCCCATCCGTGGGATGCAGGCAGCACACAAAACCACGTACTCTCCGGTCCATGAAAAAACCTCTCTCCACGGAACCGGTCTCTGGTGCCCAAAAGGTTGGGGACCTCTGACTAAAGGTTTTGCTAATCAAGCGTTAGTATTATGTTCCTATGTACCCAGGACTTGAAGAGACATTTTGCAATTGATTAACTAACACAACATTTTAAACTTCTGTTTTGGAAGATTTAACTTCTGTGTCATGCTACGGCATTGTGAAGCTCGGGAGTGAGTTGTGTTTTTATTTGCAAGGTCTGATGCCTCATTCAATTTCCTGATATCTGGTTTACAAGATCTCCAACGGATTTCACAGAAAACTTTATTAACCTTAATGGACTTGATTCTTACAGCTCTTTCTGCTTAGTTTCATAATTCCTATACAAATCCATCCATCTTGATATTCCCCATCTCCAACTTTGAGCTCAAGGAAACATTCACAACTCCTCTAGAAGGCACACACATGCACAGGTTCAACGCTACAACCTACAGATATGGCAGCTGCTGACAAAAGCTTCAGGCTATGAAGCTACAGTGTTCTGGTCTCCTCACATCTTGCAGGGGGAATTGTTTATATGCAGGAAGATTGACATTTAGATAGCCAAGCAGCTCTCCTCTCATACTCAAAAAGCACAGGGCTTTTTGGAAAGCAGCCAAACACACAACACATGCAAAACTGAGCGGAAGGAATTAGAACCTTTTCTATCCCTTGTCTGTTTATAGAGGGACAGAACTACAGGAATTGCTATGACTCAGCTTCAAAATACTGTAGTGGGACTGAGGAATGAAAATGGAACAAGTTGTCCTAAAAAGTGATCCCTGGGCAATGATCACAAACCAGCCAAGAAGAAATGTAGTACAGATCTACTAGAAATTGCTGCACGTGCCCCAAAATTGCAGATAAAATATTGACTACACAGTAATCAAGGGGTTGCCTCTTCAGATCTTACCTGTATAAGAAACCTGACAGTCACCCTTGATAGTTAATTTACACCTCCTCAGGCGGATTGTGTTATAATTGCTCCTTAGTGTTAGTTACAGGTAGTTCTCGATTAACAACCACAAGTGAGCCCAAGATTTCCATCTCTAAACAAGGCAGTCGTTAAGTGAGTTTTGTCCATTTTACCTTTTTTTGCTACAGTTGTTAAGTGATTCACTGCAGCTGTTAAGTTAGTAACAGGGTTGTAAAGCGAATCTGCCACACACTCTTCCCCCCCCCACTGACTTTACTTGTCAGAAGAGCACAAAAAATGATCACATGATCCTGGGATACTGCAACTGTCATAAATACATGCCAGTTGCCCAGCATCCAAATTTTGATCATGTGACCATAGGGATGCTGCAATTGTCGTAAGTGTGAAAAACAGTCATAAGTCACTTTTCTAAATACTGTTGTATACTTTGAATGGTCACTAATGAATCGCTGTAAGTCGAGGACTACCTGCATTGCATTATTTATGACACTGTTATTTTACTATATTATTATATCTATAATTGATGCTTCAGTTTTAATCTTATTGTTGTCTGGGGAGGTCTGTAAGGCCACTCAGTCAGGCATTCTCGCCTTCAAAAAAATAAATAAATAAAGCAGATAAATAACAGAGATGTCAACTGACCATTATTAAGCTTATTAAAGGCAGCAGTTGACTATTTAATAGCAACAGCATTCAGGATAAGCAGATGGTAATGCCTGAATATCAAGATGCTACTGAAAACACAGCAGCAGAGAAAACATATAATCTTTAGCTGCAATATGGGGATAATACTGTCATACTTTACAAGGCTGCTCCAGGAATTATGGACCTGATGCCTGATGAATAGATGCTAAAGAAATAAAAAGTAAAAAAAAAAAAATCATCACCATCTGGACTAGAATCTACAGTTTTCACTTTAAGAGCCGTGGTGGCACAGTGGCTAGAATGCAGTATTGCAGGCTAATTCTGCTAGGATTCAATCCTGACCGGCTCAAGGTCGACTCAGCCTTCCACCCTTCCAAGGTCAGTAAAATGAGGACCCAGATTGTTGGGGGGCAATAGGCTGACTCTGTAAACTGCTTAGAGAGGGCTGTAAAAGCATTATAAAGAAGTATATAAGCCTAAGTGCTATTGCTATTTAAGAATAGCTTGCATCAAAATATTCTTTGCATAACTATTACGATAATTTATAATTATTTATAATAATAATAATTATAAAGTTGGAAGGGACCTTGGAGGTCATCAAGTCCAACCCCCTGCTCAGGCAGGTAACCCTATACCATTTCGGACAAATGGCTGTCCAGTTTCTTCTTAAAAACTTCCAGTGTTGGAGCATTCACCGCTTCTGGAGGCAGGTTGTTCCACTGGTTAATTGTTCTAACTGTCAGGAAGTTTCTCCTTAGTTCTAGGTTGCTTCTCTCCTTGATTAGTTTCCATCCCTTTATAGCATCCCTTTGCTTAGTGCCCTCAAGATATCATCATCACCTCTGCCCTATAGGTAGTACAGGTCATCCTCAATTCACAACAGTTCATTTAGTGACCGTTTGAAATTACAACAGAATTGCAAAAAAGTGATGTATGACCATTTTTCACACTTACAACCGTTACAGCATCCCCGTGGTCATGTGATCAGAATTCGGACACTTGGCAACTGACTCACATTTATGACGGTTGCAGTGTCCCGGGGTCACGTGATCACCTTTTGCAACTTTCTGACAATCAAAGTCAATGAGGAAGCCAGATTCACTGAACAACGATGTTACTAACTTAAAAACTGCAGTGATTCACTTAACAACTGTGGCAAGAGAGGTCGCAAAATGGGGCAAAATTCGCTTAACAAATGTCTCACTTAGCAACAGAAATCTTGGCTCCCTTGCGGTCGTAAGTCAAGGACTACCTGTAATTGAAAGAGGTAGGCGGAAGCACTTATCCATCTCTCAAGTAAAATATCAACAGATTTTTCGTTAAAAGCAAGCTTTTATTAGAGAAAGGTAATTTTCACCTAATCTACCTTTAACCCATATACAAAATGGGTTATAATACACTATTACCTGTAGGTAGATAGACAGACTGTGACACATAGCTATACAACTTCAGTTGTCTGCTTTTGACCATAATCTTAGAAGTATTTATGCAGAAAGCTTGCCAGTTGGGGGAGGGAAAGAAAGGGGAGGCTGATTAAAGCTGTTGTCATCACCTCATCCACTTTAAGGTGTAAGGCTTGTCACATATACCATAATTACATTACTTTGTTCTCTATACTCTCCTGATGTGGTAAGAGAATAAAGAAGTCAAAGAATTTCTAAGCTGAGTTTCAGAAGCCCTTCTGCAAGTAACCTGTCAAACATTATCCTGATATTATTGCAGCTTTCTCAACAATTGCCTGTAACTCCATATTAGACAGGGCCCTTACAGAAAAGAACTGAAATCCTTGTTGTACCACAAAGAACAATTGAAGATTTTCTCAATTGCCACTCGGAATTTTTCTTCTGGAAATCTACAAGATGTATACACTCAATCCATCTTTTTTATTCAAATATGGAGCTTAAATATGAACTCTTAAGGTTTTAATGAAAATATAAAGAACTCAATTTTAGCATTGTTTTCCCACAGTCCCGATGCAATTCTTAAATAATGAAAAGCACTCTTAACTCCTACTATGAAGCATCATATACATAAGTCATAAAAAAAAAACAAGTGCCCATGCAGAGACGTTATTAGTTCTTAAATTCTTAAAGGACTGAGTAATCATAGAATGGCATGCTTATATTTCCCCCCCACACACACACTATTATCTCTCTCTACAGCCCTAAGCCAATTTCTCTGCTTGACCAGACATTTTGGAAGAATGAAAATTTAAAGTTCAAAATATAACCTATAATCAACAATGAACTGTTGATAAATACCTGGGAAAGAATATTCTTCAAAGAATATTCATGTAGTCCTCGACATACGATCACAGTTGATCCCAAAATTTCTGTTGCTAAGTGAGATATTTGTTAAGTGAATTTTGCCCCATTTTATGATGTTTCTTGCCACAGTTGTTAAGTGAATCACTGCAGTTCTTAATAACAACAGTTAAGTGAATCTGACTTTCCCATTGACTTGGCTTATCAGAAGGTTACCAAAAGTGATCACATGATCCCAGAACACTGGGACCATCATAAATATGAGTCAGTTGCCAAGCATCCAAATTTTGATCATGTGACCATGGGGGATGCTGCAATTATCCTAAGTGTGAAAAATGGTCATAAGTCACTTTTTTTCAATGCCATTGTAACTTTGAACAGTCACTAAATGAACTGTTGTAAATCAAGGACTACCTATATTTCTAGCTTGGGCAGACTGTTATCGGAGGGAGACTTAATTAACATGCCTTTCTTTGCTTTATCCCAAAGGCTTAGGATACTTTGAATAAACGGTCATCTCTTTTTCATATCCTCACAATATGGGGTGGACACTGTTATGTAAAACTCAACAAATCCAGTTTTTCAAAGCCCTGTGCAACAGGAACAGCTGAGGTACATCATCATTTCCCAGCCAGAACTGGAGTGTCCATAGCCAACTGTATGCCACTGAATATGCCTGCTGGGGATCATCAGGCTTTCTGCTCCAGATGAGGTTTTATAAGGATTGATGGATATATTTTTTTCATTAAGGAAAAAAAAAAAGATAACAGAATGTCTTCTTTCTGCAAAACAAAGCACTTGTTTATAATATAATGGTTTTTTTTCTTCAAAAGATGCTTTGAGGACCCACACAAGCTCATATAAGTACATATACCACACATATGTAGTCCCTTTCAGGATAAGCGATCTTGGTTGATTCATTGACTGAGTGGTTGATTTAGTTATTGTTTCCTCTAATTGCAAATTACTCTGCCTACAAAACCAGTAATGAAGGTACAGGGGAAAAAATGAAAAAGTTGTAAGCCAAAGAAATTTAGAATAGAATAGAATAGAATAGAATAGAATAGAATAGAATAGAATAGAATAGAATAGAATAGAATGGAGCTGGAAGGGACCTTGGAGGTCTTCTAGTCCAGCCCCCTGCTCAAGCAGGAGGACCTATACCATCTCAGACAAGTGACTGTCTAGTCTCTTCTTAAAAATATCCAGTAATGGAACGCCAACGATTTCTGAAGGCAAGCTGCTCCACTGTCAGGAAGTTTCTCCTTAATTCCAGGTTGCTTTTCTCTTTGATCAGTTTCCAATTTAAAGGACGAAAAAAAAAAAGATAAGTCTTCTTGCTCTGACATTTAAAAAAGTTCCTTAAAGCTTGGGCCTTGAACAACTGAATACCTATCTGATAGGATAGGTGATTACCTAGCAAATACAGGTAAGTCCCTGTCTTACGGCCACAATTAAGCCCAAAATTTCCATTGCTAAGGCAGTTTTTAAATGAGTTGTGCTCCATTTTACAACCTTTTTTGCCACAGTTGTTAAGCAAATCATTGCAGTTGTTAAAGGAATCATATGGTCATCAAGCAAATCTGGATTCCCCCATTGACTTTACTGGTCAGAAGCCAGCTGGGAAGATCATAAAAGGTGATCCCATGATTCCAGGACGCCGCAACGGTCATAAATACATGCCAGTTGCCAACTGTCCAAAGTTTGATCACATGACCATGGGGATGCTGCAATAGTCAGAAGTGTGAAAAACTGTCATGTCATTTTTTTTCAGCGCTGTTATAACTTTGAATGGTCGTAAGTTGAGAACTACCTGTAAGAATGAGTTTGGATTTAGGTTATAATTGTTTTGATATCAGAATTATTTGCTTACACAAAACAAACATATTTTGGGATCTAACAGCAGCTGGACTTGAGAGCAAACAGTTCATGACACATTTCAATTTTATTTATAATTGGGTAGGTCCCTCACCCAAACTACTTCACAGCTAATACTGAGTTAATTAGAATTCCCATATACCACCTATGGACCCAAGTATTTCTGCAAAAAAATTGTAAAACTTGGTTTTTCCTTGTTTGGAAATAATATATTCAATTAGAATGTATTTTGAATTAGCAGCATCTAAAAATCCAGATTCCTGATTAAAAGAGTATTGATTCAGGTCTAAAAATAAAGTACAGTAGATAACTGTTGCCAGACAAAAGGATAGCATTCCTCAATTACACTTGGATATTAAATATGCATGAGTCTAGTGGAAGTTATAGTCCTTTGAATAATGATTTGAATGGGAGAACAGTGACAATTTGGAAGGCAGAGGCCATATTCTTATCACAAGTTTTACAATAAACCAGGAGTTCAGTCCTAGCCTTCCATCCTTCTGAGGTTGGTAAAATGAGGATCGAGATTGTTGGGGGCAATATGCTAACTCTATAAACCACTTAGAGCACAGGTGTCAAACTCGATCGCGTCACATGACATATCATGACGTATCGTGACATTTTTTGCCTTGGCGGAGCCTGGGTGGGTGTGGCCCACATGTGACGCATTCAGCCCATGGGCCGCCAGTTTCACACTCCTGACTTAGAGTGTTGTAAACAACTGTAAAGTAGTATATGTCTAAGTGCTATTGCTATAAGTCAGGGGTCTTCAAACTTGGCCCTTTTATGACTTGTGGACTTCAACTCCCAGAATTCCTCAACCAGCGTGCCTGGCTGAGGAATTCTGGGAGTTGAAGTCCACAAGTCATAAAAGGGCCGGGTTTGAAGACCCCTGCTATAAGTCTTCAATTCTGGTTCTATTTTCAGGATTGTTGTTGGCCTATGGCTTCATGTTGTAGATTTCTACTAAGAATTGAACCATTTGCAGATAAGTAATAGAATGGATCAATATTGTGAACATTTGGAGTGACTGGCTGATCATGAAATTGAAGGCAAGACCTTACTATCCTTGTGAGTTTAACTCTCTGTGATACATGCACATGTCTCATCTAAATCTTTCTGGGTTTTAGTCAAACCTGATCCATGTAAACAGAGGCTAAATTTATTTGGAAAGGTTGTCGGTGTAATTAAAGAGAAAGAGATTTGACTTGAAATAATCCAATTAAAATGTATTTATGTATTACATTTAGATGTCACCCATCTCACTATTCAAAGCAACCCTGGGTAACTAATTAATTTAACTAAAAATAATTAAAGAAAGAGGAGGAGTTAAAAAAAATAAAGGCATTATTCCTGTATGAAATGGAGTACAGAGATAGGCAATTTCCTTTGAGTTGAGGGTTATCATTAGAGATGTGTAAAATGGACCATGGTGAAGATAAACCAGACTGTTCCATTCTCCTCCACTCCCAACCCCCCCAATCTCCTCCACATTGGTCTAGACCAACATTCTGAGGGTAATTCATGGATCTAAAGAAGAAGAAGATGTTTTGGTAAAATGGCCAAATTTCAGAGGTGCAATTTGGGCTTTACCCTGTGGATCGGGGCGGGGATGGGGGTTAAGAAATGAATGGGAATAGCTTGCATTCCAGACAATTCTGGCTCCCATTTCTGAGGGAGGGAGGGAGGGAGGGAGGGAGGGAGGGAGGGAAGGAAGGAAGGAAGGAAGGAAGGAAGGAAGGAAGGAAGGAAGGAAGGAAGGAAGGAAGGAAGGAAGGAAGGAAGGAAGGAAGGAAGGAAATAGGGTATTTTGTTATCAATGTTTGCTAGCATGATTTTAAAGGCCACAGAGAGGTTGTAGAGTTGCAGACCCTACCATGACAGCTATGCCTAAATCTACATAGTGATATTTAAGCTAGTATAAGCAAAGTTTATTTTGAGGCATGCCTTATTGCCGTCAGCCCTGACTATTTTTTTTTTACATACATAGCAACTGTCTTAACAGCAGAAGACACAGAGCTTACAACTAGAACAGCTAAATGTTAATATTTGGGTGGAAGGGTAAAAGCATATATAGGATGACACCGTTCATCCTTATTTTAAAAATAAGAACACAACCACCAAAATCTAGCTAAATTATTTAAGATGAAGGTCTTAAATAATTTAGGGGGGTGTTTTTTTGGTCATTAATTTTGAAGTAGTGCTTGTACTTAATGTTACTTGTAATGGAAGGGTAATTGCTCGGTGGTTACTGAACTTCAAAAATTTACATTTGGAGCTATTAGTTCATAATATAACCGAATGACTTAACCATATTGAAGAAAACAAAACCCATTAAGAGTCTCATACTATAAAATTATAAAAATCGATATTATGTGTTATAAATTTTTGCTACTAGTAATTATGACACGTGAAAAGGTAATAGGAATCTTACAAGAGAAAAAAAGCAATAATTTTAAGGAGTTGACAAGAATTAGCCTGTTCCAAGAGGTTGCCCTAAAGATGTGCAAACACCTGTCTTACTTCCCAGCAATGACCATGCTTGGAGAAGCCTAGTGTAATTAATATATTAATTTCCACACTTAGTGTCCTATATTACCAATCATTCATTTTTTCCATATTAGCCATGCCTGGAACTACTAATCAAAGTTATCTAGTAACATCATTGCTCTAATGTTGTTTTATTTATTTAGTTATGCTGATTGGTTTATTTATTTATTTAAACTGAGTACTGTGTACACTAACCTAAAAAGACTTAGATATAAGAAAGCAATATAAAAATGGATTAAATAAGCAAGTAAAGCAGGCTATATAAATTGTATCTTTACCATGCTACCTTGATTTTATTATTATTATTATTATTTAAAGATAGCAAGAGCACTTAGGCTTATATACTGCTTTATAATGCTTTACAGCCCTCTCTAAACAGTTTACAGAGTCAGCATATTGCCCCTAACAATCTGGGTCCTCATTTTACCGACCTCGGAAGAATGAAAGCCTGAGTCACCCTTGAGCTGGTCAGGATCGAACTCCTGGCAGTCAGCAAAATTAGCCTTCAATACTACATTCTAACCACTGCACCACCATGGCTCTAGATACACTCATACCTTGGTTTTCTACTTAGCAATAGCAATAGCACTTAGATTTGGGTCTTCATTTTACCAACTCAGAAGGATGGAAGGCTGAGTCAACTTTGAGCCGGTCAGGATCGAACTCCTGGCAATAGGCAGAGTTATCAAGTCTTCCCGTCAGCCAAGCAAAAATAAGAACTTCAGGTAAAAAGCACTCAACAAAGTAAACAATTTTAAACTACGAAATAGAAAACTATAAAACTGAACAACAATAAGAATGATTCAGCAGTCCCCCCAAAAAGGAATACCTTGAAACATTAAATCTGCAGGATTGATTTCCAAAACTTTTATTTAATTGGTTAAAAGGAAAAAAGAACTGTTGGTGGGCTAAAATAAAATGCTAATCAGCAAGTTAATAGGTACACATAGTCACAGCCCTAAAATATGCAGCATAGCCTCTTCCATTAGATACATCTATTCAAACTTCCAGGTTTTGCGCATTATGCTTGTTCGAAGTACAGCACTGTATATACACACTATAATAATGCAAATCAGAGAAGCAGTTTTTAAAAAGGAGGGCTACCTGACAACTTTCAAGAAAGAGCATCTCCTGAAATTTTGGGTGTATCATGTCCTGCTTAATTTTATAAATAATAATATTGTATCCATGATCAGAGAAACTTCCACATTTCATGCCCAGAACAAATAAAACCGAGGAAAAAAACTTACTGAAATTCAACTAGAATGGGTTTCTCCAAATATAAGACATGGTGCACATATTTCCACTCTTTGATGTCCTATATCATTATCCAGTTACCTTTTCCACCCTAGCCCTGCCTATAACTATTTATCAAAGTTATTTATTAACAAAGTTGACATATCATTTCTCTGTGTACATAAGGCTGTTGAACTTGTATAAAAATTCACCGAGGCGCTGATAATTATGTCTCTCGCTCCTCCTGCTCTTACTTATCCAAACCCCTGGAGTGTTTTCCAGGGAGGAGATGCAAAGAAGGGGGGGGGGGAATACAGACTATTGAAGCCACCACATCCCTCTCAGACATCCTCAGGGGAAAAGATGTCAGAATTAAAGAGGTTGTTTCATTCACACTGGTAAATGTAATTGAGCCTAGCATTCCACAGCTGACTTGGGTTAATTCATGCCAGCCCTGCAAAGAAATCCACCATTCCCTCTCTCTGAGTCAGGTCAGGCTCAAATTAATGTTGTCAGATCAATATATATGATGGCAAGCAGAAAAACAGGACCACTGTCTCCCTTCATTAACTCACTGCATGTGTTCCTTTCCTTTTAGCGATCCTCAAAAATATTTTAACTACATCACTCGGATAAACAAATCTTTATGAGTAGTAACTTTAGACTGATGAATTCACAGAGAGGAATGGAAAATGCAACAGCTGAAACAAAAAGCTGATACAAGAGGTGAAGTCAGATTTCTAAGGTACAAGCATGTTTTAATGATAGATGGTTCCCCTCTACATCCCACCCTCCACTCCACCTCATCCACTCCCAAATTCAAGTCAGGGCAATTCTAAAGAAAAAATTTGGGTATTCCAGAATTCTAGTATTTCGTTATCAAGATCTTTATACAGTTGTCTCCATATATTACAGCAATTCTGCTCTGTAGACATTAATGTATCTGCTTAACAGAACCGGAAAAAACTTTAGAGAAAGAGCACATTGCTTAGATCCTGGTGACTGCATTATTAAAAAGTATTAATCCCATATTATTCTCCAGCTCCATTACAATTAATATTGGAAGAAAAGAAACAAAATACAAGTGGACAGCCCTAAATCAAAGTGCAGAGGATCTACTCTTAATAGACACTGGGTTAAGAATATGCTGCTGCACAATTTGATTGAACGTGATCTTGAACCAGGAAAATAAACTCAAAAATCTAAGAATCACTTACAATTTTATTAGAGCATAACAGACAACAGCATGTAAATGGGCAGCTGTTAATTTAACCATTGTTTTTAACTTTCCACCTTTGACCTTCATGGTAAAACTTAACCCCCTGACTCTAAAATCACAGACTTGAACTGGGAATGGCCAGATGCAAAATAGAAAGAAGTAAACTGCAAGGCAAATGATAACAGCACAATAATAGCTTGTTCTTAAAAACCAGCTTAATGAAATATATTCTTGGAAACCCCAAGCTTTTTTTTATGATGCAGTTCGAAAGCTTGCAAAAGACTAAATTAAGCACATTCGGCTATGTAATCAGAGATACTTACAGATTTAAAAAAAAGGTTTAGCATGAAAACTCACTACAGTTTTTGAATACTGTGGCTATACTACTTGGAGAATTAATTCATTTAAATTATGGCATTGGAATACAGACTACAGTGTCCCCACTGGAATAAAACAGGAATTGTGTATGGGAAGATTTGCACTTCAACTGTTTTTTTCTCCTCAGGCTGGAATGTAAGACTAGATGAATTTTATAAAAACCAGATTCTCTTCCACTGAAAAACTGACTCAGAGACCCCTCCTTAATTTCATAATATTCAGCCACCACCAACCTACCATTCGAGACTGATTTTAAAATTCAAATACATGTTGAAGAATAACTAGTCAAATCTGAACAAACAAGTTTGCATTTTAATGTCATCTGCAGGCTTTGACTTTTTGTTCACATGTTCTAAGACTTTTTTTTTTTTTGCCTTGTGTCAGTTTCAGGACAGATTTTGGAAAGTTTCAGATCAACTTCCCTGTTGCAAACAAAGGAGAAGAATGAGGTTATTGACAACTATTCTGCCTACTGGAATTCAAAGCATTTCACCAATCTGTAAAAATCTATTCTTACAGGGAAACACCAATTTAAGTGAGAGTCAATGCAATCTTCAGACCAGCCTTTCAAAAATATGAAAATGGGCATTTATTTCATTATGCTTAATAAGTGAAACAGAATTCCAGCATGTTTTAGAGGATTTAGTGGAAAAATTGAAGCAGGGCAGTGGAAAATTAGGTTTTCCTGGCAATAAGCTACCATCAGAAGAAGAATGATAAACCACCAAATTGTTGGAATATAACCACATATCAACTGATAAGTCAATACAGGTCTTGGACTAACAACTGCATCTTACTTCAACAATGAGTTGATGGGACAGACTCTTCCATTGAGTTAAAAGATGGCAAAATAACTTGGACGATATAAGATAGGTGATGGTAGCATGAAGTATCTTATCTTCCAATCATTTATTGCTCCTCCACACTGCTCAATATCTGACAACTGACCTTATAGTCCAAGATATGCCTCAAAACATTAAAAGGGGAAATCAAGGCAAAAAGCACCCAATGATTTACTGGCATTCTTGATGGATTTACTTCTTGCTCTATCATTTCTCTCCATGTATATCTTTAGTGATATGATTGTAGTATGATTCACCCAACTTCATGCCCTTCAAGTCCCATAATTCCTCCCTCTCTGAGGGAAATGAGCAGTTCAAAAATGTGAAAAATAAACAAACAAACAAAGAAGTTGAAGTCCAACAGACCTGGCTGAAAAACAGTTATTTGAGCAATTTGGAAGAGAGAATCACTGCTCAATGATACGGAAATTCTTCCCATGTTTGCCACTGCTTAAACAAGTTTCACAAGTTTTTGCACTGGATCATAAACCCATAGAATCCTGTTGAACCAGTGGATTGGAAAAAAAAATGAAATGTGCCTATGCACTATGAGAAAAGATACTGCTCTTAAAATCCATTTTCTTCTACAGTCTTGGGCTAGATAAAATGGCGTTAGGATACTATCATCATGATGCTTTTGAATGGAGTTCTTGCTGATCAAGTTAGATACAGCGATGGCTCCTCTCACCTAAAGATAGACATCAAGAGGTTCAAGCTCAGATACCGTTGTTGATTTTAAACAAGTTGAGATTTAGATATGTCCAATGCCAGATCCTGATATCTCATTAAGGTTACATATTGCACATTGGGTATGAACCAGAATTAAAGATCTTTTTGGTGGCCTTGAATGGCTTTTTCTCTTTGCCCCTGCCATTGCAATCTTCTTCAGTCATTCCAGGAAAACTGCTCAAAAGAAATAAAAGATCCCATGACGCAATGTAAAGTGGGCTGTATGAAGTTACAGTGGGGCAAAACATTAGAGAATTTGGCATGATTGCTTTGCAAGACCTATCTAACTCTAAGCTAATGTTAACTCAGTTTCACTTTTTAAAAATGCTTCCTTGTTTAATGAGACTCTTCCGAAAGAAAATCTTCACATTTCTCAATGAGGTCTTAGCCTGACTTTTCAGTGCATTTTGGCAGTAAGTACATTGGCACACTAAGCCAGAACTGGCATTAGCAGTAATACATTATAGCATGTCACCTTGCTGGTTTCCCTTCCTTTTGATGATATCTCAATCATCTTTCCTATGAGTGGCAAGATGAGACTTCCTTGTTTAGTTTTGCTTCTGTAATGCTTTATTTAAAAAAAAAGCCTTAACCTGATCAGCCGGTCTACCTCAAACTCTACCCACCAAGGATAAATTAAAAAGTTAGGAGCATTGAAAGAACTAAAACTCGTGTGGCCTCTTTGTGGCCTCTCCTACTTCCTGTCTCTGTATCTTGAAAACAGAAAAATTACTCCTATGTTCACCGCCACCATTCCCAACATAATCATAACAGTAGTGATGATAAATAATAATAATAATTTGTTAAATTTATATTCCCAACTCACAGAAACTCATACATGATGTCACAATTAAAGGCTGAGTATAGATTGTGGCTATGGCATTTCACTCTTCCCTAATTACAATTAACCCATGGCCTCTCAGGGAAATCAGTTCTGCCTCTCATTTCAATATCTTGACGTAAGACTGAAGATAAGAAGCAGAAAAGTGCTTTCAAAATAAGCCTCTACATTTTCTAATCACTTTAGCTGCTGCCATAACTTACAAATAGTTTTGCATTGCCATACATAAATCATTTACATCAGCCGAGGCAGATGTCTAATGTCTAAATGTCTACAAATGTCTACAAATTCCAGGATAATGTTGAAACAAGACAGAGATCTGCAGTCAAATCACAAGTAAATGAATTGGACCTCCAAGCTACAGCAATGGCTGTTCAATCTGAGCTGCAGAAATTCAGATGACCACTAGACATCAGCAAGGAGATTTTCCTAGGTCTCTTTGCTTCCACCTATGGTTCTGTTGGTTTTTGCAATCCAAATTTGGGATAATCACTGCCGGTATAGCATCCTTCTGAACTTCTCTTCAAATTCTGACACTACGTCGCACTGCACTGGCTGAAGTGAAACACAGAAACAGAATAACAGAGCTGGAAGGAACCTTGGAGGTCATCTACTCCAACCCCCTGCTCAAGCAGCAGACCCTATCCAGGGGTAGGCAACCTTGGCTCTTTTATGACTCGTGGACTTCAACTCCCAGAATTCCTGAGCCAGCATGGCTGGCTCAGGAATTCTGGGAGTTGAAGTCCACGAGTCATAAAAGAGCCAAGGTTGCCTACCCGGCCTATACCATTTCAGACAAATGTCTGTCCAGTCTCTTCTTAAAAGCCTCCAGTGATGGAGCACCCACAACTTCTAAGGCAAGCCATTAATTACATTGTTCTCACCCTTAGGACAACAATGGATACTGATTGGGAAAGAACAGCCACACTTTGCTAAGTCCTTATTTGTTTAACTAAGGTTTACCGAACTACAGTCAAGTACATTCACACATGAAGTCATAAAGCATGTAGTACAAATATGTGAAGTGGTTTAAAAAAAAAACTCCAACAGTCTGAAAATCACCAAACCAAATAAACTGTAAGGACACTTTTCAATTATTTCACACCAGGCTAAAATGTGGTTTTGAACAAGCTTTCTGCTTTTCTGCTACTACTAGTACTAAGTTTGATTTGTTGACTTGTGGTTCAATGCATTTGGGTGAACCCCACAAAAAATGTTAGAGAGTTAGAAAAACATTGCAGTTGCATTAACCTCTAAGCCATAATGAGCAGCAAGTCATTATAGAAAATGTAGCAAAATGTGTGCAGAGTTCGACTGCAACTACTGTAATGCAGTTCGTATTCTTCAATGCACACATGAATCCTCTAGATACATACTCCGTCTAAAAACTATTTGGGGAAAAACAAAACCCCGACATTCTTTTATTATTATATATGGCAAGGATTTAACCAAGAGTGAGTCTCTAAGTTACAATTAAAACTGCACAAGCCTTCCAAAAGTACACTTTGCATATTATTATTATTTTTAAAAAATGCCTGACAAAATTTATTCACATTCACACAAAAAATTCTCCAATTTACAGGTGGAACCCTTGACTATCATGAACTTTCAGCTGGACTGAAACTCCAACTTCTCAGTTTTCATCTGCTGTGATTAAAAACAAGCAAGCAAGGAAACAAACAAAATCCTACACTAGCTAGAAATTTGAGGGTTCCATTCAATCCCAGTAACTGCCTAGGACCTAGGTCATCAGGATGAGGAAGACTAGCCCAAAGATTGATTGGTTTTTTTAGGTAATCTCTAAAACTTTGATACATTAGGATTCTGTGCTAGAGATGCACTTTTTAATTAATACAGTTACACCAGTTTACAATGTATTATCCAAATGACTATAAGTGCAAGTCAAACCATGTTTCTCATACCCATATGGATAAAATTGCTGTTCCAGGAGAAGTATTGCAAATGCAAGGTGACTCTCCAAAAGCCAACAACCATAGCAAAAGCCAAGGAACCAGTGAGTAGATTGGCTCCTTGGAATCTCCCGGGATAAGGAGGGGACAAGAGATTTGCCCACATGTGGTCCAGACAACTGTTCCTCACAGGGACACTGCCGGACAACAAGTTTGCACAGACTGAGTGCTGGAGAAAACAGAATTAACCATCTTGCTTGCAACTATGGTGGGGATTTTTAAAGGATACTAAGTTCACAAATCTTACTTTCTAATTACTTTTGGAAATTGCTCATTAATTACTTCTAAGCTATGAGAGACCTTTAGAATGCCATGTTTGACAATGCCAGGTGAGTCTGCCTTCAATCCTGAATGAAAAGAAATATTTATATGCTTAACAAATTAAAGAATCTGAAATAAACAGCTAAATAAGATTTTGATCTTAGAAAGTTATAAATGAAGCAAAGGTCCACATACAATTGAAATACTGAAACTTTTACAATAAGATTTTGGAATTAATTATAAAAAACAAACAGCTTCTCTTGGGAAATCAATTCTGTTTTCGTTTCTACAAGACAAAACAAAGATAAGCAATTTAATTATTTCAAAACTGATCATTAGAAGAGACTCACCTTTTTAGGTAGAGGAAAGGTTTACAAGTTTATTAAATGTTATAAAAAGCATTATAACATTGAAAATATTGAAGGAGGTATTTGAAGAACAGAATCAGAAAATATCAGTGCCTGCTTCTATGATTAGACCATGTCCAGAAGACTTTATTGAAGAAATGACAAAGGTAGAAAAAAAATAGATGATAAGATATAGTATTGAAAGTGGATGTATAGCTGACAGTCCAAAAGAATGATTTAGAAAAGGGTGTTAAAATTTAAAAGGGAAATATAAATGACAAACCAAGAGAGTGACTTGGATATTTTTTTTCTTATTTAACAAGCAGAAGATGCTTGTTAAAGCCTGTGCAATGAAACAAAGAAAAAACAGGAAAATCTAGTCTCGTGACAATATTTGAATGAACTAAAGATTAAGATTGTTAGAAGTAAAAGGAAGGAATATAAAGTGGTTCATTTGATCAAGGTTAAAACAAGATACATTGTTACTACCCTTTATGGACTTTCTGTTGACATCAGGATTGAAAAGATAATGTTTTATGGATTTGTTTATAGATAGGATATGGGATGAAGAGATAAATGTTTATAATTTTAAGGGAGGGGCAAAGAGTCCCTAAATTTGTTTATACTTGTGGAGTTGGAAGCCACTTCTTTATATATTTCTTTTCTCTGTTTTTATTACTTTTCTTTTTCACAAATGAAAGAAAATACACGTGTCCCAGGATAATGTCCCAGGATCCAATCTGGGTTTAGTCTTCCGAGCTTTCGAACCATCCTAAGAGAACTTCTCTCACACCAGAATGTATCTTTTATTTTCTTCTCTCTCTTTCTTTTTTTCTTGTGCATTTTACTTCTTTTTTATTCTTCTTTTCCTTAAGTTTAGTTTGGATTAGATTTTACTATTATAATCAAAATATTTAATAAAAATTATATAAATGTATACTTAAACATGGATAAAATCCACATGGCAGATAAGTAGCTTGCTAGATCAGGGGTGTCAAACTGCCGGCCCGCGGGCTGGATGTGTCATGCTGAAGCCATGCCCACCCCAGCTCCGGCAATGGGGAAAAGTCACGATACATCGCAACACATCATGTGACATGGCGAGTTTGACACCCCTGTACTAGATGTTCGAGTATGGTTCCCAACTGCTCAAGTATCCCTTCAGGAACAAACAATTCTCTTTTATCAAGGTGGCTAAGTCTCTTGCTATCATTCTGGTGGACAACAAAGACTCAATTTGCTTCAAGGGCAAGAACCTACAGCCCTGCTGCTCCAGATGAACTATTATCTCCCAATAACCCCAGTCAAGATGGCCAACAGTGAGAGACATTGATGGGTATAATCCAGTTGAAGAGCCACAGGTTGTCCATCTTCAGCTTCCTTAATCAAGAGTTCCTACTTACTGTTGAGGGTCCCCCCTCCCGACATCTGAACAGCCCAAGGCAGAAAATATAAAAATGTATTTTTGCACAGACTAGGAGCGATCCAGAGGCATCCTGTTGCCAGGGGAGTTTCTTATTTGAAGGAATGTTTGGGATTTCAGCAAAGCTGAAAATAACCCCTTCCTGGCAGGCAACAGTCTGGTGTGTGGGGAGGAGGGAGAAAGGGAGGGAAAATAATCCATTCTCCATGCGAAGTCTATGCCATCCTTTTGACGCAAAGTAAGGAAGCAGCTGGCAATCACATGCTTCCACTGGAAAAACTCACATACACAGACCCAGTCATCCTCCAGCAGAGGAATCAAAATGTTCCAATTCAAAGGGATACTTCGCCATAGGAGGAGCCTTTCTCTTTCTCTCCAGAAATTCCTCCAAGTCCAGTCAAGTGAAATATATTTGTTTGGCTCTTTGACAGAGGTTGCCACCCGGCCTGGAAATTCCCCATTCAGTAAACTGAAGAAAACATTGCCAAGATCGCATACGTTTGAATACATGCTGGACAAGAACATCTGACTCTCCGTGTCACTTACAGACCAAGGGGATGTTGAAGTACAGGTAGTCCTCAACTTATAACAGTTTGTTTAGTGACCATTCAAAGTTACAACAGCACTGAAAAAAGTGACTTATGACTGTTTTTTCACAGTTACAACCTTTGCAGCATCCCCACGATCGTGTGATCAAAATTCAAATGTTTGGCAACTTGTTCATATTTACGACGGTTGCAGAGTCTCAAGGTCACGTGATCACAAAGCCAATGGGGGAAGCCAGATTCACCTAACAGCTGGGTTACTAACTTAGCAGCTGTAGTGATTCAAGAAAGGTCATAAAATGGGGCAAACCTCATTTAACAAATGTCTTTATTTAACAACAGAAACTTGGGGCTCAACTGTGGTCGTAAGTCTAAGGCTACTTGTAAAACTTTAAGTTAAGTCCAAGATTAGAAACACCTAGGTGTGTGAGAGAGAAATGTACGTCCACAAGAAGAGGGAAAGGGGGGGAAAAAAGTCAGAAACAGTGATGTAGGTTTCTCAGGTGAATGCATTACTCTCAATTGATGTCTAGCATCCAAAGAAAATATATTGGTACCTTCTGGTTCTTTCTCCTTCTACTCTGTAGGTTTATTCAGCTCCTTTAATAATGTCAAGATAAGGGGAGGGGAAAAAGGAATTCCCTGCTGGCTGCATTAAAAACAAAATGAAAGGGACAACAATAAATGTTATTTGAAGGTGGCTCTGCCCCATGCAACTTTGCAGTCCAGAAGGAAAAAAACAAACAAACCAATCCAAATGCTTAGAAACAGAATGTACAGAAATTGCTGGAAAAAGAAAAAGGTAAAAAGCTGCATTATTTTGGAACCTAAGAAAAAAAAGCGAAATGACTCAGAAGTCACTCAAACAAATTAAACTTTTCTATTCCTTGCTTGGCTGCCTGTGAGTTTAGCAGATAAAGCCCCAGCTGAAATCTGATAAGCATCTGAAACTCACGCACACCCAGCATTACCTAATAATTTTCTTCAAGAAGCTACCCTTCTCTCTCTCTTTTTTTAAAGCACATTTCACCACATCCTTTCATCTGTCAGGTCCAGCTACACTGTAAAGGGACCTGAGACAAAGCACATCTTTCCAACTTTGCTTTGCCAAAGTGACAGATGGAAGACCAAGAACCTTTTGCATCCAAGCCAAGGGACAGAAATCGCCCAGTAAGGGAAAACTCAGCTTTTTCTAAGACAGACACTGCAAATTTTCCAAGAATTGGACAGGGATAAACCCACTGACTAATCCTTAACATGCATTCCATGACATGCACTCCACAAAAGCTATGCAATAATACATCTAGAATTTTAAGGGTACCGAAAAATGTTGTTACTCTTTCGAAAGATATAAGAAAGCTACCCCCAAGTTGCAGCCAAGTAGGAATTAAACTTATCTAACTGACTCTCAGAAGTTTTTTTTTTTTTTTTTTTTTAAAGCTTGCCACCATTCTTTATGAGCCCAATAGGGATCTACAGCTCCGTGCTGCAGAAAGATGTCAATCTCGGGAGAACTAAGCTAGCTTTTTGATTACTGCTTTGTCAGGTCTGGGATTTCAGCCATGTACATTACAGGAGGGACTGCTAAAGTGAAACCATAGCTCATACTTCAAAGTGCAAAGGTTAAAAATTGAAACACATGCAAATTATCCTCGCTCCAAGTCCAACACGCTTGATTTGAAGCAATTAAACCCGTTCAGGAATCAGCCCTAACAATCTGTCAGAACCATACAATAAAGCCAGTAACTTTAGGAGCCCATCAGGACGACCAGCCAGAACCCCACAAACAAGTGCAGCTAAATCCCCTCCCCTCCCAGGCAACTAGATCCCTGCAGACGCAGCAAACCAATGAAAGTCCTCTGCTGGATTGATGCCTTGGCAGAATGCCATTTTACCCAAAGAGCCAGGGTTTAAAGTCTAGGAAGAGCGAGTTCCTAAGTCCCAGGCACCCACCAGGAGCTAGAAGTCCCACGGGATGGCTGAGGAAAACACGTCTGGAATGCTTTCATTTTAATAGCAACCACCAATCAGATATTTCATAGAAGACGAATCCACGAAAGGCAGAAGGCCGTCTAAGCGTTGCTGCCGTGCGTGTCGACGACCAGAAAAACACCCATTCAGGCAGGTCTCTGAAGCCGGTGCAGGAAAAAGGTTGAGGAGGGGGGGGGGGGAATCTCACAACTTCACCCCCAAAAGGCTTCAGGACCGGCAACCCTCCCTCACAGCCCCTCGCAGAAAACAATGAAGGCAAAGGCTCCTTGCAGCGCAGCGGGGCCCCCCCCCCGCCCCGTCTCGAAGTCCGCACCAAGTCCTGCCAAGCGGCCCGCCTCTCGCTCTCGCTCTCACCTTGTCTGACGGCTTTGAAAACAATGGGCTCCTTGCAGATCCGGATAACTTCCAGCACGTCGTAGCGGGGCAACCCCGAGACCCGGACCCCCTGCACCTCCAAGAGTAGCTCCCCTTCGCCAAGTTTGCCCTCGCCGCTGTCGCCGGGCAGCGTCGCCTCCCCGTCGACCTCGGCCGCCCCGACGTATGGAAACTCTCCGTACTCCGCTCCCCCGAGGATGGTGACCCCGAGCTGGCCCTGAGCATTGCGGCTCACCGTGGCTTGATGCACTTTGGCCGACCAATGGTTTTTCTTCTGGATCACTTTCGACATGGCGATCGGGTCGCCCAGTTGCGCGCAAAAGGAAGGAAGGGGCAATTTACACCGGGAAGAGGGGGGGGAGAGAGAAAGGATCGAGACTGGAAACCCGACGTCCACCACAGGCTGCTCCGGACAAGGGAACCGACCGGCCGGGCATAGAGCAAGCTCTCCGGCAACTTTCCGGCCGCTTCGCTCAAGCCATCACCGAAACGAGTTGGCGCGGTTCATGCCCGCAGCCTCTTCCCCCGGCGCCTCCAGCGAGGTTCCCATCGTAACCACTGGGTCGTCCTGCCCCGCTCTCCTCCTGGCTTTTCCCCCTGCGCGGATCTCGGCCGGCTCTCTTCGTCTTCGCTAAATTCTCTTTCCCCGCCGAGAGTCTTCCCGGGCAGCGCCTGGTCCCGGATCCTTCAGCCCACCTGGTGCCGCCGTTCTTTTGATCCTCTTTGCTACTTTCTCTTCCTCCGTGAGGGGCTCCGAGCGACCGCGGCTCCTTTAAACAAATACAAAGACGCCGCTTGTTTTGTTACATTTCAACTCGGGTCGATTCCACCAAGACCGAGCAGAGCCCGAGAGTAGCGATAGGAACGGCTGGCGCAGGCGCCCGGCCGACTCTCCGCCCCCTCCTGCCCTCGGCCCCGCCCTGCCGAGGAAAGCTGGGATCCTCGCTTCCAAGCGTGCGTGCGTGCGCGCGCGCTCCGGGGCCATGTGCGCTCGGTGGCGCTGTCCAGAATGAAGTTTCCCTCCCTCCGCCCCCCCCCCAAGGGAAAGTGCCCAGAAGTGGGTCTGGCAATGCCCAGCTGTTTTTTTTCTTATTCTTATTCTTCTTTATAAAGGGGCGTCTCCCTTGTTTTCCAAACCGGCCCCTTGTTCCGGAGCCTATCACAATGCGTAAAAGTTGACTCCTCTTTTCCAGCCGACTCCATCGCTTAGTAGTGTGTATTTACTGTAGTCGTAGAGTTAGTGCACTTATTTGCACGTAATAAAATGATCTCCTCTACGTAATGACTGGGGCTTTATGGGCATACCCTAACACCGTAGGAATGTTTGCATTCTGCTTCTGCATCCTTTTGTGGGAGTTCGTGCTGCTTATTATTAACAGTGTGCCCATGTTTTATAAAATGAGTACAGTAGTAGGTCATACTGAAGTCCATGCAAAATTCACAAAATTCCAATCAGATTGTAGTGGAGTGTAATGTGTAGAGTAACAGGATATCGTTAACCTACCCTGTCCTGCAAATCTAACTTTGGGGAAACTCAAAGGCTGAGACAATTCTGGATGACTGAGAATCTCCATAGACATTTAACTTTGGGAAACTTCATCCCACATTGAAGAATGATATATATGGTCTTGTTCGATGTTTTCTGCAGAGATGGGTAAGTAATTATTTCACAAACCTCTGGACAACCTCATTTATTTATTAAATTTATATGCCACCCATCTCACAGGGATGCGACTGGAGGGGGCTTACAACATAAAACAGTACAGATAGTCTTCAAATTACAGCAGTTCGTTTAGTGACCGTTCAAACTTACAGTGGCACTGAAAAAAGTGACTTCTGACGGTTTTTCGCACTTAGGACTGTTGCAGCACCCACAGGATCATGTGATCAAACTTCAGATGCTTGGCAATTGTTCATATTTAAGACGATTACAGTATGCTGGGGTCATGTGATCAGCTTTTGCAATCTTTTGACAAGCAAACTGAAGATTCACTCAACAACTGTGTCGCTAACTTAATGATTTACTTAACAACTGGGGCAAGAAAGGTCATAAAATTGGGCAAAACTCACTTAACAAATGTCTCACTTGGCAACACAAGTTTTGGGCTCAATTGTCATAAGTCGAGGACAACCTGTATTACAAAACAATAAAACAGTGCCACTATCATAGGAGAAGTAAGAAAGTTGGGAATAAAAATTGGAGGCCAAAATAAAAAACAAAACAAAACTGGGCAAATCCACTTTTTTAGACCCAACAGAAATTTATTGTGAAAATAAAAATGGGAAAATCATCTCCTTAGCTGATGGCGAAGAAGCAAAAGTATTCAAGTTGTGTTACGTTGGGCCCAAGAAATGAATACAGATGGACAGTGTGCTGGAGATGTCAAGGGATTAATCCTACAGAACTAAGCGATGCAAAACTCAGACAAGATCAAGAAGGATAAAGCCATTTCCATGACAACACAGATTATAGTAGTTAAAGCAATGGTCTTTCTTTGTGATGATATGCAATATGGCTGTGAAAGCCAGACTCTGGAAAAAAAATGTGAGGGGGGGAAAAAATGATGGAGATGGTTACCATGTGCTACGGCTCAAATAAAGGCTAGCAGTTCCGTTGAATTGATGATCAACAAGCAGAAACCCACTGGTTTGGGATATGTGATGTAAGCTGCTGATGGACTAGAACGGGTTCCCAACCCCCGGTCCATGGACCAGTACCGGGCCACGGCATGCCAGTAACTGGTCCGCACAAACAAGCAAAGCCCCATCCACGGGATGCAGGCAGCACACAAAACCACGCACCCTCCGGTCCGCGGAAAAACCTCTCTCTACGGAACTGGTCCCTGGTGCCCAAAAGGTTGGGGACCTCTGGACTAGAAAAAACAATTACTGGTAGTCCTTGACTTACAACCACAATTGATTCCAAAATTTCTGTTGCTAAGCGAGACAGTTGTTAAGTGAGTTTTGCCCCATTTTACAACCCTTCTTGCCACAGGGGTTAAGGGAATCATTGCAATTGTTAAGTTAGCGACAGTGAATCCGGCTTCCCCATTGACTTTCTTTGTCAGAAGGCTGCAAAAACTGATCACATGACCCAGGGATACTGCAACTGTCATAAATATGAGTCAGTTGCTGAGCATCTGAATTTTGATCACGTGTCCCTGTGGGTGCTGCAATGGTCATAAGTGTGAAAAATGGTCATAAGTCACTTTTTCAATGCCGTTGTAACTTCGAACGGTCACTAAACAAACTGTTGTAGGTCAAAGACTACCTGTATACAGTATTTGCCAAGCTTGAGAGAAGTAGTTAAAAGTAGAGAGTTAAACATCTGTAAGAAGAAAAACAAATTCAGGGAACACCAAGAAATCAACACTTAGGAATGATATTAAGAATGGATTGGGCAAGTATAGAATTGTTTGGATGTTGATACAAAAGTACAAAATGCTTGTTTATCTAAAAATAGATACTGGGCACATAGCTTCTCATCAGTCAGGTGTCTTGGGAATCTCAGCTTTATTTTATTTTCCAGGGGGAAAAGGAAAGTTCTTAGTTATTAAAATTAGAAGAACAGAGGTGGGTACCAGTTAACTAATTTGTTTGATTGATACACACCTTTAAGTCGTATCTGACTCCTTCTAACCATATAGTTAGAATTGATGGCATTCAATATTATTTTTCAATATTGTAAACAACTTTGAAATCGATTTGTATGGGAATCAGCATAGGAATGTGTTAAATACACTTATATAAATAAAATGTTTATAATTATCATTGTGTTTGAATTGCCAATTTAGATGGGTAGCCGTATAAATTTGATTAATAAATATTAAACTGTTCCTCCTCATTAAAAAAAATAATTATTCCTAAATCCACTTTAGTATAGAATAACAGTACCACATTATCCGATTAATATTCGATGTGGCATTAGTGCTTTAAATAGTTCTTTGTCTCCATTCTACATGGACTCTTTTAAAAAACCAGAAAGGTGTTCTCTAATCAAAGCAATGCATTAGAGAAACAGCTGGCTGCAATTATTTCAGTTTTTCCAGCTATTCTGAGGTTTCATTGCCGGACTTGTCCAGGAGTTGTCTTTTTTGTTAAAAAAAAAAAAAAATAGAAAGCGCTGGGGTATTTGAAGTTTTATCAAAAACCATTTTCCTGACCATGGAGAGAAGATATGAGGGCCTTTGAAGCTTTTGCCCCTTCCTCTATCTCAAAAACACTGGGGGTTAAAAGAAAAATGGTCAGTGTCCCATTGCTGAACCCACTTTTTGGCTTCTGTCCACATCCTGGCTAGCTCCGTCTCTTTTAAAACCTGCATCTGAGCTATAATAAGCACGGATTTGCTGGTTCGTTATTTATTGATTTATTGTTTAGGGGCCAAGTGGTAGTTAATAACATTACAAAAAAAAAAATAGTCCTTAGAGACAAGATTTAACAAATAGTTCTTTAACAGGGAGAAGTAGTGGAGTAGTCACCCCCTGGTCTTTGCTCCTCACCAGCTTTTTAATTGGAGGTCTATATGCCCAAGTGCACGTGTGTACATGTCCGATACTCCGTCACCCTTCTTCTGCTTTTTGAACATTTGTTGTTGTTGTTGTTAGTTGTGAAGTCGTGTCCAACCCATCGCAACCCCATGGACAACGTTCCTCCAGGCCTTCCTGTCCTCTACCATCTTCTGGAGTCCATTTAAGCTCACGCCTACTGCTTCAGTGACTCCATCCAGCCACCTCATTCGCTGTCGTCCCCTTCTTCTATTGCCCTAAATCTTTCCCAGCATTAGGCTCTTCTCCAGCGAGTCCTTCCTTCTCATTAGGTAGCCAAAGTATTTGAGTTTCAACTTCAGGATCTGGCCTTCTAAAGAGCAGTCGGGGTTGATCTCTTCTAGGACTGACCGGTGTGAACGCCTTGCAGTCCAAGGGACTCGCAGGAGTCTTCTTCAGCACCATAGTTCAAAGGCCTCAATTCTTTGGCGCTCAGCCTTTCTTATGGTCCAACTTTCCCAGCCATACATTGCAACTGGGAACATAGAAAGGAATTTATGACATATGAAATATGCCATCTTCTAGGTCCCCAGTAATAACTTCTCAAATTAAAATGCCTTCTCCACCGCAATTTGCTGGGTGTTTCTGCATTAAACAGTAAACCTCGCTTACAAGGAACTAGGGATAAAAGACTCATCTAAGACAAGAAACACGGCAAGCAGCAGTTTGCCGGTAGTTATTTCTGTCAGTAGATATCCCAGTAATTTGTAGCAGCTGGCTGACACTTCCTCGCTTTTGGATATTAAAGAAATCCTAGCAGCTTAATGAAGATGGGAGCTCCGGTGCCTGTGAGAAAATGCTGTGCCTGCCCACATTCCTCTGTGCTCTCATTTCATGCTGGGAGCAGCGGACAGAATGTGGTTGCAGTGGCCACATTTCTCTGCATGCCTGAAAGATGGAAGTGAAGGTCAACCTGAATTAACCTTCCTCCATAAGATCGGGGCCAAATAAGGCACAATAGTTAAAGTAACAAAGTAAAAAACAAACCATGGTGATTATGGTGATCCACCTTAGTTAGAATTATGATCTGGGTTTAGACTTCATGCTAAGCCTAATAGGCCTGTGACTTCACGTGCTGAAGCAAACCACTTGTGTGGGTATAGTACATGCATAAAAAGCCTGTAGTACTACAAGAAAAAGTACAGTAGTCCTTGACGTACGATCAGTGGTGGGATTCAGCCAGTTTGCACCACTTCGGCAGAACCGGTAGCTAATTTTTTGTTGCCCAGGTCCAGAATGGACTTCCAGAAATGGCATTCACACAGAGAACCGGTTGTTTCCTGCCTGAGCAGGGGGTTGGATTAGAAGACCTCCAAGGTCCCTTCCAACTCTGTATTTCTATTCTATTGTACAAATTGCCCAGAACAGTGCCTGGTTTTGTGTGCTGCCTGCATCTCGCGAATGGGCTTTGCTTGTTTGTGCGGACCAATTGCTGGCATGCCGCAGCCCGGTACCGGTCCACGAACCGGGGGTTGGTGCCTTAAGTTATCTATTTAAAAAAAGGGGGATAAAAGAGTTTAAGATTTCAACAAAAAAATACACACGCAGTTTTGCATTTAAATTCAATTCCGTGAGAGTGGCATAAGGCACCTTTTTGTTACAAAAATTAATGTAATGAAATCATCTTACTTTTGTACAGGTCCTGCAGCTGTTATTTGACCAATTGTCTTTTCCGTAGTCATTTGGGAAATGCTATTGTTAATTGCAGATGAATACATTTCGTTTCATTACCTTGTTACTGTCTATTCAGGAGTAAGGCTACTATACTTAACCAGACTTACTTCTGAATAGACATTGTACAAATTAGTGCTATAAAATAAAAGTCAGACTGTGTAGGGTTTTTTTTTCATAAAGGCACCGCGGAATATAGGAACATTGTTGTTATATCTAAAATAGTAGCAGTTAGAAAAAGAGATAGGCAATAAACACATAAAAACTGAGCTTATAAATGACTTACCTGCTAATGCCTCTGATATAAATAGGAATTGTTTTAGAATATGATTTAGTCTGTTTCATGGGTTGGAACTGTTTCCTTGCTGCATTTGTCTGGTGTTGTTCTACCAACAAGCAGCCTGCTGAGTTTGCAAACAAAAGAGAGACAGAGTGTTGTTACACAAAATATTCATAAGCTTGAGAGAAAGATAAGGGTGACATTCCAAACTTTGGCATATACTGCAAATCTAGGAGTGTAAATGAGTTTGTGAAGTCATTCCTGATCTGTAGACAACCCTGCACAAGACACAATCCAAATTAGGCTTTACTTTCCTTCATCCTTGGCTACTGATCCTGCTGGTCAGGGCTCTTCAGAGGTCAATCACCTAGAAGGCCACCGGTTTCTAACTTTTCTAGAAATTTTAGGTTTCCTAGCAAGAAAGAAAGCGTGATCATACAACCACTCCTCTTTGGCTGATTTGGAAAAACTAAACTAAGTTGGACAGGCCAATATTCGGACGAGCAGACACCACATCATCCCAAGGCTGCAAATCTGGAAATTTGGGAAAAAAAAACCTTAGAAAAAGAGTAGGGCTTGTGATGTGCCACCAGGAACTCTGTGGGAGACGTCTCTGAAATTATCTAGAGTTGAATGTTTAGAGATTCCGTTAAAACTCTTTTAAAAAAATCAGCTTCAAGCCCTGTCTTCTCCAAGCAGAGACCTTAAAATCATTGATCCCAAATTCTCCGTCAACAAATAAATGCTAAAATAAACTAGTTCGTAAATGTGCTGCAAGTGAAGATAATAAAGATGCAATGACAACATAGCTCCGTGCTGGGTGGATGTTTGAAGAAAGACTTCATAGTTCCTCCTAAGAGCAGCGGGCCAGTCTTAGTTATGTCTCTCTGGCTCTCTCCCTTTGAGGTCTTGGTCCAAGACACCCCACCCTCTTTAATGGGTTTTGTTTTGCTTTGTTTTTCATCTTTAATTCGAAAGCACCCTGCTGCCCTGGGTTTGATCTGAGCACAAGGGATCCTGGAGCTGGCTGGTTTCAGCAGAGTTCCTGCCGGTTTCACATGGAGCCTTCCTTCCCTGCCTGGAGCTGCAGAGAGGCTGTTCATGAAAGCAGCTAAACCAGTTGGCCGCCTCCCTTCTTCTAAAGAATTACAACCAGGAATCAGGATGGCAGCAGTTTGATGGAGAGAGAAACTTGGTTTCCAAGTTCTCAGTAATCAGAAGTGAAAATCCAAACTGCAGGCTGGCAGACCAGCAATGGCAGAAAGTTGCTGCTTCAATTGCCCTGGCATTTGCGTTATGGCACCTGGCTGACCTTTTCTGGGCTCCACAGCTAAGCAAGGTCAGGTTTGGAAAGGAGCTGGAGGGAATTTTGCCAGGAAATCCCAGCATTGTGGAATATTTGGGGAAGTCAAAAAAACACGCTGGAATACCCTGGGAACTACCTCCTTTCTGCAATCAGCCCTTCACATTTGTTGCCAAGAAAATTCTTATGCTGTTCACAATTAGTCGAGCAAAGTACATACGGTAGATTTTCTCTGGGCTGAAAATAACCCATTCCCCACAAGATGGCAGCAAAGAGTATTCTACAGCTCTTGGCTGCCTTCCAGTGATTGGAATTTTGCAGTAATCGGAATTGTCACAGTACACTAAGGAGTAGCTGTTTATTGTGTTTGGCTTAATAAGTTGCATCAACTCAGCTAATTGTTATTTATTCAGTATGTTCCAAAAAAATGGTGAGCCCAGTCAGCATATTCATTTAGTTTACATTTATATTACAGGAGCACTCTTTCTAATCTGCCTGCTTACAACTGAGGGCTGGTTCACCTGTGCAATCCCCACTAATTATTTCAATAATTTACTGGAGATACAGACTTGTGGCCTTGTGAAGTAATAACCCAGCAGTCAAATAGAAAGCTGTAGTAATTCTTTTAAGCACTGTCATTAGAGAGGAGAGCAACGCATCAAGAAAGCCAGGGTGCAGTCATGACAAGGTCTGTGCGCTGTCTGATGTTTCACCACACTTCCTTGTTGGTCCTATTTCACATTGCAAAGAAATGAATGCAGCAAAGAAACTCTGTGAGGACTCTGGGATGGACACCTGTGCTTCCCTGACATTTGCTATGTCTGTGTCCTCATGATACAGTACACTGAACCACAAACGACATAATCTCAGTGGAGTCTGAACTTTATGTAAAACCACCCTAAAGAGTTAGTTTATTATTTACTCTGTCATATGACAGATAAAATACATTTAGTATTTAGTAAAGTTGAGGGGCAGTATAAAATTGTAGAAAAAACTTTTTAGCCTTAAAACATTATTGTAAAAGAGGGAAGTGTGCTATGAAAAAAAATACATCAATTAGTCGAGCAAACAGTACAATCTATGAGCCTTGGGGAATAAGGTTACCTGGCAGGAGAGAGACCCTGATCACAGGAATTGGCTTTCAGAGGGAATGGAGAAAGGACAAAATGAGCCCTTGTGGTGCAGTGGTTAGAATGCAGTATTGCAGGCAAACTCTGCCCACAGTCTGCAGTTCGTTTCTGATGGGCTCGAGGTTGACTCAACCTTCCATCCTTCCGAGGTTGGTAAAATGAGGACCCAGATTATTGGGGGCAATATGCTGACATTGTAAATTGCTTAGAGAGGGCTGGAAAGCACTATGGGGTGATATGTAAGTTTAAATGCTATTGTTATTGCTAAATATGTGCGGGCAAACTGTTCCACTTACCGACAACATTGCAGTGCAAGTCTGAAACAGAGCTCACATCATGACAGTACAATGTAACTGTTGTCATTTGGCATCATGGTTGCTAACTGTAGATGCATAAACTCAGGGGCACAAAAATGCAAGTGGGGAGGGTAGCAGCGTATAGGCCAGGGGTCTTCAAACTTGGCCCTTTTATGACTTGTGGACCTCAACTCCCAGAATTTCTCAGCCAGGCACGCTGGCTGAGGAATTCTGGGAGTTGAAGTCCACAAGTCATAAAAGGGCCAAGTTTGAAGACCCCTGGTATAGGCCATGCACTACCACTCTTCGAATAAGCTAGTGTTACTTAAACTTTTTTCTCTCAGGACCCCTTCCACTTTTAAAAATTATAGAGAATCCTCAAAGAGCTTTTGTTTGTATGAGGACCATTTATTGATATTTGCCATATTAAAAATTAAAATTGATGTGTTCACTGCTGCTACCTCTTCTCATGATTGTTGGATGAGATTTTAATATTGTATTATTTGTCAACATTGACTGGCAAATAATTTTGATTTTTGCAGACCACCTATAGGGTATTGGGAAGGGGAGGCAGGGGTCCTAGCACTCCATTTTAACACTGCCATAAACTGGCACAGAGACCACAATGGGATAGCTTTTCAAGGAGGAGGAAGAATTGTAATGAAGGACGTGGCTACAATTTGTAAGGAATAGCATATATCACTTCAAGCACATCTATCCATGCGTGCCTTGTTGCTTAATACATTATTTGATGAGGAGAAAACACAGTCATTTTTTGAGACTTTGTTTGTAAAAGAAAGAACTGCATGATGATTGCACTATATCTCAGTTTCTACCATGTTACCCCAATGCCACCAGCTGCTCCCTACAACTGGGAGGTCATCAGGGAGGGGAAAAAAAAATCTCCCTCCGCCAAATAGTCAGAGATTTGTTTAATTTCTTTGGTTTAATAAGGGAATCTTCCACATCTGTACAGAGCAGTGTTTCTTAACCAGTTGCTAACTGGCTGGCTGAGGGATTCTGGGAGTTGAAGTCCACTCATTTTCAAGTTGTCCAGGTTGAAAAACATTGGTAAAGACTAGGGTGTGCCAGGAGGCCTTGCCTGATTCATGGGAACTCTAATAAGTGTCTTTTACTGGCAAGCTCTTGGAAAACAGGATCTTTGAGTAAGGTTTTATATGATCCTCCCTTCCAGTTCATGCTATGCTGGCAGGCCATGCTGACAGGTGCAACGGCATAGTTTCTAGATTGCCTTCAGCAGGATTGTTGTAGAGCCAGGCTGCCCAATGGGTCAATAGGTCAACATCACACACACACACTCTCCTCACTGAACAATCGTGTTCACTTTCTCCCTGTGCAACACACTTTAACAGGCAGCAGTCTACCTGGGCTTGGTCTATACCTAAATGTCTATGGAGATTCTCAGTCATCCAAGTCATGGTTGTCCCAAAGGTGCTTTTTCAGGAGGCTGGAGATAGCCTTGTAGACTGGAGATAGATGAACAGAGAGGACCGCTGGTTTGAAAGAGAGGTCAAAGAGGCCATCTTTGTCAAAACTGAACAGCCCTCTCTCAACAGAGGGGGAGGGATATGAAATCATCCATCTCCAGTCTACAACACAGTCCTTTCAGCAGCTCCAAGAAGGCTCCACACCCACTTGCACTAGTCAGGTGACCCTGAGGACACAGATAAACCTCCAAGTGGCCTCAACGACTCTCTAAAAGAATGCAAATGACCAGCTGTTTGCAAGGAATATAAATCCTTTCATTCCCCACCATCCAGTCAGAGCTGAAGATGCTTCTCGGGTGAGAAGCGAAACGTCTTCAACGAAAAACAAGGAAGTCTAGTTGCCTCTTGAAAAAGTACCTTTGGGACTGGCCTAGGTCTGTGTTTCCTGGCTACAGCAACTGTAACTAAAAAGCTTCTCTTCTCAACGTGTTTGAGGCATTTTTATAAGTCTCGAATAAGATGCTCTCAGCATCCATTAGATTCCAAAACTGTCTGGGGAGGCTGCTGTAAATTCAAAGGTAGGCACTATGGAAAAACCATCTCATGGGTCACTTGCATAGCAAGCCAGAAACAATCTAATAATAGCATTTTCTATTTACAAGGGGACCAAATAGCACTTTGCAGACATTCATTAATGATGTTCCCTAACACAGTAGATTTGGATAAATTTGATTATTGCAAAAAAAAAAAAAAATCAGTACATTCTCTTTTGAGAATATAACAAAAAGAGGTTTCTTTTACTTTTAAAAAATAGTTCTAATATTCTTGTATCAGTAACAGGTCTTCCTTAGTTGCATGAAAACAAAAAGTTGCATCCATTACATCAACATCAAAAGAGTGTTTATTTCTTTGCTTTTGAATAGATGTCACATTTATGCACTTCTATTATTTTGCTGGGCATAAGACAGATGAATGCAAAAAGGCAGCATATAAAGCTTAATGGAATACCATCCTTGTGATTTGAAGAACTGCTTTCAAAAATAACCATTCTGATTTATTTATGCTGAATTTGTTACATTACACTTCCTTTACTACAGGTCATCCTCATCATACAACCATTTGTTTAGCAACCATTCAAAGTTACAATGACACTGAAAAAAAATGACCTACAATTGGCACTTACAACCATCACAGCATCCCCACAATCAAAACACAACCGGCTTATATTTACAATGCTTGTGATGTCCATGGGTCATGTGATTGCCATTGGTGACTTCCCAGCTGGCTTCTGACCAGCCGAGGCAGGAGGAAACTGGACTTGCTTAACAACTTCATGATTCATTTAACAATTGCAGTGATTAGCTTCACAACAATGGCAAAAAAAGGTTGTAAAATTGGGCATGACTCACTTAACAACAGAAATTCTGATCCCACTTGTGGTCATCAGTTGAAGCCTACCTGTATGTTCTTTAGTTCAGCTTGCATCCTTACACCAATACTTCAATAACTGCCCATGGAACTATATTATATTTATTCTGAAGCAAGATAAATGGATATAATTGTCCATATTTAATTATTGGGGCAGGAATTTAAAAGGAAAGAAAACCTTTAAGGCAGGGGTCTTCAAACTTGGCCCTTTTATGACTTGTGGACTTCAACTCCCAGAACTCCTCAGCCAGTGTGCCTGGCTGAGGAATTTTGGGAGTTAAAGTCCACAAGTCATAAAAGGGCCAAGTTTGAAGACCCCTGCTTTAAAGCCTGAGAGGGGCAAGATTAGCTGTGGCAGGACAAAGAACAAGAAAGAAATGAAACTGGATGAGATAATCCCCATGTCAACCAGCCAGGAGACTCTAGCAGCAAAGGGCTGACTTTCAGTTTTCTGACTGAAATAACTTGCAGTGATGTTCGAACTGATGGCAAAATGCTTCCATAATTAAGCCCAGTCATGTTGTAAGCAATGAAATATAAAGCTGAAGATCAGTCATATCATCATGTTGATACTCCAGGGTGTGTTTTATGAAGTCATTAATAAACTTCTTGGGTGGTAGAAACTCAATCATGGTGTGAGTTAATGGTTCCATAAATATACTCTGTAAATAATCTTTCTTGACTTACGTAATATACAATCAACAGCATGCTGGGGAGCCAGCATCAAGTGCCTTAGGAGAAATTGTGTTTAGAAGCTGTTCAGTTAAAAGCTTCAGTAAAGTCTTGTTCAAGTCAACTTCAACTACCGGTAACTTCAGGGACAAGTCCATATAGTTTTTTTTTCCTTCCCCATCTTCCTGGTGATCTCGTATTGGCTCTCCCAGTTTTCTGAGATCAGCTGAGTTGACCATATTAAGGGAAATATGTTGTAACAGATATGAAAGAGTCAGTAACTAGATTCATTATCATAGACTCCATTAGCTGAACAATTTCAAATGTGTATGTTCTGAACATGGTATCATATGGGCCATTTACAGGTGAACACCCAAGCCATGAAATATTTAGCCAAGCCTGCCCATTTTTCATTTCACAGAACCTTTTAGTGCTGAAGCCTACCTTTACTGATTAACTGCTAGAGTGTCTTTGACAGAAGCCTCTACCTATACTAGTCTAGACATCTGAATTAAGGTTAGCAACTAAAATGCTAGCCTTATGAAATAGTACAACAATGAATCACATTGGAAAGGATTTAGCAGACAAAGGATAGTATGTTCAGCCTTATTCATGGAACCTGATATTCAATAATATAAACTTCGGTTCTAAAATTACATTTCCTTTCCAGTCAGCTAAAGTCAAAGTTTTTGTGCAACAGGACTTTTTTTAATGGATATCAAAGCAAGGATTGCTTACAAGAGCTTGGTAGCAGAATTCCCAAGTGATCAAGAAAGCACTGCAGTGGCTTTAAATAACAGCAAATATTATTAGAAATGTATTTGGTCCACCAGAAGCATTTTTCATACAGCTGGCTTCACACATTGCACTAAGGCATAATTTATTTAAGTTTGCTTTTTAAAGCAAGCCATAGTTTAGATGTTTTATGTGAGAACAACCTTGGGAGACAGGAGGAAGAGCCAAAGCCTAGACAGCAATCTGATTAAATCTGAGACCAATGGAGGAGGACTAGCAAGTCAAACAAATTATGTAAAGGCTTAGGAAGATGTGTGAGTCCAGTCAATGAGTCAGCAGGTGAGCATCAGAAATGAAGAACAATCAAAATTTATTATCCAGTCAGAAAACAAGACAAGAGTCAATATCAGAAAGCAAAACCAAAAACAACAAAGAGGCTAAAGATCAAAGCCAATATGTGGCTTGTTTGTTTGCAGCTTAGCATGTGGTACAAGCCCATCTATTGCCATTTCCCCACCTGTGTTGTGAAACCCAACCAACAGCAGTTGAGTAAACCCTATCTTAGTGATTTGTGTGAAGACAGCTTTGTATTTCTTCTTGATTAGAGGCAGCCTAAACAATTTGTTTTCTTATTTTATATAAAAAAAATGCTGCTCTTTACAGAAGTTATTCTTCATAACAGCAGCACGAACACATCTTCCTCATTTAGAAAAAAAAAGGATAATGTCTAGGAGAAGATTATGCTAAGCTGCTAACTATCTATTAGAGGCAAAAGCAGCCATATGGATGGAGAGAAAATAATCCATTAATAAAGTTAGGTCAACATGGAGACTTGTCGTAAGAATCATGCAAATGCTTGCATGCATTTTAAAGTCCCAGCTAGATCACACATTTGCAGCTGTTTTGTCAGTTTAGAAAGCTCTCTAGGTAAAGGATGAAATTTATTCTGCTATTACTGGCATCATTCTGTCCCTCTATAGCAGGGGTCTTCAAACTTGGCGCTTTTATGACTTGTGGACTTCAACTCCCAGAATTCCTCAGCCAGTCCTGGCTGGCTGAGCAATTCTGGGAGTTGAAATCCACAAGTCATAAAAGCGCCAAGTTTGAAGACCCCTGCTCTATAGCTAGAGATTGTTTCCAATGTTACACGGAGTTGTCTTGTATTGCTAAAGGAAGCAGTTAAGGAAATCCAAGTATATAAATAATTATTTAAATAAATTATTTCTTACATTTCTATCTAATATTCCTTCAAAGGGACCAAGGACAGCATAAAGTTCCTCTGCACTGATCTACTGCATCTTCACAATGATCCTGTGAAGAGAATTAGGCTGAGATGTTTGTACCATACGCTTAGACATGGTCAACCCAATGGAATTTTCTGGGCTAATTTGCATGAAGTACTAAACATGTGGTTGAGAAATTCAGGCTTCAGTATGTCACATGATTACAGCTATTGCAACTGGTCTGGAAGTTTTCGCATCTACTGGGAATTTAGATCTGGATCTTCCTGTTTTATGTCTGATACTTAAACCAACAAATCATACAATGAAGGGCTCTGTTGGGTTGCATCAGAGACTATCAAGACCAGAGGTCACCAACCTTTGTCGGTTGGCAGACTGGAGGAAAAGGGAGGGCGAAGCATTTTACATGCGTGCACACGTGCATGTGTGCATGGGACCGCAAACACGTGCGTGCCACAAATGAGACAGGGCTAGTGCCCACATGTTACTCGCTAACTCTGCCCCGTTCTTGCGTGCCTTGTTTCTGCACCTTGTAGTGCGGCAGCAGCTGTTTTTGCGCCTTGCAGTGTGGCAGCGGTACATTTTTGTGTCCTGTGGTGTGGCGGTGCCCGTTTTTGCACCCTGTGGCATGGCGGTGGCCCATTTCTGTGCCCCGGAGTGCAGCAGCAGGCTATTTCCACACCCCGGGGTGCAGTGGTGGCCTGTTTTTGTGCCCCATGGCACAGCGTCCTGTTTTTGCACCCCGTGGCCATGGCGCTAGCACAAGTGAGGGGGTGGCCAGCAGGCCAAGGCCCACTACCAGGCCCCGGCCCACAGGTTGGGGACCCCTGATCTAGACCAACAGTCAGATGTAGCTGAATAGATTACAGGTAGATATCTTGATAGCAATCCTGTCCTACTTTTTGTCACGACACAGATAGTTCTTGACTGACAACTATTCGTTTAGCAACTGTTCTGAGTTATGGTAGCACGGAAAAAAGTAACTGATGACTGGTCCTCACACCTATGACCCTCACAGCATCCCTGCAATCACATGATCAAAATTCAGGCCCTGGAAAACTGATGGACCTATGATGGTTGCAGAATCTTGGGGTCATGTGATCGCCATTTGCAACCAGTTTCCAACAAGCAAAATCAAAGCGGGAAGCTGAATTCCTATAATAACCATGTGCTTCCCTTAATGACAGCAGTGATTCACTTAACAGCTGTGGCAATTTTTTTTTGTAAATTTGGGGGTGACTCTCTTAACAACCATCTCTCTTAGCATTGGATGTTCCAGTGCCAGTTGCGGTTGTAAGTCAAGGACTACCTGTATTTGATTTGCTGCTTCTGAAGGCGTAGATTTCTTTAACAATTAAGTCTTGCCACCATCACTAGAGCTGTCCTTTTTGAATGTTTCTAGCAACCTTTCAGGATCACCATATTTTGTGGCAAAGCCACGGTAGTCAGTCAGTTACATGAAACATTTTTCTAATGTGAGTTGTTTTTGATGACTAGAAACTGTGCTGAGTTGAATGGCCAGAAACTATCCTTCCTAGTATCCTCTTCCATATATCCATATAATTTCTGTGACAATAATAAGATATTTGTTTGATATTGCTTGCTGGATTTTTTTAAATTTTACTTCCTAGCAATATACTGTAGGTCAGGAGTGTCAAACTCAATTTCACTGAGGGCCGCATCAGCATTGCAGTTGCCCTCGGGGGGGGGGGGCGGATGGGTGTGGCCTACTGGGTGGGTGTGGATGGAGTGGGTGTGGCCTACTGGGTGGGCATGGCCAGCTCTACATCGTTCGTGTCAAGGGGGCCTGGGCAGGAGTGGGACAGATCTGAGGTTCTCTGGCAGAAGGGGGTGGGACCAGGGCAAGTGCCAAGGCATGGTCCACTGGAGGAGCCTCCCCAGCATGCACCCAGGGGGCGGGGCCGACGTGGCAGGGGCTGGTTCCTCGCTGTTTCCAGACGGCCTTGTGGAGCTAAGACTGAATGCGTTTCAGCATAGATGGCCACCACAAAATTGTACATTGGCTCCCGGCCGGCCTGGGCCAGGGCCAAGGCAGTGGGGGCCATTCCCTCACTGTTTCCAGGATGGCTTCGCGGGCCACATGAAACCACTTCGCGGGCCGCATCCGGCCCCCGGGCCTTGTGTTTGACATGTCTGCTGCAGGTGGTCCATTCAAGTGCTCAAGGGGTATGTATGTCCCTGTTTAGTTTTTGAGATTATCCAAGATGAACCAAGTGTTGCCATTTAATCGGGCATGGAATATTATACACCAATCAGTGCCATAGAAATTAGAGGAAAGAGCGCTAGAATGCACCCACTGCACGAATAACATGCATAATATTATTATATGACTGGCCAATAATCCTAAATTTGGGCCAGTTCGACGTTAGACATAAATATGATGTCATATTTACTTGTTGGATTTTCAAAAGGGCTCTGTGTGGTGCACAATATTTAAAAGAAGATGGTGTTTTTAAAGAAACATGGACAAAACCACACGACTAACACCCAGGAAAAAATAATAATTGCTGGAGGTTCCAAAAATGCACTAAACCCAGGCTTTGTGACTGTTGCAGCATTCCCAAGATCATGCAACCAAAATTCAGGTGCTTGGTATCCAGCATGTATTTAGGAGGGTTGCAGCATCCCAGGGTCATGTGATCACCATTTGGGACCTTCCCAACTGGCTTCCAACAAGCAAAAGCAATGGGGGAATGCAGATTTGCTTAAAGATCGCATGATTCACTTAACAACTTCATGTTGAGACTCTAGAAAGAGTACAGAGAAGAGCAACAAAGATGATCAGGGGACTGGAGGCTAAAACATACAAGGAACGGTTGCTGGAATTGGGCATGTCTAGTTTAATGAAGAGAAGGACGAGGGGGGACATGATAGCAGTCTTCCAATATCTCAGGGGCTGCCACAGAGAAGAGGGAGTCAAGCTCTTCTCCAAAGGCAGGACAAGAAGGCAGGACAAGAAGCAACGGATGAAAACTAATCAAGGAGAGAAGCAACCTAGAACTAAGGAGAAATTTCCTGACAGTTGAACAATTAATCAGTGGAACAACCTGCCTCCAGAAGTTATGAATGCTCCAACACTGGGAGTTTTTAAGGAGACTGGACAACCATTTGTCTGAAATCATATAGGATTTCCTGCCTGAGCAGGGGGTTGGACTATATAACCTCCAAGGTCCCTTCCAACATTATTATTATTACTATTACTATTACTATTACTATTACTATTATTATTATTATTATTGTTATTGTTATTCTCTTAACAACCACCCTTCTTAGCAATGGAAATTCTGGTCCCAACTGGGGTTGCAATTTGAGGACTATCTATTCTAGTTGTTTTAAACCTCCTTTGATTTTAACTTAATTATCCTGTCATAGTGTAGATTTCATGTTTCCCTATGCTATGTGCAAATGCTGAAACATTTAGCCGATGCTTTCACATTTTACACTGAACCCTGCTGTGTTTAGTTTTTTTTAAAAAAAACAACTTTGTTTTTAATAATACACAACTGGATTGCAAACTTTTGGGTTTCAATCAAATATGATTATGTAATGCAATCATTTGATCACACAGTGCAATGCGAACACCCTGTCAAAATGTCTTAGCTAATTAATACCATCTTTACACATTTTCACGACTTTCCAAAGTCTGCCACAAGTAAAGCAAAAAACGCAGATAACATATTGCAGACGTGCAAACATGCGTATTTATCTTCCTCTGCAAAAGTCTTTCCTGTGATGGGACCTGAGAGTAAGTAGAACACAAGTTTGAGGAAAAACAAATGTCTGGGAATACCTTTAAAAGGAAAAAAAAAATGCAACTCCCCCCCCCCCAGCCATTTCAAAAATACAGTTCGGCTAACTTAGATCTTAAAAAGTGTAGCTCTTTTTAAAACACTGAAAGTTGATGTCGTTCACAAGAGAGCGTGTGAGTGTGTTTGCTCCTTCACTACCTCCTGGATGCGATTTTAATATCCTTCCTTTGTTGTACTTTGCATTGTTTCCCTGTGTGTATTTCTTCCTAAGCAACAGCAGTTCTTTGCTGTATCTTTAAATTCCAGCCACTCGACAGACACTGGATGATCTGAAGAGGAATCAAGTGCTAAGAATTCAGAAACCCAGCCTTAGGAAAAAATGCTTTCCAGGCATTTATTATCTTTAACTTTTCCTTTGTTTTCATAACCAAAAATTAGCTCTATCATAAAGCCTGCCAGAGAAGGGGGAGAAGGGAGAAAGAATTACTAAGGCTTTATACAGTACTTATAAATGTACTCAAAAATCAGAAGGACTTACTGAGTGGGTTAAATGCTTGCGCAAATAGATTGATAGGAGGACATCTGTCTGTACAAGGAATTCATAGCACTTATAGACAGTAACCTTAGGCAGGTAATATTCTTATATTTTGTAACTTGAAGTAGAAAACTTAGGACTGATCGTCTATGGCAGTGATGGCGAACCTTTTAGTGATCAAACGATCACTTAACGCGATGGTGAGTTATTATCCAAGGTTGGACCACAATGCTCACAGTCCTTTGCCATTGTCGGTGCTATCAGGTTTGATGGAAATTTAAGTTCAAAACAATTGGGAACACCAAATGATCTTTTACACGGAGAGGAGAACTTTATCATTATATTATATTCTTTCCCTTGAATTTCTGGTAGGTGAAAGAACCAGGGCTGGTTTTCTAGAACCAGGGCTGGTTTTCTAGAACCAGTGCTGAGGTTTTTAAAAAAGAAAGAGAATGGGAGGGAGGGAGAAGGAAAGAGACAGAGAGAGAACTATTCATCTAACTAACCAGTTATCTTGTAGGTCAGTGATGGCGAACCTTTTAGAGACCGAGTGCCCAAACTGCAACCCCAAACCCACTTATGCATCATCGAGTGCCGGGTGGGTGTGGCCCATTGGCTGGGTGTGTGGCCCATTGGGTGGGTGTGGCCCATTGGGTGGGCGTGGCCCATTGGGTGGGCATGGGTGCGGTGGTAACGGCAGACTGGGTGGGACTAAAAAGTTCAATCAATCAATTCCAACTTTGCAAGATCTTTTTTTTTCCCGCGAGAAGTTGAAATTGACTGATTGAACCTTTTTTTTTTTGCACACGGCGGCGGAGGCCTAAAGCGAAGAGGTTTTATAAAACCCAGCTGAAGGCCTAGGACTGGGGCGATGGCACGCGTGTCCACAGAGAGGGCTCTGAGTGCCGCCTCTGGCACCCGTGCCATAGGTTCGCCACCACTGGTCTATGGAGATTCTCAGTCATCCAAGTCATGGTTGAAAAACAAGAAAGTCCAGTTGGCTCTTGAAAAAGCACCTTTGGGATAAGGACTGATCAGATGCTTAGTCTTCAGAAGTTTGTAAGTTCACCCCAAACCTCTACAGTATAATAGGGGGACACAACTTTTCTTTCCTTTTTTTCTACTCTTTTCTTAATTTTCTCTTTTCTCTCTTCTCTCTTTTCTTCTCTCTCCTCTTTTCTCTCTCTCCTCTTTTTTCTCTTTTCTCTTTCCTCTTTCCTTTTCACATGGCACAGACACTACCAGAGAAGCTGAGGCTGTAAACAGTGTAAGTTGGAATGTGCTGTAAAAACAATTTTCTGCCTACTATCCTAGTCCACACTGGGAATCTGCTGCATGTCAGAATTTATCACTGTCTTGAGTTATGGCTAAATATACAAATGCAGCTCTTTGCACGTCCATTCTTTGCTTACGAAAGTGGTGAAACTCATTGGAGGCTCCCTTAGAGCAAGTTCAACCTCTGATCCAAGTAGCTCACTATTGCCTGTTCATGGAGATTTGTGCTAAGCCATTAGGTGGTTTGTTTGGGGTTGCCATAAGGTGACGTGTAAACTTGGCCTTTTGTAAACCATGTTTTATGGTCAAGTATTACCCAACCACAACAGTTAAATAGCTTGCAATGATTAATCAGGATCAACCACTCAGTTAGAAAGAGCAGAAGTTAATATAGCATGTAAACCCAGCCTTTGATTGACAGCAATTTTTTTTTGGGGGGGGGGGGGGTTGGGAAGAGCTATTTCCCAGTTCTACTTGACAATGCCAAGGGTTGAGCAAACTGAGACCTTTTGCATGCAAAGCATGTGCCTGATCACTGAGCTATACCCTTATTCAAAGAGAGAGAAACAATACAATTCGCCCAGTGTTTAGCGCTTTGTGAATGTTCAACAAACAAGATAAACATTCCCAGAGAAATACTGTAAGTCAAGCATCAGTTTGTCCCTTGCTGGATCTAAAAATGTAAGCCTGAAGAATGCTTGGAATGTTGCCTGCAAAGGGAGCAAAGGTCCCCAAGCTTTCCCGAAGTTAGTTTTGAAATCTGCATTTCTGAAGCATCTATGAACATGCAGGGCAGATTGACAGATCCTACTGAGCCAGTCACCCATATGGCCCACAAATCTCTTCCGGAGGGTGGGAGTAGGCAACACTGGGCTCCTCCTACTGCTAGCTCATTGCAAGAGATGTTCTTCCCCATTGTTTTCCAGCTATGAGTCAAAAGAAGCATTTTTCTGCCAAGCTACCTTAAGCCTCTCCAATTTAGTTAACCATCATGGATTGGCTGTGATTGGCTACTTGTACTTTACTGTGTAAAGCTATTTCTTCCTGGACTGCTGAGATCTCTATCTCTATCTCTATCTCTATCTCTATCTCTATCTCTATCTCTATCTCTATCTCTATCTCTATCTCTATCTCTATCTCTATCTCTATCTCTATCTCTATCTATCTCCAGGTAGTCCTTGACTTATGACCACAATTGAGAATTGAGTCCAAAATTTATGTTGCTAAGTGAGACATTTGTTAAGTGAATTTTGCCCCGTTTTAGGATCTTTCTTGCCCCAGTTGTTAAGTGTATCACTGCAGTTGTTCAGTTAGCGACACGGTTGTTAAATGAATCTGGCTTCCCCATTGACTTTGCTTGTCAGAAGGTCGCAAAAGTGGATCACATGACCCTGGGACACTGCAACCGTCATAAATACGAGTCAGTTGCCACGCGTCAGAATTTTGATCACATGACCATGGGGATGCTGCAATGGTTGTAAGTGTGAAAAATGGTCAGAAGTCACTTTTTTTTACTGCCATTGTAACTTTGAATGGTCACTAAACTAACTGTTGTAAGTCGAGGACTACCTGTATTGTAAAATAAAGACTGTAAAATCAAGCAGTTGATCTAAAGCTGGCCTGACAGTGATTTCCTAGCATGTACAAAAGCTCCCACAGCATTGAACCTTTATTATTCCCAGAAAACACTTCTTCAGTTTTTCCCAGATTCCATGAAGCTTCCTCTCCTTTATCTCCTAAGCACTCTGCATGCAATCTTTCCCCTTCATTCTATGACTTACAGTGATCAAGGATTATCACACCACACTCCTAAAGGCACATCGGCTTGTTGCAAGGGGACAAGTAAAATGGAAACAGGCCAACACACATAATTGAGGGAAAAGATGTTAGTCCACTGCTTCAGTTCAGCAAGGCAATACTGGTACAAGATTGAAAAATGGAAAAAGATAAGGAAAAGGAAGATTATATAAAATTAAAATGGTAGGAAACAAGAAAATAAGGGCAGAGTATCTATGAAAAAGAGACAAAATGGGAGACCAATGAAGCACCCCCAGTCCTCAAGAGGAAACGTCCAACACAGGGACAGCCATTCACACATGAGCCATCCAATAATGCTAGACCTCCCTGCAATAGATGGGAAGACCAGAAACACAGAGACGACTCAAATCCTATATTGACCTAATTGATTGAGTATTAGTCTAATCCCACGGGTACCCCATGCAATCCAGATTTTCCAGAGAATTTCCGAAGTTCCCTCAAAAACAAAAGCCCAGCGCAGCATGGATGACAAGCAGGTTAGGTTGTTGTGCAGAAATGTCCTAATAATCAGGAATTGATAATTAATGATTAATCTGTGCTGAAAAGAAGGAAATCAGAGATAAGGAATTCAGGGAAAGTAATTGAAGGAAAACATTAGAGGAAAATTAGGAAAGTGCAAAAATTATTGAATGCATTTACATGCTAAGCCATAATTTACTGTCTTTGTGTATGGGGAACAATGAACCAGGATTTGTTTAAAGGCAATAAACTGCTTTAGAAGTCTAGCTTATTCTTGGCTCACTAATTGCAATGGTGATACAATATGCTATGCAAAGGAGGATTTATGGTTCATGTGAGTTTTCCTAGATTATTCTTTTCTGGTTTAGTGCCCTCCCCATGCTTTGATTCAATCTACAGAAATTCAAAGCAAGAGCTCTTTCTTTAAAAGGAAGAATAAATAAATCATTACTTTCTTGGTCATCTGCTTGTTTCTGGCTTGTTTAATAAATCATGGCTCAGATAAACCATGGCTTAATATGGTTATAAGTGCAGTCACTGAACCTGAGCATATAGAAAGGTCTGTTAGTCAACCTTTGTATAGCAGGCAATATGATGTAGATGGACACTTTTTGTGGCAAACCGCACATATCAACCCCACAAAGCTGGTGTCCCAGGACATGCCTGTTTCAGGCAGTGCCATAATGTTTGAAGCTGATCAACAGTCGAATTGAAGTCTGAATGTTACAACCAAATTTTAAAGAAAGTTGATCTTGCAAACAGTAGGATAAGATTGGGGAGTTAATAACATGGCCCACAGTGTGGCAGAGGAGATGGGCATTTTGAAGAAATGTATTTTGAATATCCAAATCATACTTACCCATGGAAAAAAGTGATATTTTTTAGCTCCAAACTCTGTAAAGTTGGCCTTATCCTGCTGTTGGAATGATTGCTTAGCCCTTAGAGCAGGGGGTGTCCAGCCTTGGCGACTTTAAGACCTGTAGACTTCAAGTCCTAGAATTCTCCAGCCAGCCATGTGGATTCTGGGAGTTGAAGTCCATAAGTCTTAAAGTTGCCAAGATTGGACACCCTTCCCTTAGAAGGTTTTGGGAAAGAGGATTTTGGAAAGAAGATTTGGGGAAATCACTATGATATGCAGAAGAGTCAGTTACTAAGGCAGTTGGTTGTTAGTTAATTTCCACACTCTTAGAAATCTTTGTTATTAGTATTTTTTTTCTGCTGACCTCAGCTACTAAATCTGTCTTTCCTATTTGGCAGAAAGCTGGCTTAACTTTGATTTGTACTAACTGGGTCCTCCCCGTTGCACTAAGCTATATTGTGATTTGTTTGGATTTGGTTTAGTATGATATGTGTATGAAATCAATTGTTTTTTTTGTAAACTATAGTTTATGAATTAGCATTATATGAGCAATCAGAATATTACTGCCCATTTATAACTCCTAATCTGATTGATTGATGATCAATTGATCATGTTCTATCAAGTCAGTGTCAACTTTTAGTATCCACATAGATAGACCCTTCTCAAAGATGATCTGATCTTTTAGGTTTTCTAATAGTGAATCCTAGTAAAATAAAGTAAAAAAAAAGAGTAAACTATGAAAAAAAAGTTAATGTAAAAAGTTATGGTGTAGAATGGGAGACTATAGGGTACGTTAGTTAGTAAGATAAGATAACCTTTATTGTCATTTTTTTACTGTGGGTAGGTACAACAACTCACATCAAAAATGAAATTTAGTTGCCCGCTCTCAAAGTGAACACATACACGACACACACCTAAACATACTATATACAACATATACATACTATATACAACGTATGTATAGACCTACCCCCCTACATATACATAACATGCGAATATTAAACACTGTCCATCTTGAATATATAATGGAAGGAGGAACCTTGAGAGTTCACAAGGTTAATACTGTATGGAACGAAACTGTGGCTGAATCTGGATGTTCTATTTCGGATACCATGGAGCCTCCTCCCAAAAGGTAACAAGGAAAACAGGTTGTGAAGAGGATGTGTAGTGTCCCAGACAATCTTGTGGACCGTGCTCAAGCAACGCTTATGTGCTATGTCCTGGATGGGAGGGAGGGAACTGCCAATGATCTTTTCAGGCATCCTCACCACTCTCTGCACTGCCTTCCTGTCTGAAGCAATGATGCTTCCAAACCAGACTGTGATGTTGTATAACAGGATGCTCTCGATCGTCCCCCTGTAGAAAGTGTTAAGGACAGGGGAAGGAAGATGTGCTTTTCTCATGCGATGCAGAAAATGCAGGCGCTGCTGTGCCTGCTTCATCAGTGTTTCGCTGTTGAGCGACCAAGACTAGTAGACCAGTTGTGTTAACAAAATGATGGATGCAGAGCTCAATCACACCAGGCAAACCTCCTTCAGTCAAAAATGTTATCAGAACATTTGGGATTCTATTTAATTAGTTAATTAAATTTAATCATCATAACAGCAAGGAATTAAGAAGCTATTTAGAACACACATTGTATCTTGACTTCTTCTGGAAAAACTCCAAATTCACATCTGTGAATCTGCAGAAAGCTGTAGCTGTGTAGCAGAAAGCGGGTGGGAGGGAAATTGCATTAAGGCTGTTGCTTTTCCTCTAATGTTTGCCCAGCTGAAAGTTGCCCAGGGCACTATTTGGCAGACACAGGGCTGGTGTCCCTGTTTTCCAGAGCCCAAAGCAGACTCTGTGTGTGCGCTCTTGTGTGCATGTGCATGCATACATATGTATGTGTTGCATGGTATGAATAAATTCCTCCTCCACTGTTACTTGTTCATTTCTTTGGAAAGCTCCTGGAGTAGCTTTCATCTCCATCTAGGAGAAGTACAATATATAAGCCACACTTTTCTGTTTAGGTACATAAATCTCAGTGCATCTGGATGAGCCATACGCCCTGCGGTCTTTACGTTACTGCATCTGATTTTCATTTGCGCCAGCAATTCCTTCCTGAGTTCGTATTTTCTATGCTATTTCAGTGGCACGGGAATGGAATTGTACTGCAGTCAGTTTATTTTGTTAGATCCGCACCGCTTTAGCTGGTCAAACTTGCTGTTTTGTTCTGATAGATTCTGCTCCTGAAGGAATTCCTGTCAACATTCTACCGTGAAAACTCTCCAGGCAGAAGAGTCAATGTAAAATACATAATGCTTCAGTCTCCCAGATAAATTGGGACTTTGTTGCAGGGAGCAGAAACAGGACCATGCATTGTCCCACAGGTTAATAACAAAAAAGGGGGGAAGGGGAGGGGGCTTTCATTGCACAGTTGTGATGCCCCTGAGTGGAAGCGGAGACACAAACATACAAGCAGAGTTGCTCTGCCTGCAACTCTGGATCAAATTTTAGATTGTTGAAAAACAGAGGCACTGCTACCGATCTCTATAGATTTACAGTGATCTTTGCCCTTCTACAAGTGACAACTCAGAACAAATCAGTTACGTACAATGTATGGGTCCTAAACTTCCTGATTCCTTTCTCTTAAATCTTGCCAATACAAGAGTGACCAGCTGTTGTTAATATGACTGCTCTGCTTTGATTGCTCTGAATATCTTGTCTATCTACTGTATGACAATGTTCAATATCACTCTGTGGTTTTATCCTCCCTGAACGGAGTAGCTTAGGCAATGGGTAATAATCCTTTGCATGTGCAGATGGGCAAGAGAAAGATAAATTTCTTAAAATGTGCTGGCAAACTTAACTGTGTTGATTCTCTATACCTCACTGTTATTATCTAATTTTATTTATTTATATAGCCAGTAGATGATAGATAGATAGATAGATAGATAGATAGATAGATAGATAGATAGATAGATAGATAGATAGATAGATAGATAGATAGATAGATAGATAGATAGATAGATAGATAGATAGATAGATAGAGAAAGAGAGAGAGAGAGAGAGAGAGAGAGAGAGAGAGGCAGGCAGGCAGGCAGGCAGGCAGAGATAAATCACTGCATATAGGATGCCAATATACTAGAATTGATGTGATCTAGCAGCACAAGTCATGTTCTATAAAGTACAATGAGTTGGATGTACTGTGTGAAATTAGATTAAGTGGTTATATGAATGCAACATCAATTTTCTTATAAATCAGCATTTCAGAATGAGCAGTGAAAAAGGAATCTGTGCCATCAAAATTCAAGGTCCCAGTTCTTCCAATTCAGCTCAGGTCTTATGGACTTCACAGAGAAATATGTTTAGTTAGTTTATTTGCAAAAATTATAAAAGTTTTACCTCTGCCTTTTCCCAGGTTTTTTCCATCTAACTTACAGTTCAAGGATTTCCAGTTGATCTCCTATGTAAATACTAACCAGGATTCAGTCCTGCTTGACTTTTGGGGGGGTCAGCCAAGGTCAGGTTAGAGTGGGCACCTGCTGAGGCTGCTAAAGTGTTTAATGCACTTTAAAAGTTTAAAAGTCTTTAAGCAAAAATCAGCTGTACAAGAGTAAAATGGTATACCAGGAAACTATTTTCCTGTATTTCCTTTTCCTAATAATCTCCAGATTTCTTCAGAAGACTTGAGGAACCTCTTAAATGAGATGAAAGAATATTTTTTGCAAATCCATGGAATATTGTGTAAATTTGAGCTGTGGTTAAACAAGCAATAGTTTAGCATATGTGAATTTAACTTTTCTGTTTAATATGGTATAAATAAGCACATGGTTATATATAACAGTCACCTTAGCTACTCCTTAGCATTGTGATTTGCCTGGCCTATAACTTAGTGTGTGAGACTCATTCACAAATGAGTCCTTTTAAGTGTAATCGCCACAGAGTTTACTGTCCTTCTTTTTCTACAACTGCACAATCTGATTTCACACAGTGCATCTTGATAAAGATGATTAGCAATTGCTGATTGTTGCTTTGTCTGTAGCAAGACCATTTAGCCTTTGAAAAGTTGACTAGCTTGTAACTTAATGCAGGGCATGTTATGAATTATTGTACACACCGCACGCATCAAATTAGGAGAAGAAATCAAATTTTAATTGTTGTCAAGATTTACTTGCAGCTTTCAATGAAGTCAAAGTAGAAATAGATAGGAAATAAGGACAAATGGGAAAAAAATCTCAACCCAGTCACTTGCATCTTACACAACAACCCTTGCTTAAGTATTGTTGTACTAACTTGTACTAACTATAACTTAGTAGTCTATGTATAGGAGATGAGCAGGCCGAGCTGGAGGATGGGGTTAAATGCATCATCAGTTTGGAGTTATTGCATAGTCACAAGAGACCCAAGTCCATCCCCCCCCATGAATTCTGTTGACCCTTATCTAGTTTCAATTTAGCTTGACTGTTAGTACAGGGATCCACTGATCCAAGACTTGCCAACAACCAGGCCATGCAAACAGGCAAAGCCCCATATGTGGGATGCAGGCAGCACGCAAAACCAGTCCCCCTCCAGTCCACGGAAAAAACTTTCTCCATGGAATCGGTCTTTGGTGCCCAAAAGGTTGGGGCCACTGTGTTAGTAGACCAGGTTCTTGTGTATAGGTGGCAATAATAAACTCTTAGGTGCTCTGAACTCAACTCCAGTTCTTCGTTTTTTGCACCTGCTTTTAGAATTGGGGTCCTAAGCCATGGAAAAGCTTATTTCTCAAAAACATGTCATAAGATCAACAATATTCATGATATTGTATGCATATAGACTAGACTAGACTAGACTAGACTAGACTAGACTAGACTAGACTAGACTAGACTAGACTAGACTAGACTAGACTAGACTAGACTAGACTAGAATAGAATAGAATAGAATAGAATAGAGCTGGAAGGGACCTTGGAGGTCTTCTAGTCCATCCCCCCACTCAAGCAGGAGAACCTATACCATTTCAGGCAAATGGTTGTCCAGTCTCTTCTTAAAAACTTCCAGTGTTGGAGCATTCACCGCTTCTGGAGGCAGGTTGTTCCACTGGTTAATTGTTCTAACTGTCAGGAAGTTTCTCCTTAGTTCTAGGTTACTTCTCTCCTTGGTTAGTTTCCATCTGTTGCTTCTTGTCCTGCCTTCAGGTGCTTTGGAGAATAGCTTGACTCCCTCTTCTTTGTGGCAACCCCTGAGATATTGGAACACTGCTATCATGTCTCCCCTCGTCCTTCTCTTCGTTAAACTAGACATACCCAATTCCAGCAACTGTTCTTTAGTGTCCCTTTGAATAGTCTCCCTTTGTCTAATAGAGCTTTCTAATGCAAAAAAAGTAGCCGTGATGTCTTTTTCATTATCCTCCCAGTGCAATAATGTAAATATGGCAAAAACAGTACATCAAAAAATGCAATCCATTACTGTGTATACTAAATCCATAAATACAGTAAACAAGTAAAATATACAGTTCTGTTATGGAGGTTACCAATTACAGAGTAACTTAAATTGCTCTAGAGAGCATAAGGGAACAATTTCTTAACCAAAACATAATTTCCTGTCTATAAAACTAAAGGGTACATTTTCAATAAAACTACTGAGAGTTAAACAGCATTTCAAAACATTATCTTTTAAAGATATTGGTTCGATTTTTAAAAAGGTATTCATTTTAAACAATGAGACTTTTGTTTTGCCTTTATATTTTTTGTGCATTCAAAAATACATCACAGACACCATGGCGCTTGGTAAAGTAGCAATGGAGGCCTTGCAAAACATATTCAGATGTGTCTATATCAGAGGTGTGGAACTACGGTCCCTTTATGACTTGTGGACTTCAAATCCCAGAATTCCTGAGCCAGCATGTTCCCTGTAACACTCTATAGAAGAAAAAAAAATGGACTTTGAAGAAGCAGGATAGAAAGAATTTTGCAAACTTTGTTGTTGGAATAGATTCCCGGGAATACCGTGGATAGCCAAGAAAAACAAAAAGAAATAGATCTTAGTAAAAAAAAAAATCAATCCAAAAAATGGCCTCTTTATCCTGACATTGTCTGGTCTGTTTGGAAGATCTATACTGAAATGATACAGAATTTAAGGCAGATTGCAAGATTTCTTAATGAGCATTAAATAATCACAATCACATAACAAGTAACTATGCATGATAATGTATATTAGATTTTTTACTCTTTTGCTTTTCAACATGCTAGCACTTCATCTCAAACTACATAAATATTACTGAAGATTATACTGAAAAACGAAGATTAACCCAAGTCATCCAGTGAGCTATCATGATTGAGACTGGAACCTAAGTTCCTAACCTAATCCCCTAACCCTAGTGGTCCTTGTGTTGCTTTAGCTCAGGGGTGTCAAATTCGCAACGTCACATCACGTGTCGTGACTTATCGCGACTTTTTTCCCATTGCCAGCAATGGGGTGGGCGCAGTTTCGCTATGATGCATCCGGCCCGCGGGCCGGCAGTTTGACAGCTTCAGAGTATTACTTGCTTACCAATAAAGGTGAATACTTGTAGCTCAGGGTTGAAATGAGGGGTCCTTGGTGCTCTCTGAGCTTGGACATTTCATTACCCAAACTAGGTAACACAATTAGTGTTACTAAGGAATGGAGTTTGCTGTCAGTTTATATTCTAGTGGCTTGCTCTGTTAATGTTGGTGGGAATGTTCTTGGAGTTTCTTTTGTTGGCTGTTTATTGTTAGCTTGTTTGGCAGTTCCTTGTTTGGGGTATTGTTTACTTCTGTTTACTTCTTGATTGTTGGTCTGATGTTAATCTTGGAATTAATCTACCCTCATCTGGGTGCTGATTGCTAGTGGGAAGGGGTTTTGGTCTTTTTGTTCGCCTTTTAGCTTGTTTGATTGTCTCTTTTGCACAGTAGGTAGATATTGCTTATGTCTATGTGTCTATTGATGGCAAATTTGTCAGAGTGCTAGGCTTCTAGAAATTCTCTAGCATTTTTGGACTTGGCTTGGTCTAGGATGGTCACAGTTTCCCAGTTGAAACTATGGTTAAGTCTGATCATATTTTGTGAAATTAAAGAGTCTCCCACCAACACTAACAGGGTAAACTACCAGCTTCTCTGACTGCATTAGGTATAGCTCCCTACATTATTAAAATCAGATTGCAAAAATCTTGAACATTATCTCACTACATGTGAGATAAGTGTAATTATTCAGTTTGTTAGTTTTTGACACTGCTTTTTTTTTAAAGGGGAAATATAATTTGATTTTCTTCCAGACACTTGGTCATTTTGAACATGCTTAGAAACCACAACTGCATTATCTTATGTTAAAATGGTTCTGCGAAATAGAAAAGCTTCTATTTACTCAACCTTTGTAGCTCTATTACTAGCAATAGGGCCCATTTAACTTTCCAGAATGTCCAGTTCTAATTCAATGGTCAAATCTTTGTGCATATCATCAACTTTCTTTGAAAAAGTTCTGCAGACAACCATTTTATCCTCTTTTTCTCTTTGCATTTCAATTTTCTTTTGCTTGAATGTTAAATACATATATATCTTTTCAGAGTCCTTCAGGCACTCTATTTGTTAAATCTAATATCTTATATCTATTCTATACTTTCACTGCATAATCATATTACTATAGATGAGGCTGTGTCTTGTTGGTCTGATCAGTTTATTCATCTCTAGCTTAAATGCAACAATGCATTTATGACCTCAGCCATAATCAAATCTTGTTCTTCCTGAGAGAATAGATATTCTCATATTTGCTTGCAGAATATATAATTAAGTTGATGTTGTCCGTTCAATGATGTCCATGTATTGAGTGACTTGGAGTTTGTTGGATCATTGCTATAAAGGCTAACTGTTCTTGGCAAAATTCTGTTAATCTGTCTTTTGCTTCGTTTCACACACCAATACCAAATTTTGATATATTTCCAGATACTATTTTTTATCTAGTTTTATCTTCCCAATAACCTATAATTAGTATAATACCTTGTTTTGTGTTTGTGTGTTGTTTGGTTCAGTGTTGCAAATCAGTATAAAACTATTCAACTTCTGCTTCTTTTCTGATTGGAACATAGAGTTTGATTAATCATAATTTTGATTGATTTGTCTTTGGCTTGAACTGTGATCATTCTATTATTTTTTGGTATAATAATAATAATAATAATAATAATAATAATAATAATAATAATAATAATAATAATAATAATAATAATAATAATAATAATAATAATAATAATAATAATAATGATGATGATGATGATGATGATGATGATGATGATGATGATGATGATGATGATGATGATGATGATGATGATGATGCAAGGGACCTTGGAGGTCATCTAGTCCAACCCCTGCTCAGGCAGGAAACCCTATACCATTTCAGACAAATGGCTGTCCAGTCTCTTCTTAAAAACTTCCAGTATTGGAGCATTCACCGCTACTGGAGGCAGCTTGTTCCATTGATTAATTGTTCTAACTGTCAGTAAATTTCTCCTTAGTTCTAGGTTGCTTCTCTCTTTGGTTAGTTTCCATCCATTGCTTCTTGTCCTGCCTTCAGGCGCTTTGGAGAATAGCTTGACTCCCTCTTCTTTGTGGCAGCCCCTGAGATATTGGAACACTGCTATCATGTCACCCCTCGTCCTTCTCTTCATTAAACTAGACATACCCAATTCCAGCAACCGTTCCTTATATGTTTTAGCCTCCAGTCCCCTGATCACCTTTGTTGCTCTTCTCTGTACTCTTTCTAGAGTTTATAGTGGGGTATTTGACACCCTTTTATTCATTGTGATGGTTATTCTATTTCTTCTAGGATCTTCTTGTCTACATGGAAAAATATGAAGCTCCACTGACGTGAAGTGACTCATTCCAATCTAATTCAGGTTGTTGACGCCAAGAATTTCAGTGTTCAGTCTTGAGATCTGCGCTCTGAAAACATCAAGTTACACAGCAGATATCAGCAGTGAACAATAGTTTTCTTTCAACTATGTTGTATGCCAAGGCCACCCATAGAGTTTTGGTGTTGAATAGGAATGTTCTATAACACACTAAACTCTGCTGATTATCCATTTTCTCCAGATGCCTCTGCTGAGTTAGTTAACTGTGCTGCATGGAATTGAGGATATATGCCAAATATCTATGTTAATCTTAGAGGGGATAATTGATGCAATACTAGGACTAAAGTTGAGATTACCATATGTTGGCTGGTGGAATCTTAATATTGCCATAATTTTATTTTTGCTATATTTTAATCTTGTTTAATGTGTGGGGTTTTTTTTTGAATTTATTATTGCTTCATGTAAATTTGATGGAGATGGGTTTGTGTTTCTATGAGTTATTGGATCTTTTTTTTTTGTGCCTTCAAGTCAATCTCCTACTGACCAGCTGGACAAGTCCCTTCAATTTTGTCATTGCATGCTTCCTAGGGCTGTCACTGGCCCAAGGCCACCCAGATGGTTTTGTGCCTAAGGTAGGACTAGAACTCACTGTCTCCTGGTTTCTAGCCTGGTGCCCTAACCACTGCACCAAACGTGCTCCCTGAGGGAAGATGATATAATATAAAAAGTTAGATCTGCTTTTTCTCAATTTACAGATCTGAGAATCTGAGTAAAACATAACTTGCAGAACAGGAAAGGACCATCACTTTTGCAGGAGTTTATCTGAATAGGTATATTAAGCCAACAGTTTCATACATCTTATAAATGTTATGACACCAGGGATTTTCATTTATGTTCCAAAGAACACTTTGTAGGGAAGTAAATAATAAAACTACTTCTGCATGCCAAATGTAATGGAAAAAAGCAAATTTTCTGATTGTTCTATTTGCATCCATTTTTAAAACATTTCCTTGGACCTCTAATCTTTATCATCTCCTCTTTTCCATTTTTGAAAAATTTGGAAGACGATGTTCAACAGCACCATCTGCTGATGTCTGGCATAATGATGCATATGCTTCCCCCCATTTTATTATCATTTTTGGGGGAATAAAAGAAGTAGATGAAACAAACAAGAATATCAGGTACATGTAATGAAATATAGATGAACAAGCAACAAGCCTAAAATATCAAGCTAATATATTCTAATAAATCATTATATGTTGATAAGATATTTCATATGCATTTTTAATCAGACCTCACATGTCATGAAGCTAAAAATTATTAACAAGGTTCCAGTCATTAAAAAAAACCATAGATAGTAAATTATACATTAAATCAGTAATTTAAATTATGAATCAAAATGAGATATTAACTTAAAAATGAATTTTGTACATGGCATGTAGTCCTATTAGAATTAATTTTTTGTCAGATTTATTTTTTAAATGAAAAGTTATTCTAAACAAGGCATATTCTTTATTTAGTTAGCCATTGTTCTGAAGAAGAAATCAAAAATCTTAACTCGTGTAGAATTCTTAGAACTACTAACATATTTAGTGCCAGGTAGTTATAGTTTAAAGGGTTACTTGGTTTAGTGAAACTTAGTAAGATTATCTCAGGTTGTAAAAGGGATTACAATGTTTAGAATATGTTTTCCATTCTACAATGAATCATTTTCCAGTAGTTTTGAGCTTTACATTATTGTTCACACACACACACATTCAAAAAAATTTTTGTGGCTGACAAAGAATTAGCGGGAGACTAGTATAGCTATTTCAAGCTCTTTAGCTCTCATCAGCTAGTCATACCCCTCTGGGATTTGAACCTGGGCAGCTAAGGGGTATGACTAGCTGATGAGAGCTAAAGAGCTTGAAATAGCTATACTAGTCTCCCACTAACTCTTTGTCAGCCACAATTTTTTTTTTTGAATTTACAGTGTTCACAGTATGTGACATCTGCCTGCAAAACATGCTCCTGGGATTGGAGCGAAACGCAGAACAGACTGATTTATCCTATACTTGGTAGACCGGGTGCTCCAGCCAACACACACACACACACACACACACATAATAAAACCAATCCAACCTCATTACATTGCCAACATTTATGGATTTATTGATTTTTTAGAAAAAAAATTATTTATTTTAGCAGTCGAGACTGTATAATAATGATAAAGCATCTCATACAATTTTTTTCTAAGTATAATGTTCAAAGTAAATGTGATATTCTTCTTCCATTGACATTTGTAATTCATTCCCATATATTCATTCCCATGCTTGTAGGTAGATGATCCACTACAGCAGCAGCACTAATGTGTTTGAAAAATGATATTAACGGGAGTTTTACACCTAGTATCGTTATATAAAAAGAGAAAGTAAAAATCATGCATAGTTCTGCCACATTGTCATGAATGGTCATTAAGTGTAGTCTTATTCTTCATTTCAACAAAAGAGAATATATGTAGCCTCAGGACTGGACTGTGGAGTTCTTGATGCTCCTTGAATTTGGTTGTTTGCTTGCAGACATTTCATTATCCAACTAGGCAACATCATCAGTGCTATCAAGTGTGGAGTTTGCTCCTTGTTTATATGCAGACCTTGCCCTGCAAGTATTGGTACGGGTGTAGTTTTCTCCTGGTAGTTTCTTGATTGTGGCATTTTTTTTTCCTGCTTGACGTTTGTCTAGTGTTAATCCCTGTTTATATTATTATTCATTTTTTTATAAATTATTCATATAATTTATATCAGTCCTTTTACGGTCACCCAACTGCTGACCATTATCCCAACTTGCCATAGGAAATTCATATTTAATTCTCTGTGTGTAAAGCGGTAGTTTATTCTTAGTCTTCCCTGAATCTTCTGCCATTTAGTTTCATGGGATGATCTTGGCTTTGCTTTCAGAAAACTCCTCCGTTTTCTTCACACCCTTTTAAATACTAGTATCCTATCCCACATTACTGGCTTTCCTGCAGTAAAGCCAGTAATGGTAATTTTTATCTATAGGTAAATAACATTCCTTGCAACACCAATATTCAAAAGTGATACCTTTTGACTAAAAGACATTCAGCCTCTTTTAGACTTTACTTACGGGGAAAAAAGCTTCTCAGATTTTAAATCATTTCATGATTACCCCAACCTCAAAGATATTATATATATTAAACGAATTGAAATTTAAATGGGAATGAGCTGGTCACATAGCAAGAAGAACTGATGGCAGGGGGGGCCAAAGCAGTCATAGAATGGATCCCACTTGATAAAAGCACCCACGAAAGAGACCTAAAACATGTATAAATGCCCAAAGTCTTGTTCTTTTCAGAACCCATTGTTTGTCATTGACAAATCATCCTATTCCACTACAGGAAGAAAAAGCTGCATAATCTAGTTAAATTATTTCTCATTTTGTCAGCAAGCACTGCAGAACAAAAGTACATTCCCCCCCCCCTCTTCTCAGCTCCTTTGGTAATCTTCCAACAAGGAGTTTCAGATTTGCAGAATGTGATGCCTGACTGTATGTTACAAGAATAGCTAACCCATTCATTTGTAAATTTCAATTGGTAAAAGAATAAGAAACGGACACCTTTGTTGGGGAAAAAAAGAAACTTAAGGTTTCTGCTCCAGTTTTTAATTCACCAGTTCCAAGTCTCAAAGTAAATATAGCTTCTTTAAGACTACAGCACCAAATAGTTTGCTACAGAGATCTCAGTGGCATTGCCAAGGCTGAATAAATGACGACAGATAAAGTTTGCTCAAAAGGTAGCAAGCTGGAATTTAGGACTGTACCAAGGAATTACAGCCAGGGTACAAAACGTGGGATGGCAGCCCAGTAAGATGGCAGAGGCAGGACTTGGCTCAGGTAAAGAATTGGAGATGACGTTACCTCTTTGAATGTAGGAGCCTTTTTGATCACTAGGCCATATGGTAGCATAGATGAAAAGGGCCTTCATGCACAATCCCTTGTCTCTTTCTTACCTGATCTATGGTCAATTAAATGATTGTATGTGTTTAAAAGGTAAAGGAAACTCCCTACCCCCCTTGCCCCATGCTCCTTCCCCTCCAAGTTGTGGTTTAGATAGAAGCAAAGACTTTATATCCTCATCTGTGTCTTAATAAATATAGCCTTTACTTTGAACAAAATGAAGTTCATTGACAGGTGGACTTTACATTCTAGGCAACACTTTGATGAACATTGCTGCATTTTTAATGGTACTTCCTACTACCTAATTATGTAGCATTCTTTTAGCAGTCTGTTCAGAAGCTATCATCTAATAAGAACTCCTACTAAATTCAAGGCTACAACACAAATTCGTATCCCAAGCAGGATATTCCCATAATTGTTGAAACATTAATTATTGAAACAATAGTTTAAATAGACCCATTCAGGTGAAAGGGAGATGTCACACTAAGCTATAATGTGGTTAGTGTTCATTATTGTTGTATATTATTGTATGGGTGTGGACCTATGGGCCGCGGCCTACCACCGCTTAAAGAGGGCTGTAAAGCACTGTGAAGCGGTATATAAGTCTAAGTGTTATTTTCGAAGAAAAAGAAGAAGAGGGGGGGGGGAAAGGAAAAGGGCTGATGTGGTCCCCATCTTCCAGAAAGGGACAAAAACAGATCCAAGAAACTACAGATCAATCAGTTTAACATCAATACCTGGGAAGATCCTAGAAAAGATAATAAAAAAACAGATCTGCAAACAACTAGAAGCAAATAAAGTCATAACTAGCAGCTAGCATGGGTTTGTTAAAAACAGATCATGCCAAACCAATCTGATCTCATTCTTCAATAAAGTGACTAAACTAGTAGACAAGCGAAATGCAGTGGATATAGTATACATAGATTTCAGTAAGGCATTTGACAAAGTAGACCACAACCTACTCCTTGGTAAGCTAGAAAAAGGTGGAATAGACAACATCACCACCAGATGGAACTGCAGCTGGCTGACAAACTGTACTCAACGAGTAGTCCTCAATGGCACTACATCCACATGGAGAGAAGTAAGCAGTGGGGTACCACAAGGTTCCGTCTTAGACCCAGTACTCTTCAATATCTTCTTAAATGACTTAGACGAGGGAATTGAAGGGGAACTCATTAAATTCGCAGATGACACCAAACTAGCAGGAGTAGTCAACACCCCAGAAGACAAACCCAGGATCCAAAAAGATCTTGACAAACTCGAACAATGGGCCCTATCCAACAAAATTAATTTCAATGTGGAGAAAAGCAAAGTCTTACACTTAGGCAGGAAAAACCAAAGGAACAAATACATATTGGGCAAGTCCTGGCTCAAAAACAGTAACTTGAGAGGGACCTTGGAGTCCTGGTGGATGATCACTTAACTATGAGCCAGCAGTGTGCAGCAGCAACCAAAAAAGCTAATACAATCCTGGGTTGTATAAACAGAGGCATAGAATCAAGATCATGCGAAGTACTAGTACCACTTTATAAAGCCCTAGTAAAACCACACTTGGAATACTGCAGCCAATTTTGGTCACTATATCACAAAAAAGATGTTGAGAGTCTGGAAAAAATTCAGAGAACAGCAACTAAGATGATCAAAGGCCTGGAGACCAAAATGTATGAAGAACGGCTGCAGAACTTGGGTTTGGCCAGTCTAAAGAAAAGAAGAAATAGGGGAGACATGATATCAGTATTCCAGTATCTGAGGGGCTGCAACAAAGAAGAGGGGGTCAGGTTGCTCACCAGAGCACCAGAGGGAAGGACGAGAAACAATGGTTGGAAGCTGATCAAAGAGAGAAGCAACCTGGAATTAAGGAGAAACTTCCTGACAGTGAGGACAATCAACCAGTGGAACAGCTTACCCCCAGAAATCGTGGGCGCTCCATCACTGGAAGTTTTTAAAAAGAGACTGGACAATCACCTGTCTGAGATGGTATAGGTTCTCCTGCTTGAGCAGGGGCTGTACTAGAAGACCTCCAAGGTCCCTTCCAGCTCTATTCTAATTCTAATTCTAATTCTAATTCTAAGAAACTGAGAATAATAATCAAGTAGAAATGACAAGAACTTTACTTTAAAAATTACAGAAATCTATAGAAGCTCTTACACAAAGTTTAGCACAGTAAAAGTCAGAGAAATCAAAGATCAGCTGGAGAAAGAAGACGTCCCCCTAGTCTTGGAATTGTTTGAAAGATCACTATACTGCAACTAGACATTTTGGGAAATGAAGGTAATGGGCCCTAGCAGATATTGCTACAACAAAGCTACAATGATTGATAAAATACCTGCAGGACCACCTTACAAGATGATGTACAACAGTTAAAAGTGATAGCTATTGTTTTTAATCAGGAATGGAAACCACAGTTTCATTTATACCGATAACATTTCACGAGACATACTGGACTAGAAAAAATAGAAATTGGAATGAAAATTACAAAGAGATCTATCAACTACCTCTGGTAGGAACGTCTTATTGAAAGGGAAAGAATAGTGTGCAAAAACCAAGTTGCTTCTAAATAATTATAATTATACACACCCACACAAACACACTTTTTTTTTATTCAATTGACTGGACAAGTCACTGCTGCAGTTGTCTCAACAAGGTTTTTAGAAGTGCTTTGCCATTTTCTCCTTCCGAGAGCTAAGAAAAAGTGACTAGCCCAAAAGTGGGAATAGAACTCAAGGTCTCCCAGTTTCTAATGTAGTCTTAGGTAAATAGGTAGAGAATAAGCTGATGTACTAACAAACTATATCTGCCTAGATTCAAACATTGAAGGGATATTGAATGTAATTGTGAGAAGGAGAAAGACTCATTATTTGAGAGAAAGACTTGGACGTATTTAAACAAGATACTAAAGTATAAAAATTGCAAAAATACCAGTGGTGAAGGACATAGTTTTCTCAGTTGTAAATAAATGGCTGTGAAAGCTGAACCATCCAAAAAGGCTGAATGAAGAGAAATAGATGCCTTTGAATTGTGCTATTGGAGAAAATGGCTGAGAATATTTTACAAGCAAAACTTCAGCACTAGATGAAGTAAAAGCAGATTGCTCACCAGTAGCTCTAATAACAAAGCTAGAAATTTTGAACATATAATACAAGGGAAAAAGATATTGGGAAAGATCTCAATGCTTGGAAAAATCAAAGGCAATTGAAGAACAGGCCCACTGAAGGTGGCTGCATTTGATCAACACAAGCAGGAGCTTACAAGAATTCAAAAGAAGCAATGACTGAGATACTTCTGGCAAAATCATGTCAAGACTCAGAATGATAATAATAATAATAATAATAATAATAATAATAATAATAATAATAATAATAATAATAATAATAATAATAATAATAATAATAATAATAATAATAATAATAATAATAATAACAACAATAATAATAATAATAATAACAATAATAATAATAATAATAATAATAATAATAATAATAATAATAATAATAATAATAATAATAATAATAATAATAATAATAATAATAATAATAATAATAATAAAGTTGGAAGGGACCTTGGAGGTCATCTAGTCCAACCCCCTGCTCAGGCAGGAAACCCTATACCAGTGATGGTGAACCTTTTAGAGACCGAGTGCCCAAACTGCAACCCCAAACCCACTTATGCATCGTCGAGTGCCAGGTGGGTGTGGCCCATTGGCTGGGCGTGGCTGCGGTGGTAACGGCAGACTGGGTGGGACTAAAAAGTTCAATCAATCAATTCCAACTTTGCAAGATCTTTTTTTTTTCCGCGAGAAGTTGAAATTGACTGATTGGACCTTTTTTTTTTTGCACACTGTGGCGGAGGCCTAAAGTGAAAACCCAGCTGAAGGCCTAGGACTGGGGCGAGGGCGCGCGTGCCCACAGAGAGGGCTCTGAGTGCCGCCTCTGGCACCTGTGCCATAGGTTCGCCACCACTGCCCTATACCATTTCAGACCAATGGCTGTCCAGTCTCTTCTTAAAAACTTCCAGTGTTAGAGCATTCACCGCTTCTGGAGGCAGGTTGTTCCACTGGTTAATTGTTCTAACTGTCAGGAAGTTTCTCCTTAGTTTTAGGTTGCTTCTCTCCTTGATTAGTTTCCATCCGTTGCTGAAGATGAAGAACAAGTGCAGGGAAGCAGGAGAAGAACTTCAGGAAGATGATGGGACAGAACTCAGTGGCAGCTCTGACAAGCTGGATGAGAAGATCTTAAGGGCTGCAATGGTCTCAGTGTTTAGTATTTCACCATCTCATCTGTATGATGGTTCCAGAATTAAGACTGATGTTCCTAGAAAGCAGTTGATACAATTGCATTGACCAAGGCTAATACAGGTAGTCCTTGTCTTAAAACCAAAATTGGGACCAAAAGTTCCATTGCTAACCAAGGTGGTTGTTAAGGGAGCCATGCTCAGTTTTATTACTCTTTTTTTTTGCCATGACTATTAACTGAATCATTTCAGTTCTTAAATGAATCGTGCAGTTGTTAAGCAAAACTGGTTTCCTCCATTGACTTTGTTTGTCAGAAGCCAGCTGAGAAGATCGTGAATGATGATCACATGACCCCAGGACGCTGCAACTGTCATAGATACATGCCAGTTGCCAAGCACTCCGATTCTGATAATGACTGTGGGAATGCTGTGATGGTCATAAATATGAGGACTGGTCGTAAGTCACCTTTTTAGTGTCATTGTAATTTCAAACACTTACTAAACAAATGGTTGTAAGTCAAGAACTATCTATAGTTTACAACAGGGGTCTTCAAACGTGGCCATTTTATGACTTGTGGACTTCAACTCCCAGAATTCCTCAGCCAGGCATGCTGGCTGAGGAATTCTGGGAGTTGAAGTCCACAAGTCATAAAAGGGGCAGGTTTGAAGACCCCTGGTTTACAACATGATTTCACCTGAAGCTCTTTCCCTCTGGCTCTCTGCATTGCCTTCGGAAACACTGCATTGTTTTCTAAAAACAGATTTCTATAATGCATAAGCTGTTTTTGCATATACAAAAAAAGACTGGATGCCATTGTTAGTTTTTTTTTAACCAATTATTATGCCAACTCTGTTTCTATTTAGTAACATTTATATTCTGAACCAATGCTGCAGACACCCACCACTGTGGATGGGAGGATGATTAAAAGTGTACTCTTGGGTCTCTGAGAACAACACAAATGCTACGCATACATCAGTCGGGCTAATGTGAATCAGACGGTATCAAACTGCATAAACCCCCAAGCCAACAAGTGAAATCAAAATATTCTGCTGATTTGAAAGATGCAATGGATTATAATGAGTTCAATCTGACAGAGGTTTTTAGCAATTTTTGGTTGCCCTTTCCTTCTCCTCTCCCCCCACGCCCCGCTTCTCAGAGATTGGATTCTAGCATGTTTGGATTTTGGATGTAGAAAAATTCTGGACCATGCTGAGATATGCAGACATGCACAGATTAACAACAGGATGAAAAATAATAATCGCGCACAGAACCACATATGCGCAAAAGCAGCAGAAAAAGAGACACCAAGTCTGTAGGGCAGAGGTCTTCAAACTTGGCCCTTTTATGACTTGTGGACTTCAACCGCCAGAATTCCTCAGCCAGCGTGCCTGGCTGAGGAATTCTGGGAGTTGAAGTCCACAAGTCATAAAAGGGCCAAGTTTGAAGACCCCTGCTGTAGGGTAACCCTACCATTGCTAAGGTCTCTCTGTTTCTCTTGTTCTGCAGGTGATCAGGACTTGCACTTTTCCAAGTTAAAATGAAAAAGCTTGTTGCAGCAATGGAATACAGAGAAAAAATAGAGATGTTCCAGAACACAACCTTACCATTATGCCCGGACCTCATCATAAATGCAATAAAGGAAAGTGTGCCAAAATAAACCAATCTCAAGTCACTGGTCTTTGAGCTTTTATTTAATCCTTCTCTTCTCACTCTGCCTGTTTTCCTTATTTCCCTGCATCTATCATTTAGTTCTTTGGGTAACCATTGCCTTGATAATTCAAAACCAGCTGAAATGCCTCTGCACTTTAGCTCAAAATTAACAGTAAATACAACACATCTCCATCAGAGAAGTGCTATTGCTTTTTAAGTAAATCTATTTCCTAGCATGCAAACAGTATGATGCTGTTCACTGTGTTACGGCATTGATTGGGGCATTTTTGTATGCCTTTGAGTCATTGTTGACTCCTGAGTGTTTATTTTTAAATAGCACCATACACATACACATCAGTTTAGATATCTGAAATATGTGTGTGCAATTTGGGTATCCCTCTTTTTTGAATAATTTTTATTTATGTATTAAACAAATTTGTATAGCTGCCCAACTCACACATGGGTGACTTTGGATGGTTTACAAAATTTTCCCCTCTGACTATTCTGCCATTATTCAGAGAACAAGAATTCAAACACATGTTTATTATTCCAGTAGGGGGGGAAAAGAAGACCCAAAACTGAGAATACTTGTGGTTGTTTCATTATGCTTTATTTCATTCATTCATTCATTCATTCATTCATTCATTCATTCATTCATTCATTCATTCATTCATTCATTCAATTTCTATAGCTGCCCATATCAACAGGTGACTCTGACTGATTTAAAAATATTTACTTAAATATACTATCATTATGAGACAAACACATATTTTAAAATTATCTAAACCGAGGCTATCTGGCATGCATCTTTAACATTCACAAGAGCCAGCCACACATGCCAGCAGAAGCTTGGTATGTTTCCAATCAGCTATGAAAAAAATAAGAAAATGGGCAGGTTCCTTCTTAAGGGTTGCAAAAGCTACTCTTTTTATGTTGCTCCTTGGTGTAGGTAGGTAGGCAGGTAGGAAGCAAGGAAAAGAAAAGAGGAAAAGAAAGAGAAAGAAAGAAAGAAAGAAAGAAAGAAAGAAAGAAAGAAAGAAAGAAAGAAAGAAAGAAAGAAAGAAAGAAAGAAAGAAAGAAAGAAAGAAAGAAAGAAAGAAAGAAAGAAAGAAAGAAAGAAAGAAAGAAAGAAAGAAAGAAACTAAAGCAAGTGGAATTACCTTAAATGGGCAAATGTTAAGAGAGGCAACCCCAGCATATCCTTTCTGTTGCCTTTTACTGAATGAGTAGCTTTCTCTTAGAGTGGGAGCTATTATACACAATCAGATATTAAGTCAGTCTGGGCTTATAAATAAAAAACAGCACCTTGAATTGTATAAGAAAGGTTACTCTTGTTTTGTTATTTTACCGTGAACCAGTCTTGACTCTTTTGGCAACTACATGGTAAGTTATCTGGCAGACTTCTGTTATACATGTGTAATACAAGCATGCCATCTTTCTGGAGCAGAGTATTGTGTGGGCTGAGAAGAATAAAAAGATAAGGCTGGCTTTGATGTGGGCGGCCTACACACTGTGCTGCCTAAAAGATCAGTTTTGGAAAGGGAAGAATGGTGATGAATAACTACAACACAGGCTTGATAACACTGCTTGATTTACGAGCCCAGGTTTAATATCCACGCATCACTGAAATAGGTCCTCCCCCTCCACACACAGACATACATATATGGAACCACAAAGCAAATAGAGGCTTTCTTTCTAGGAACTTTTCAGTGACTTTTAACTGCAAGGTTTCTTACAGAATTACTCATTGGACAATTTGAAAAATAATGGAAAAGCTAGCAATCTTGGCACACAACAATAAAAAAAAATCCATAGTTTGCTGCCAACGAAAATATTACCTATCCTAAAGACACAAAGAAAGATGCAAGCTTTCAAGCTCTCCATAGGGGAAGTGCTACATAAAATAAGAATTGAGAAGAAGGACAATTTTTTTTTTAAAGTAAGTCAAGAATTTCAGCCATAGACTTTGCCATTTAGAATTAATACAAGCAAAATTGTCGAGATATACAAGACATTGTTAATCATATAAGGTAAAATAATAACTGATGAAGAATAAGGAAGTGGGCATTTACAACCTACCTTTGGCCTTCCCAAACTCATATGCCCCAAACTCATTAAACAATAACCTATAATGTGCAAATCATAATCACAGTGCAGTATAGTTCAGCATAGTGTGATATGTGAATCCAGCCATTCTCAGTTGGAAGAATTAGCACTGTTAAGTGTGGCTAATGTCAGAATCCTCCATGTGAGATAAATTGTGATTTAGCTTTGTTATAACATTTTAGTGCCAGGATAGTATAAATGCTGCCGTCTATTTTTTACATTACATTTTACATCTATTCTTTACACTCATTGTTTACTCTTACAGTTTTCATTTGAGTGGAGCTTTACTTATTTATTCTGGATTATAATGCCATGCATGTTTTATTACAATTAGGAATGTAACCCACTGGAAGTACTGATGGTGGCAAGCAAAAGAATTAGATCAATTAATCTTCATTCATTTTGTATTTTGTTTCTGCGTCACTAAATCTGCCATCTTAAAAGAATCTGTTAAGGAAACATGCAACCACTGCAGAATACCTTTTGACTGGAAGCTGAAACAGCTGTCTGAATAATGCCTGAATATTTTTAGACTTTCCAAGGATATACCTAACAGCCTACAATGCTGGGTTAAGCAGAGAGGTATCTTGTTCCCACAATATGATAGTTAACTCCTCTAAATTTCTGGTCAGTCTGAGGTATTAAGCATACAGTAGATAGGAAGAAAGTTAGGATGACTTTTTAAAATTCCCTTGATTTTTTTTAGACTGCTGGCTATTGAACTCTCTCGGCAGTTGATAATAAACCAGGCAAGACTTTTTCTTTTCTCCTAAGCTTGGGGAGTTCATTATTCATCCTTTCACAATCCTCTCAGCTCAGTGCCACATTCAATTATACAGAATGAATATTGTGTATATTTATTATATTGCTCATGTAACCAATACTCTAGCATGATCTTCTAGACAGCCTTCATCAAGATCTCCCCAAGCATTGCAGCATGGCAGAAGCTGGCTGCAACAACTGTTCAGCTTTTAAATTAGTATATTATCCCAACTCATCCACAAAAAGATAATGGGTGTCATACACAGCTATTTTACTTCCATGTCCAGATCATCAAGCAGTGTTGATGTGGCAAACCAGTTTCCTAACACAATTTGGAATTCCTGTTCACATCCAGCTTCATCCAGTCTTCATGCAAACTCAAGAATAATAATAATAAGGGCTTATTTTTCAGAGCTGTTTTCCTAGTACATACTAATTTTCGGCATCCAGTCCTCTCTGTACATGTAGTTGTCAGCCATTCAGGTGTGTCTGACCCTCAGCCACTCTATGGATCAACACTCTTCATGCCCCTCTGTCTTGCAATGCCTGTACCTCATGAGCTATCCTTACATGATCAGCCATAAATCCTATTATCCCTGGATACCATAGCCAGCTATGATGGTTAAGGCTGTTGTATGCTATAAGAGTTCTGCTGAATCAGACAAGACCTCCATCTAATCCAGCATTCTTTGTCACAGAGTAGTGTATGTGTCTATGTATATGATTTATATGGCCAACCATCTCACAAAAGGAGGACAGAGATAAATAAGGAGCAAATCAAGAAAAGGAAGGATAGGGATGAATTTCTAGGCAGAGAGCAGAAAGCCAAAAGCAAATTCCTTGTTGAGGAGAAAGTAGCCCTTCCCTTCCTTAAACAGCCCTATCCTAACAATAACCCTTAACCTCAATATAAACTGTAATTTTTCTTCTCTCAAAACCAAAGGGCATACGACCTCATACTTTATCTACACCAAAATAACAAGGCAAAAAACAAGCACAAACAGGCAGAAAAAAGGACAGCAAAATAGGCCTAATTATCCAGAACAGAGAAGCTAGAAACAAGGCTAACAGCAAAGTAAATCCACCAACCAAAAAGAGGGACTATCAAACACCAAACTCATGGAACAGGTGACTGATACTATTGTGGTATGCAATACATGTTCCATGTATGTGCTCATGCCCAAAGAACACCCAAACTATACATGCATTAGTTGCAAATTATGTGAACTACTACAGGAAAAGGTTAGGAACTTAGAGGCAACTCTAGCCAAACCCCAACGTACGAAAGAAAGTGTCACCCAAACCTAACCAAATAATGAACAAATAAATCCCAGAGGACATGACCCTACCAATAAACCCTTGGAAGAAGACAGATGGATGTTCAAATGTTCAGATGGTCAGAGTTTGGAAAAAATTCAGAGAATATACGAAGAAGGGCTATGGGACTTGGGTTTGTCTAGCTTAAAGAAAAGAAGAAATAGGGGAGACATGATAGCAGTGCTCCAGTATCTGAGGGGCTGCCACAAGGCAGAGGGGGCCAGGTTGTTCACCAAAGCACCAGAGGGAAGGATGAGAAACAATGGTTGGAAACTGATCAAAAAGAGAAGCAACCTGGAATTAAGGAGAAACTTCCTGACAGTGAGGACAATCAACTAGTGGAACAGCTTACCCCCAGAAATTGTGGGCGCTCCATCACTGGAGATTTTTAAGAAGAGACTGGACCTGTTTGAGATGGTATAGGTTCTCCTGCTTGAGCAGGGGGCTGGACTAGAAGACCTCCAAGGTCCCTTCCAGCTCTATTCTATTCTATTCTATTCTATTCTATTCTATTCTATTCTATTCTATTCTATTCTATTCTATTCTATTCTATTCTATTCTATTCTATTCTATTCTATTCTACTCTATTCTACTCTATTCTACTCTACTCTACTCTACTCTACTCTACTCTACTCTACTCTACTCTACAAAAGTGACTCTGACTGATGTACAAGAAATAAACAATAACCCCAAACACAAAATAACATGTCAACAACAACACATCTAGAGAAATAGCAGGTTTTCAACACCTTACAAAAGTCTAATAGAGTTGGAGCCATCCAGATCTCTTGGGCATGCTCTTCAAAGGCAGGCATTCCAACGAGAAGACACAACTCCAGGCTCCAACAAGATGTTTGACAGAAGAGACCTAAAGCATGCCAGATTGTGCTAGAACACTGCAGCGACACTGGGAGAGACTTGGTATATAAACAACACTTTAAATCATCATGGCCAGTTAATATGAATAAAGAGCTGATTTTAGTGTTCCCTGCTTGAATATGCCTTGCCTTCCCCTGCCTCACAGCAGGACGTCAGAAATAATCAGCACTCACTGTGTGCACCCCCACACAATGCATAGTTGGAACTTGTGAGGTGTTTGTGTTGGCCCATCGATAGCCCTCTGCAGCCTCCACTTATCCATCAACCCCTTCACAGCATGGGTAAGTGGCAACAGCTATGGGCAGTTGTGGGCAACTCTAAATCAGCCTTACAGCTATAAGCCTCTTTATGGAGAAAGAAAGCAAACAAACAAATCAGTCCCTAATGAAGCCCTCACACTGCCTCCTTATCTTAGTCTCATACTCTTCTTTGACTGTGATTGGTGGCTTTTCTATAGTCAAAAGATCACCAATTCCCATTAGACTGACATACTGACAAATTAGCCATCAATAGACCCATTGACATAAACAATACCTACATATTATGCAAAAGTAACTATCAACAAGCCAAAAAGGGGAACAAAAAGACCAAACCACCTCCCCACCAGCAATCAGCCCCCAGATGAGCATAGATTAACTCCAAGAATAACATCAGATCAACCATCAAGAAGTAAACAATACCCCACTCAAGGAATTGCTAAAGAAAGATAACAGCAAACAGCCCAACCAAAGAATCTCTAAGACCATTCCCACCAACACTGACAGGGCAAGACACTAGAATATATAGTAAACTGAGAGCAAATCTCACTCCTTACCAGCACTGATGAGATTACCTAGTTTGGGTAATAAAAGCCCAGCAAAAAAACAACCAAGTTCTAAGAACACCAAGGACCCCTGATTTCAACCCTGAGCTGCAAATTTTCCTTTATTCCCATTAGTGTTGCCTGGAAAATTAAATGCACAGAAATTGGTGTCTGAAACCAGCCAATAACCAAACCATCATGGTTAATGTATTATGTGAATTCCCTCATTGATCTGTTTCATGAATTATGTCATAAGTTTGATTCACACAGACTTTAGTCACACAGACTTGTATACCCTAATTATGTTGGGGTTGAGTTGGAATTATTTTTTTGAAATCACCGTGGTTTAAAAAACATGGTTTATGTTCAAATCATGGTTAAAGCAAAACTTGAACCCAGCGCCATAGTAACTGGTTGATGCACTCTGTACGTTGACAAGCGACACAAAAGGCCAATAAAACTCCTTCACTGTTGTTGCCAAAGAGCCTGCATTTCATTTTACCTGTCTAGGGAACAGATGTTGCTATTTCTTTCAAATGTTTCATTTGTTCATTTTGACATGTCCATTTTAATGCTGAATGTATTTCTGCTTTTCAGTTTTTAAAATAATGTTTAAACTACTTGAGAAGGCAGTTGTGATAAAACGCTCATCCAAATCAAACAATATCCAGGAATGCTTGCAAACTTCCTTCCTATAAAGTTGACCTGGGTCAGCTCATCAAGGCTGGAGAAACACTTTCTTCTTTTAACTCTGTTTTAAAAGCTTCATTTGAAAGAACAAAACTCTCCATCATTGTTGCTGCTGGCCTTGCAGCCAGCAAATTGAGACTTTACAAGTAACAACTGCACAGCATTGTACATAAACAATGATCAATGGGAATTTTCCCTTGGATGGTTTAAAGAAGTATTTTACATGGTTGACTAGGATGTTTCTTCTTCGCTGCCAATAAAAGACATTTAAAAGTCTCCAAAGAATCACCGTGCCATTAATTTATCTGTTTGATGGGTTAATAGGCAGCAAGAAAAGCATCAGGTCGGAGTTAATCACTGCCTGTATGTGATGCTGGAAAGAGCAACTTGGTTCAAGTTTTTATATATTTAAATATGATGGAGGGCTTACAGCAGGGGTGTCAAACTGCCGGCCTGTGGGCCGGATGCGTCATGCCGAAACCGCACCCACCCCAGCTCTTGGGAAAAAAGCCGTGATATGTCAAGTGACGTTGTGAGTTTGAGACCCCCGGCTTACAGCATTTTTAAAAGATGTCCCAGTTCAGGTGATAGAAAATATCAATGTCAATATAGAGAAAGAATTAAAGGTGTTGGCTTAGAACTTGGTGGCTGAGTTTCAATTTGTTATCCAACTTCAAAGTCTTTCTTAGCTTAATCTTCCATTTAAGTTGTTGTGGAAGTAAAATTAGGGGAGGTCCCGCATAAGCTGAGCTGAATTCTCAGAGAAAGGAAATTTTCAGTGCAAATCAGTGGCAATGTTTGAAGGGATACTGGGAATTATACATCCTTCAAAGATGTTGAGCCACAGGTTCTACACCTAATGAAACCCTTCAGATTATTCTGTGGAAAATGGGCCATATTACCTTTTCAGTTTTGAAGGCTACATGTGTCCCTGGCTGATGCTTCATACATTTACACTTAGGCTCTTAAACACTCCAAACACATTTGTTATTGTTTTTTGACAAACAGAAACCTAACTACCAACATTCTGTAGATAATATGTACAATCAGATTGCTTAGAGAAATCAGGTTAAAACAATCAGAACAAAAATCAAGTTAGCTTCAAGGTGGAAGCAAGGGAAACTTTTTAAAATCAGCTTTTTCTCTATCCAGATCAGAAATGACGAGGGGGTCAAACTATTTCCCAAAGCACCAAAAGGCAAGACCAGAAACAATGGATAGAAACTAACCAAGGAGAGAAGGAACCTAGAACTAAGAGAAATTTCCTAATGATAAGAGCAATCAATCAATGAAACAGCTTGCCTTCAGAAGGTGTGAGTGCTCCAACATGGGAAGCTTTCAAAAACAGACTGGACAGCCACTTGTCTGGAATAGTATAAGTCTCCTGCTCAAGCAGGGGGTTGGACTACTAGAAGATCTCCAAGTTCTCTTCTAACTCTATTATTCTATATTCTATGTTCTGTGTTGGAAGAGTAATGTGTCAAGCATTCCTCAGAGCATTAGAAACATGGTTGTAGTGTAGATAGATAGATAGATAGATAGATAGATAGATAGATAGATAGATAGATAGATAGATAGATAGATAGATAGATAGATAGATAGATAGATAGATAGATAGATAGATAGATAGATAGATAGATATTTTACAGAGCATCTGGGCAGGCAGATATTGTACATTTGCTTTACCAGTTTTCAGTTAATGTTCTGTTTCACTTTCATGTTCACAGTTTTGTAAATTAACAAACCTTTGCATAATTTAAATGTTGTCATGGGCACTAATCATTATGTTGGGAAGGAGATGCATATTTCATGCTGTAAGCAGAACTGACAATCAAGCTTAATAAAATACCGTGAAAATCAATAAAAATTAAGAGAATTTTTCACTGAGAGAATTGATAGATAAAGAGTAAATTTAATAATGCTTCCTTGGATTTTTTTTTCTTTTTTTCCTAGGGACTAAATCAAATGACCTATCATTCATTGTTAACCAAATTTGACCTACGTTGTCCTTGATTCACTTGCTATGCCAGGCAATAATGAATAAAATATCTCTATTTCTCATTCTGACTCTTTACACACTGTACATATTGCCAGCAAATCATTAATTGGCTTCTCAGATGCTTCCTGATATAGCATTTGTGGTCTGCACATGCAATCCAGATGTGCAATTACTTCACTACAATTTTCTCACTTTTTAAAAGATATTGAATACCTCCACATTACATTATGTTACCACAAATCACATCAAAAAAATGGATGAATGTTGACACTTATATACAAATGCAGATAATCCTAGGAGAATTTCAGGAATGCCTGGAAAGAAGAAAATTCCCTTTCACTACACGGGCTCAATAGCTGCATTTATGTGTCTGTTAACTTTCACCAGATTGGCCTTTGATTGTCAGTATTTACAAGCATGCCTTGATCGTCACTACATTAACATGCCTTGTAGTACATGTATACATTGGTTTACTTCCCTAATGAATAGCTTCAGATCAGCTCAGAGCACAAACTAATTCAGAGCACATTTGCTGTGTAGGTAAATTTGCTCTGATGGGAGGCAATAATTTATTTGCAGCAACTCCTGAGCTTCCTAATGAGCAGGAATGCTACTTAAGATTTTTTGCAGCATCAAAGCCTAATGCCAGACTGAATGGGAATATGAGAACTGAAACCCAAGACATCTGAAAACTCCCAGGTTTGGGAAGGCGGATGTTACCTATAGACAGGTGGTCTTTGACTTACGACCACAATTGGGAAAAGAATTTCCCAAAGCAAAATATTTGTTAAGTGAGTTGCATCGGATTTTTTGCTAGAGCTGTTAAGTAAATCACTGCACTGGTTAAGTGAATTATATGGCTGTTAAGCGAATCTGGCTTCCTGCATTGACTTTGATTGCCAGTAGCCCTCTGGGAAGTTTGCAAATAGCAACCACATGACTTGGACTGCTGCAAACATCATAAAAAGATGATTAGGGGACTGGAGGCTAAAACATATAAGGAACGGTTGCTGGAAATGGGTATGTCTAGTTTAATGAAGAGAAGGACGAGGGGTGACATGATAGCAGTGTTCCAATATCTCAGGGGCTGCCACAAAGAAGAGGGAGTCAAGCTATTCTCCAAAGCACCTGAAGGCAGGAAAAGAGGCAACGGATAGAAACTAATCAAAGAGAGAAGCAACCTAGAATAGAATAGAATAGAATAGAATAGAATAGAATAGAATAGAATAGAATAGAATAGAATAGAATAGAATAGAATAGAATAGAATAGAATAGAATAGAACCTTGGAGGCCTTCTAGTCCAGCACCCCCCTCAAGCAGGAGAACCTATACCATCTCAGACAAGTGACAGTCTAGCCTCTTTTTGAAAATCTCCAGTGATGGAGCGCCCACGATTTCCGGAGATAAGTTGTTCCACTGGTTGATTGTCCTCACTGTCAGGAAGTTTCTCCTTAATTCCAGGTTGCTTCTCTCTTTGATCAGTTTGCAACCATTGTTTCTTCTCCTACCCTCTGGTGCTTTGGTGAATAATGTGACCCCCTCTTCTTTGTGGCAGCCCCTCAAATACTGGATTGATCAGTAGGGTCAAATCCTCTGGGAGTTATTTGTTCATTAATTGTTTGTTTGGGTAGAACTTTCTTTCGTATGTTGGGGTTTGGCTAGACTTGCCTCTAAGCTCCTTATTTTTTCTTCCAGTAGTTTACATAGTTTACATGTAATGCATGGATAGTTTGGGTGTTCTTTAGGCATAAGCACATACATGGAACATGTATTGCATACCACAATAGTGTCAGTCACCTGTTCCATGAGTTTGTTGTTTGAAAATCCCTCTTTTTGGTTGATGGATGTGCTTTGCAGTTAGCCTTGTTTCTAGCTTCTCTGTTCTGGGTAATTATGCCTATTTTTGTCTATCCTTTTTTCTGCCTGTTTGTGCTTGGTTTTTTGCCTTGTTATTTAGGTATAGATAAAAGTATGTGGCAGTATGCCCTTCGGTTTTAATGGGGAAAAAATGCAGTTTTTAATGAAGTTAAAAGTTAATGTTAGGATAGGGCTATTTAACGAAGGGAAGGGCTGCTTTCTCCTCAACAAAGGATTTGCTTTTTGCTCTCTGCCTAAAAAAATCATCTCTATCCTTCCTTTTCTTAATTTGCTCCTTATTTATCTCTATCCTCTCTGCCTTGCTAGAAATTAAGGAGAAATTTCCTGACAGTTAGAACAATTAATCAGTGGAACAACCTGCCTGCAGAAGCTGTGAATGCTCCAACACTGGAAGTTTTTAAGAAGAGATTGGACAGCCATTTGTCTGAAATGGTATAGGGTTTCCTGCCTGAGCAGGGGTTGGACTAGATGACTTCCAAGGTTCCTTCTGACTTGATGATGATGATGATGATGATGATTGATCATTGCACAGTCAGCCAGATGTTCAGACTGGATTTGGCATTTTTGTCTACCTATAGAGTCCTTCCCAAGGACATGGGATAGGCAGATGTGGATGTTTGATGGTATTACAGATATCGTCGCAGGATGGAAGCAGTTCCTAGTAAGGCCGACTTTTGCAATTGACTAATGGCGAATTTGTCAATGCCAATGCTGTTCAAGTGGTGCTCCAATTGTTTTGGGATTGCACCCAAGGTGCCTATTATTATTATTATTATTATTATTATTATTATTATTATTATTATTATTATTATTATTATTATTATTATTATTATTATTATTATTATTATTATTATTATTATTATTATTATTATTACTACTACTACTACTACTACTACTACAACAACAACAACAACAACAACATACTGGTTGCCAAGTGCCTGAATTTTGATCACATGACCATGGGGATGCTGCAATGGTCATAAGTGTGAGTATTAGTCATAAGTCACTTTTTTCAGTGCCGGGTAATTTTGAACAATCACTAAACAAATGGTTGTAAGTCAAGGACTTCCTGTACATTCCCCATAGCACGTGAAAGACACGTCTTTGATCATCTGGAGTTCTAAGGCTCTAATCAAAATCCAAATGATGAAGTTGACTCTTCAAAAGGAGAATAGCTGCCCTTGTAACATTGGTTGAAAGCAGTCAAGCCCTGAAGAGATCTGTATCAAAACCAATACTCAGCACTCAGAAATCCTGGTGAAGAAAGTAAATGGAGAAGCTAAATCAACAGCAGTGTAGTTTGCCAAGGGGAGCCTACCATAGAAAGGGTGGCGAATACACAAACTGCATTTGGGTCCAAGCTTTGGCAGACTAACTCAAAACAACCTCTAGCCCTTATAGCCTTGAAGAATCCCTTGCAAGGGTACGGAGGAATCTGATAATACGGAGCTCATTTCAAACCAAGGAGCTCCATCAGCCAAGTGGAAACATGTTAAATGCAGTTGATTTCGGTGATTGAATTAATGCAGGGAGTCAAGCTACAAAATTCTCTTCACTCACCTGCAAATAAGCTCATTGAAATCAATCAAACTTTCTTCTGAATTGGCCTCTACAAGGTTGCTGAGTAAATCTCCCTGATTGGAATCAGTAGGATCCCCAAAAGTTTAATTTCAGGCCTCATTGCAAGAAAGGAGGTGTACGAATAAATAATAAAAAATGATACATTATCTTCTTTATGGACATTGATTATATGGGAATGACAGCAGAGTGATGCTCTGCAGGATAAGAGCTCTAGCCTTATTGCTTAATTTTAAGTGAAAAGCATATGCATGGAATTTGAAATTCACCGCTTTCAATAAATTTTTGAAACGCTATACAGTAGATATCCAGAGGAAACATCCTTTAGTGCTGGATGTGTCAGACCTTCTCTGCGTTTTTTTCTTCTTTTGCTGTTTGACCCTTTTTCTAAAGTATAATGTGGAAATATGGGTTATAGAGTTGCTTCTGATGGAAACCAGAACACTCTTGGTTTTCTTAAAAAATTATTGCTGGGCTGTGGCCTTAGTTACAGTAGGATAATGTTTCCTGAAATGGACTTTGAATTGTTTCATGCTGTTCCCTGATCTTTTGTGGATTCATATTCCACACAGTCCAAGATACACGTTCATCCTGTAACTCAACCCTGGCTTTGCCTTTGATTCTAGAGTTAAAGTCCTGGGATCAATCTATTTAAAATGTTCATATGGCAGTAATTAATTTGGCCTAGTTCTGGGCTACTGCACTGAAATATTCATGTTGTCAGGATTATTAAGAAAAAGCAAGTCAACAGCATAGTTTATGGAAGAGCAAAACCATAAGGGAGGGAATTGTAATTATAAAAACATTCACACCCCATATTTTAAAATATATGGGAAGCACTTATAGGTGGTGTTCATTTATCATGTTAAACCATAATGTGTACTGTTTGTTTGGGGCTTAGACTAATGAGAGAGCTCAGCTGTTATGCCTTGCATTATGTATAAACTGGGTCATTATGGTTTTGCAACAAACCCTAATTAAAAATGTTCTGGTTTAGTGTTTTTATACTTAATTATACTTAATTATATTTGATTATATTGTATTTATTATATGAAGACAAAGACATCAAAATATATTGGCTTTGGTGTACTGTAAACTCTCTCTCTCTCTCTTTCTTTCCATTTATCCACTCTTGAAATATAAAAGGAAGGACCCTCACTTGAGTCAAGCTGAGGGATGTCCACAGGATGTGGTCAAAACAAGTCAAGATAGTAGTTGTAAAGTTAGCTGCTTATTTTCCATAGGCATTGCAAGCATCTCACCACCATCCTTATTTGTTTTGACCATACCCCTAAGACACTCCTGGTCAAGGCCAAATCTTGGGGATTTCATGGACATGTCCATATAATCATCATGGCAAAACTACAAGTAACTATACACTTCTTAGGGTTTTTTAAAAAAACTTTCCTGTCTAGACTACCACCTGGATTTTCTGTTGATCTCCGGTCTACCTATTAGACTCAAGTCAGCTTAGGTTGTTCAAGATCAGTCAAGACAATCACACTTGCCCAATAAAGAATATTCTATATTCTATTAAGCAACAGATTCTTCTTTTTTTCCTTGCCATGCAGTCAAGTTCATTTTCTCCCTTGTCTCTCCTTTTCCTGAAAAACCTTCTTCTGCCAGTCTTTTAGTCATCATTCTGAAATCATTCACTCCCTGATAATGGGGCTTGAATTTTCTCTCCACTGTAAAGCTTCCTTCCTTCCTTCCTTCCTTCCTTCCTTCCTTCCTTCCTTCCTTCCTTCCTTCCTTCCTTCCTTCCTTCCTTCCTTCCTTCCTTCCTTCCTTCCTTCCTTCCTTCCTTCCTAAACTCTAATGTGGAATCTGCATTAGGTCATATTGCAATGTAGATATGACAACAGTATTCTTGAATGGAAATTACTTTTTTGAATTTATAATGTTGAACTTGAGCTGGTCCTAACCTTTAATTCTGGCAAATGACCTGCCTAAATTGTTAAGGCATATCCCACTGGTTCTGAAGGTTGCCCAATCTGGCCCCACTTTTTGTGTTGGGATAACAGCTCAGTAATTCCAACTTATACTCCCTATCTTCTACTTCAGGATTTGAAACAGTTTTCTCTCTCTTTCCCAAAGATGGAGAGGCTGGGGTTTGTGACAAAGGAAGCCATACCTCACTTATGAAGGTGGCTTGAATATATCTGCAATATGTCTGACAAGATATGTGTAGGTAATCCTCGACTTACAACCATTCATTTTTAGTGACTGAAGTTACAGCGGTACTGAAAAAAGTGACTTATGACCATTTTTCACACTTTGATCATAGGCTCAAAATTCAAATACTTGGCAACTGGCTCATGACGATTGCATGTCCCAGTGTCATGTGATCCCCTTTTGCAACCTTCTGACAGGAAAGTCAAAGGGAAGCCAGATTCACTTCACAACTTAACAACCGCAGTGATTCACTTAACAACTGTGGCAAGAAAGGTCGTAAAATGGGGCAAAGCTCACTTAACAACTGTCTTACTTAGCAATGGAAATTTTGGGCTCATTTGTGATTGTAAGGGGCAGACTACCTGTATTCTGTGTCTGAGCTAATAGCGTGTACAAGCTACAGACACAACAGTGAGTGCCTCCATTAAGAAAGCCTTCTCCCAGCCTCCCAGCCTTTTTTACATCAGGGGATCGGGGGATCCTCAGCAGCGTGGCCTAGTAACTTTTGTCAGACATGATGACCCCCTGGAAAGTTAGGCCAAGCTAGATAGGACTTGAAAAGTTAAAACCAGAGATGACCTGTGACAGGCATGTGCGCACCAAGGACATAAGTCTTTTTATGCTTTTGGTCTAAGGAATATAAATTGAGATGTAATCTCTTTTATAGCTTTGTAACTTATGGCTTTGATCAAAGTGGAGAAAATGATTTACTGGCAACATTTGCCTTTTGTTATATATGGCAATGCTTTGTGGGTAGAAGCAGAAACTCGGGGATTGATAATATCTTCCAGAACCTCTTTGTTACTGTTGCTAGTTCAAATTTGATGTGAGCTAGTATTACTCAGGGCTGTTTCAGCTACTGCATTTATTTTCTGATGTTCCATGTGTTGAACACAGTTATTTAAAATCCTGCACATTTTGGGAGGGGGGAAGTTCATCAGTTTTGCTACTGAAGTTCTAAACAAACTTGTACACCACACACTGTTCATGGCTGCTGCACACCCAAGGACATGATCTCTTGAGTGGGAAAATATGGCCACCACGGCGGATTTTCTGGGGAGTGATCATCTGTAAGGTCTTAGTTTATTTTCTTTGTAAAGAAGGGATTGGGAAAGGAAATATTATCCAATGCAACCTAACAATACTTTCCTTTGGTTAGGCAAGAAGTGATTTAATTTTCCTACCGAATCTTCCCATCTAGCAAAGAGGGACAAAAGATAGACTTCGGGACCTTTGGGTAAACTGCTGGATAATTTACAGGATTTACGATTCATTGTTTAAGAAACAAAGAAAGACTTCCCTATACAATAATATAATCCCAGCTCAAATTTATGATGTTTGCAGTGTCCTGGGATCGTGTGATTACCTTTTACAACCTTCTGACAGCAAAGTTAATGGGAAGCCAGATTCACTTAACAACTGTGAGTTAGCATCTGTGGACCAACAGCACAGGTTTCTTGCACATAACCCCCTTTTATGTCTGCAAGCCTTGAGGAGATTCCATATGTTGATAAGAACTGAGTAAACCTATGCAGCTCCTTTGGAAAGTGCTCCCAGATATGTCCAATCCATAGAATCATAGAGTTGGAAGGGAGGTGAGATATCATCAAGTCCACCTCTTTCACATTACAGGATTCACGGTCCCCACTTGATGATGATCCAGATTCTGCATCAAAATGTTCAGGGGAAGAAATCACTCCATGTGGTAACCTATCAAGGGGTTCTTCCTAAAGTCTGATCTGTATCTACATTCTTGAATTTCAACTCATCAATTCTAGTCTTACCTTCTGGAGCAAGTGAGAATGAGACCGAGTCCTCTATAATGTGACAGTCCTTCATATATATATATATATATATATATATATATATATATATATATATATATCAGTTATCGTGTCTCCTCCCAACCTACTATTCTGCACGCTAACTGTACCTAGGTGTCATGGTTCCGTCAGATGAAACTCTTCAAAAGAACTTTGAGGCATTGTTTATCTTAACAAATCTTTTATTCGAGAAACAAAGTATCGGCACTACATAGTTGAAGCCAAAAACTGAATTCCCCTCCCCTGGGCACAAAGTAGCAAAGCACAATTCCCTCCTCCAATTAACAGTCATAAATCACATTCTCCAATTAGCTTGAAGGTGGGCTTTCTCCCCAGCTCTCCAGCCCGCCAAATCTTTATCAACTCTGGGCGCAATAACCTTGGATTCCCACGGCTGAGTTATTATTGTTATGACTAATTGGACTCTCATCCACATCCCCCCTCCCAGCATCAACTAACTCTAAAAGCGAAAGAGAAAAGATGGCTACATTTCCATCTGTTGTCAAAGCAAGAACGTCCGATGTTAGCAACATTGACACTAGGTTTTTTTAACCAATTTTCCTAGGACTTCGTATTCTAGACCTTCTACCATCTTTGTAAACCTTCTCAAGACTTGGTCCCATTTATCAATGTTTTTTTAAGCTGAGATGTGCAGAACTGAACACAATGCTCCAAGCTAGCTCTAAACAAAGAAGAGTGGAGTGGAATAATTACTGCCTGTGATTTGGACTCTATGCTCCTCTTAACACTCCTCAAGATATTATTGGCTTTCTTTTCAGTGGCATTACACTGATGGGACATGTTGAATTTGTGATCTACTAGTACAAGTAGTCCTCAACGTACGACCACAACTGAGTCCAAAATTTATGTTGCTAAGTTTGTTGAGTGAGTTTTACCCCATTTTACGACTTTTCTTGTCTCGTTTGTTAAGTGAATCACTGCAGTTGTTAAATTAGTAGCACGGTGATTAAGTGAATCTGGTTTCCCCATTGACTTTGCTTTTCAGAAGATTGCAAAAGGGGATCACATGACCCTGGAACACTGCAACCATCATAAATGTGAGTCAGCTGTCAAGCATTTCAATGTAAATCATGTGACCATGGGGATGCTGCAGTGGTCATAAGCGTGAAAAATGGTCATAAGCCACCTTTTTCACTGTTGTTGTGACTTTGAATGGTCACTAAGTGAACTGTTGTAGGTCGAGGACTAGCTGTGTACCCTTGAGCCAGAGTTCCCCCATTCTATACATCTTTTGTTGTTTGTTTCTTTTACTTAGATGTATGACTTTACTCTTCCCCCCATTAAATTTCATTCTATTTGTTTCTTTCCAGTGCTCTAGCCTAGGTCTTTTTGAATCTACCGCCTACTACGCAAGATACTTCGCCTTTCTGGTACACACATATGTGAAAACAGACAGGAAAACTTTATCTGACCAAGTCTGGAACAAGACATGACTGCTTGAACAATTTGAAAAGAAAGACTTCAAACATGCCCCCATAGTTTTCAAAATTGTCCCTGTGAAGAATTTGCAAAGACCCAATGCTCAGTAGAATTAAATTTTTACAAGCCTAATCAGGTACTTGCATCTCAAAATTTGTAAGGACATGTTTACATTGCTTTCTAACAAGAAACACAAGACCTTAGTGTTCCAGAAGGAGGGTTCTTTTCCATTAGAAGAATACATTTGACAAGGAGTTTGAATGTCAGCTTATGGAAAGCGTCGGGGTGGCGCAGTGGTTAGAATGCAGTACTGCAGTACTGCAGGCTAGTTCACTGCTTGATCCAGGAGTTTGATTCTGAGTAGCTTAATGTTGACTCAGCCTTCCATCCTTCCGAGGTTGGTAAAATGAGGATCCAGATTGTTGGGGGCAATATGCTGACTCTGTAAACTGAATAGAGAGATCTGTAAAGCACTATGAAGAAGTATATAAGTCTAAGTGCTATTGCTATTGTGGGAAGTCAGCCCCCCAGAGAAGGAAATATTAAAAGGGCAGAAAAATATATTTCCTCAAAGGATCTTGAAGAGGCAGAAAAGCATGCCCAGTTTTTCTTAGTAGCCCCAGGTCTCCTTTCCCCAAGCAGAAACCAGCTCTGTAGAAATGCACATGGAGGCCCCCAGCTAGAAGATTAAGAAGACAAAGACACCTAAAATCTACATACCCCACCCAAAGTCTAAGACAGGACATAATAGGATTAACCCACAGATGCCAAAGGGCACACCCAGACACAGGAAATACAAAACCTCAAAACAGGAACAAGAAGCAACTCCAAACAAAAGGCTCCAGAGGGTATAAAAACCCACTCCCTACATGTGCTCAACCCTTTTTTTCATCTTTTCTGCCAGGGCCATCTTTCTGTCTGGCTCTCCTCTTCAATAAACTGCAAGCTTCTTCCATGTTTATTCCCAGCTTGGACTGAACCATGATGAAGACTTTTCTTTCAACACTATGCAATGTGGTCAACTTTCATTTTCAAATATGGTCTCATCACACACACCTCCCCCCAGAAGCTAAACTCCCCCCAGCAGGCAGCTAAACTGTTGCGACTGAATTAGGATGGACAGGACAAGGATGCCATTCAATTTGTAGATATTTTGTTTCTAATAGGTTTTTAATCCTTCTCAATGCTGGCATGTACTTGGGTTGTCCAAGAGAAGTTACAGGATAGTTCATGGGAACATAGGTTTGATGAAGGCCTTCCCTTTCTAAAAAATTGTGATCTGTATTATTTGTGATAGGGGAAAGAAACATTTAAGTTATAATACATTCCTAAAATTCTAGAGAGGAAATTTTTCAGCAGATGTTTCTTTAAAAAAAAAAATCACCATTGTGTGTATGTGTTTTTGTCTTGTCTTTAAAAGAAGGGGAAAAAATAGAAGCAGACATGTATCACAACACAGTTTATCAGTACTTCAAGCATGTCAGATAGCTTTTGTTATTGTCAGAATTAGTCTTATTTTTTTAAAAAAAGACCTTGCCTGTGGATTTCCACAAACATGCCTAAGTCATGCCCAAGTATAGAGCCTAAAATATAAACTCACATGTACAATTCAGAGCACACTGGGAGTTTGATGGCTAATAAATTGGATGTTATGATAATAATATGATACACTACTGGAATTATTAATTGGACATAAGCTGAACTGGATAGGATGGACAAAAAAAAATTAAGAAAGGTGATGCCTGTTCAAGATGCATTACATCCCTGTAGTGATATTGATAGACTATACCTGCCCCGCAGAGGTTTACTTCAAGTCAAACAAACTGTTTAAGAAATAAGGGTGCTTTGGCTGATTATGTAAAAGACTTCCAAGAATAAGCATACATGCTCAATTTCTACAAAAGATCAAGGGGAAAGTGAATGAAGCTAAAACCTGGCAATGGCTTACAACTGAAATATTAAAAAAAGAAACTGAAGGCTTGATTTTATCTGCTCAAGAGTAAGCTATTTGAACTAATGCAATCAAGATCAAAATTGAAAAGAACAGATTGTACAAAGAAGCAGAAGAAACAATGGATCACATACTCAACTCGTGTAAGAAGATTGCACAAACTGATTATAAACAATGAGATAACACAGTTGCCAAACCTTCACAGGAAACCTTCACTATGTAGTAGGACAATACAGAAATCCAGATTTGAAGAACAAACTGTGACCTGGAGAATTGTGGACCTATGTGCAGCATGGGTCGGGATCATCTTAAACCAGACCTGTCTTTTCGTGGGATTGTGTATCAGTAGCAGTGCAGCTGCAACAGGCCAAGAAAAGACACAGCCATGAGATTAGACAATTTACGACACTCCAAATGTTGTTGAACTAATTCTAACTAATTCTAAGCCTAAAGGATGGTAGAAGATATGGGTCAACAACACCTGAAGGGCTGTAGCTTTTCATCCCTGGACAATCAGCTCCCTACCCCATAAGGGATCTGGAGTCTTTGATTAAAGGGATTATTCAATTTGTAGGAGATTCAGTTGAATCACTCCTTCAAACAGAATTGTCAGAGCCAATGTCTGAATTGCTTTACATTGTCATAATGAATTAAATACATTTGAATCACTATATATGTATGACATTTATCTGACTGCCTGAAACCAGCTGGACTCTAGGCATCTGCCAGAATTTAAGTATTAAAAACTGAATACAAATCAGAAAAGAGAAACACATGGTGACTAAAAAGACCAAGCTAAATATCTGATGTGGTTGTGAGATGTAAAAATTCTCAAAGTGCAAAAACAAGGATCTAGGACAGGGGTATCAAGCTGGCAGCCTGCGGGCCGTATGCATCATGCGCAGGCCACTCCCACCTGGTTCCGCAAAGGCAAAAAACATCCCGATGCGTCATGATACGTCACGTGACACGATCAAGTTTGACACCCGTGGTCTAGAACAATGTTTCTCAATCAAAGCTGGCTGGGGAATTTTGGGAGTTGAAGTCCACACATCTTAAAGTCACCAAGGTTGAGAAACAGTGGGTGATGGGCAGGCAGGTTATACCATAGAGGAAGAGCTGCTAGAGCAAACTACTTAACAGGATTTAAAGGTGATCTAGAAATTTGACAAGTTTTTTGGGTGCTTTCTGGCTTTGCAGAACCTCTAATGTTGTTTTCTTTCCATAAAGAGGAAGTGAATGTGATGTGCTGTCTAGTGCAGAGGTAAGTAGCTGGCTAGCTATTTATTTATTTATTTATTTATTTATTTATTTATTTATTTATTTATTTATTTATTTATTTATTTATTTATTTATTTATTTATTTATTTATTTATTTATTTATTTATTTATTCATTCATTCATTCATTCATTCATTCATTCATTCATTCATTCATTAAATTTATATGCTACCCATCTCACTGATAAGGCTGATGCCAACAAGATGAACAAACTAGAAAAGCTACTGTCAAGAAGTGTTGAACTCTTTCATCTTTACTAAAGGTTAGCTTTTAAAAGGTACAGTATTTGAAAGTTTGCTTTATTTTTAATTTGGAGTAGGATTTTAACACAATTCCTCTAAAGGCCTTTTGATGGACAATTGAAGATGCCTCTCTTCATTCCTTCATGCCTTAAAAGTGGAACAGAGGAAACATTTCATAAAATTATTGCAGTAAAACTTTTGAAGCTATTCAGCTTCAACTTGGCAGATTTGAGGACCACCTTTGATGTTTTGATCATATTCTACTAAAAAGGAAGCAGTTGAAGGCATTTTGATACTTCCTCATTACAGTCTATAGCTGAATCATTTATCGAACTGAACTTTAAACTTCACTTTAACTGGAATAGAATCACTCTTGTTGCTTTTAAAAATCTCAAATCTGAATTAAGCTTCTCTGTCTTTGAACCTCAACTCCAAAAGGGATTTGATTGATTCACATCCCTGTTTGTAAGAAATAAAATATTCCAATGTAACAAAGGAGTGACTCTCCATTATTAGGAACAACAATGACCTTTGGTTTGGAAATGCGTAGTCTGAACATTATAACCTCCCCAATTTTTGTGGAGATTTTCTATGTGCACGTAGACATGCAGGCCATTGTTTAACTTTCTTGTTTAAAAAGAAACAGCAGCCGTGCGTGATGGCTTTCAATGGATTTAAAAAGAAAAATCAGAAAAAGGCAAGATGATAAAACCATTTTTAAACTGTGTTTCTCTGGCCAAAGACAAACTAGACTCAACTCACAGAGCAGGAGCCTGCCAGGACAGGAAAAAGATGATGAACAATAAATAAATAAGATGATGAACAATACATCTCGTAGACAAATATGGAAATGCATTGGGATTTATTGGGATGAAAGAGATTCATCCTCCAGATCATCTGCCTCTTTGCATTACGTGAAATTGCACGTTGTCCACATGCATAAGCGCACAGACAGGGAAAGAAACAAAACAGAATTAGTGGGTTGTTTCCTAGTGTACTCTGGAGATCGGGCTGCAATCTTGCCCTCTGCTGGATGAAACCAGATCTGTTCAAAAGGTTCTAATCCTTTTTTGCCTTTTCCTCACAGGGTCCTGCCCAGTGGAAACAATACATGGAATGTTTGTCCAGACTGACTACACCCAGCTGATAAAAATGCTTTGCTAAATGATTAAAAAAAAATCTACCAGGCAACAAATATGTTTGCTTATGGTTTGAGCAACTCAGCTATCTCCCTGGGTGGCCTACAATTTAAAAGAACAATCATATATTTTTATCTTAGGTTTTCATGTATTTATCTAATCTGAAAGTAGAGGATATTCCATTATATATTTTTATTATAGAAATATATAGTAATATTGTGTATAGTTTTGGAATTGATAATATATATTTTTATTCAGATTAAGAGATTATGATATTATATACTGTTGCTATGACTATTTTATTTATTTGTTTATTTGTTTATTTACTTATTTAGAATAGAGCTGGAAGGGACCTTGGAGGTCTTCTAGTCCAGCCCCCTGCTCAAGCAGGAGAACTGATACCATCTCAGACAATCTTTCATATTTCTTAACCTTCCATTTCTCTCAGAGATATTTGATTGTTTGGTTTCTATCTTTATATTTTTAGGGTTTGTTTTTTTTTAAACTAAAACAAGAGTGTATTTTATTATATAACTGCATCCATATTGAAGAGAATTATCCTATCCCACAGCTCAGGAAAAGGCCAGGTAATTGAGGCCGTAGGAATGTAAGAAGATATGTAAATGTTTGATGGGGAAAAAAATCAATGTTGAATCTTGTGAAAAGGTATCTGGATAGTTAGAGATCATCTTGGCTGAGCAATAGTTATTCCATTCAGGTTTTCTTTGTTTGGTTTTTATAAACACTTCTGTTCTGATGAAAAGCTGTTTGGCTGTTTTTTCCTGATGGCTGTCCTTGCCGCCTCTGTATATGAAACAGTAGAATGTAAAATAGCCATGTGGGACTAATGATTCAGAACTACATACAAACACTATTGATTTAAATAAACAGTCAGATATATCTTAATTGGAAGTCCATTTGCAGGAAATAAGTACAGACTTCTGAAAGTCTGACAAAGAAAACAGTTCCACATATAAACAAACATACTCCTTCCTGCACTTAGCTTCAACCACAGTCTACAAAACAACTAACGAAGTTAACTCTTGTAAATTTGTCTTATGAAGTAGGTGGGCATACAGTGGGGAAGGAAATGCATAACAGAAATGCAATTTATTTTTACAGAGTTGCTTTGAGTTAGTCCAGTTATTGAAAGAAAAGGAAATTATGATCTTTTTTCTCCTGGTTTTACAAATTAATCTGTGTCTTTTGCCTATATGTCAATGTAGACATCATATCAATTGCAGCACCTTTGCATGTCGTTTTAGCAATCCTGTTGAATTTAATGGGATTCTCTAAGAAATGTGTGTGGGTCATTTTTAGTTACTCAGTACAGTACAGTACAGTAACTTACAACCAGAATTGGGACCAGGATTTCCATTGTTGAGTTGTGTCCAATTTTACAATATTTTTTTGTTAAGCAAATCACTGCAGTTAAGTGAAGTTCTGTGAAAAATAAAATAATCCTAATTATCATTAAATGATATGAAAGAAGAATTATACTGTCAATTATACAGCTCTAGATTAAAAAGAAGACATCCTTTTCTTTAGCTAGTCAATGTTGTTTCTGCTTTCAAAAGTGTGTTTTCATTCTACTCTCTGAAATACCTTTTCTTTATTTTGACTTTGGTACTTTTTTAAAAAAAATCTCACCTTGGTACTTTTCTTTATTCCATGCCTTTCTTTTTTTTTTAAAAAAAAGATCCCTTTAATATAAAAATGAAATTGGAAATTAGCAAGTTCCCAAGCAAAGTCTCAATGCTCATCATCACCAAAGGCCTATCTTGGGGAGCCACTAAGCTCAGATTGAATGGGAGAGAGTTAAATGAAAGTTTTACGCCTGGCCATCTTCGTTAGGACAACTATTTTGTGAATAAGCAAGCTTTATTTGGCAGCCATTTTGTATGTATGATCATCGAATGCTCCCCTCCAAAAAGGCTTTTGATAAAATGAACAGGCCTTCTGATAGGATTGCAATCTGACTAGAAAAGCAAGGAAGAAGCGTCTTGTGCCTGCTAAGGCGGATTATATTCATGTCAGGTGCACAGCCCTAGAAAAGACAAATTAGCTTGTTTTCATTTTTTTCCAACAAAACCTCCTGAAATGTGAACACAGGGAATAGCTCTGGAATGCTTTAGAGCAATAGAACATGTCATTTTTCTGTATGATTGTTATTGGTGGTGTGTGAAAAGAGATATTTTTCTGATAAATAATCACCAAGTAAACTACAGCAATGCATTTTGAGAATGTGACTATTGACTAGAGCGAGGAGATATCTGTAGCTTCTGCTGTATAAAACACTCTGTGACTCAGCAGATTAATGCCGGCCATACATCATGCACCACCAGGATTAGAGAGTTAAATATGAATATTCTTATAACTTCTGGTACATCATGTGCTTAGCTATTTCCCTGTCCTCCCTCCCATCCTTTTCTCTCTTAGTTTATTTTTAGCTTTTGCTGATGCACAAAGTTCAGATTTTAGTTAAAACAGCCACACTTTTATTTTCAAAACCTTTTCTAATCATACCTATGTGGAATTCAACTTTTTTTTTTACATAAATGTTATATGATGATGATTCTTTTTTCATGGAGCTGTCTGTTTCCCAAGGTTCTTTTTCTTGTTCACTTATTGCCATATTAGACTTCATTACTATATATGTAAAATTTGGATTTTTTTTTCTCATGAATTTCACTGGGCGCTTGCTTACACTGAACTACACTTGTTATTTTAAACTTGTTTAGTCTGAAGGTTTGTTTGTTTGTTTGTCTTACATTCCTTAATGCTTTGTTAGCATAAGCAGGTTTAGCCACTTTAATAGTCCCTCTTAAATCTCAGTTAATTTCAAGCAAATTAAAAAACACCAGTCCCAATACCGAACTTTGAGGTATTCCATTTTGCATATCAATGCAATATGTGAATTGTCCATTTATCTAGGACATCTAGAGGAGAGGAGGGAGTTTAAAAAAATCAAGATGGGTCTAGTATTCTTGCATCCTTTGCACGCATAACTGATTATGCAACTGAAAGTGAATGGAATGGAATGGAATAGAATAGAGCTGGAAGGGACTTTGGAGGTCTTCTAGTCCAGCCCCCCGCTCAAGCAGGAGAACCTATAGCATCTCAGACAAGTGACTGTCCAGTCTCTTCTTAAAAACCTCCAGTGATGGAGCACCCACAGTTTCTGAAGGCAAGCCGTTACAATGGTTAATTGTTCTCACTGTTAGGAACGTTCTCCTTAATTCCAGGTTGCTTCTCTCTTTTACCAGTTTCCAACCATTGTTTCTTGTCCTGCTCTCTGGTGCTTTGGAGAATAATTTTGACCCCCTCTTCTTTGTGGCAGCCTCTCAAATACTGGAATACTGCTATCATGTCACCCCTATTTCTTCTTTTCTTTAGACTAGCCAAACCCAAGTCCTGCAGCCATTCTTCATATGTTTTAGTCTCCAGGCCTTGGATCATCTTAGTTGCTATTCTATGAACTTTTCCCAAGGCCTCAACATCTTTTTTGTTGTATGGTGACCGAATAGAATAGAATAGAATAGGATAGGATAGGATAGGATAGGATAGGATAGGATAGGATAGGATAGGATCTTTATTGATTTAGTTATTTGACCACATCGAAATATAACACTAATGCAAATATGCAAGTAGATACAAAGAACAATAGGACATATTCATAGTAAGTTGGCACCCCTACAATTAATACCATTCCAAATATTCTGTCCCCTTCAACATGGGTTTTGAAATAAACAGTGCAGTCCTACTAGTGATATGCAGGTTCATTCTCTAAAAAAAAAAAAAAAAAAAAAAGACAGTTTCTCCTGAGTGCCTCAGTATGAAGTTTTATTTATTTTGCAAATTGCTTCAAGTGACAATGGATGACTAAGGAATCTGGCAATAATTTCATAACCTGTGGTAATAGCTCCTAGAATAACTACTACTTCCCCTCCCCCCAATAACATAGGAATAGTCAAAACACTGATAAAAAGCATTTTTAAAAACAGTAAGAAAGTACAACCAGAACATCTTTATTGGCAGAAGCGGGGGGGGGGAATTGATCCACACAGTGACAAGACTCATCTGACTTTCATAATTTGAATTTTGCCTCTGTGCAGGGCAGGACTGAAACACTGAAAAAGCAGGTCTAACATGCTTTCAAAGGATTGTTAAATTTGTACATGTAAAGGGACCACTTAAGACCTAGCAAATGCTTCCACAAAGTCCTGGTCAGAAATTATGTAGGCAGAATACATAAAAGTCAAAGGACAGGTCTTCCTTGTCCTTTCAAGCCAAAATGGAGATGTTGAGCATCACCTAGCAACCAGAGAAGAGAGGAATATGTCCACAGCAACCTTAAGGTGGGCAGAGGAATTGGGACATCAGTAACAATACAGTTAGTGAAACATAAGTAGCGGATGTCAAAACTGTGTCAGAAGAAGAGAGAAAATACTAATCTTCTTTAAAACTAGTAGCTAGATATAAATTTAAGCTAACTCCATGCGATCTGGGGATGAGATACAAGACATGTCATCTTTGGGCTGTGCAATTAGAAGGATGTGAGGATCTGCGCTTCCATTTGTGGCTCAGACAAGTTTTTCTTCTAGTCTAAAACAGAAGTTTATTCATTATCTATTTACTCAGGCTTGGAGGCTGTTTCTGTAGTAAACAGACTCTAAGCAGCTTTTATGCCCAATTAGAGTAAAAAGATTAAAACAGTAAACAAAAGCTGAATAACAACAACAATGCCAAGCAACAACAAAGCAAATGCATGTCTAAAGAAAAATCTTACTTTAGGAGAACACTGGTCCCATTATTTCTCAAAGAGCTGTTGGATCAGCAACTCTTAATGAGAGCGGGCATCCGTTTCTCTTTAGGGGCAGCTATTCAATAGAAGGGGTTAGCCATAGAAACGCCTGGAATAAAGAGGGTAATAAATAAATCTTTGTTGTTTCTTCTGTTTTTTCCCTTAATCTGCTTTAGTGTCAACGCTGCTAACATCGGATGTTCTTGCTTTGGCAACAACATGGAAATGTAGCCATCTTTTCTCTTTCACTTTTAGAGTTAGTTGATGCTGGGAGGGGGGATGTGGATGAGAGTCCAGTTAGTCATAACAATAATAACTCAGCCGTGAGAATCCAAGGTTATTGCAGCCCAGAATTGATAAAGATTTGGCGGGCTGGAGAGCTGGGGAGAAAGCCCGTGCTTCAAGCTAATTGGGGAATGTGATTTATGACTGTTAATTGGAGGAGGGAATTGTGCTTTGCTACTTTGTGCCCAGGGGAGGGGAATTCAGTTTTTGGCTTTAATTATGTAGTGCCGATACTTTGTTTCTCGAATAAAAGATTCTTTAAGGTAAACAATGCCTCGAAGTTCTTTTGAAGAGTTTCATCTGTCGGAACCATGACAGAACAAATAAATCTTTGTTGTTTCTGCTGTTATTTCCCTTAATCTGCATTTAACTGAATTTTAAATTTAAGATCCCTTATTTATTGTTTTAATGTTTCATCATGCATTTTAGTTGAATGTTTATAAGCCACTTAAAGTTGGGTGAGTTGGGTGGCATGCAAGGTTGGCAAGTAAATAAATAAATAAATAAATAAATACAATCGGTCAAGATTGTACCTTTCTTTCTTCCGCTTGTTCATTTTTTTAAAAAAAAATTAATAAAATGATTTTAAAAAAGTTTTTCTTGTCCTATCCTGCAATAATGAAGAGCATTTCTAGAAACCTTGCTATTTCTGTTTCTTGACCTTGCCTACCTTGAAGGGCTGACATTAATAAAATGTTATTTTTCCAGGGAACAGATTTAATAAGGTTTCTATATGTATGCCTTCCAAAAGGGTAATTGAGCTGTTGATAAATAGTTCTACAGATTCTGAAGCAGTCAAGTATTTACTCAGAGAATGATTTATTGCTACACGTAGAACATTCCACTAATACATTTATTATAGTTCTATATGAATTTTTGATATTTCATCCTAAGCAAAATTTGGTATATTTTTAGGGTTAAAAACAATCTACATAGAAATTGTCTTTCATGGAAAAATGTTTCATTTCAGATGATCTTAATAATGAATGAAGAAAAGTGTCTGCAGTTCATGGCAAGAATCATCTTGAAATCATCTCAAAATTCATATTAGGATATTTTGCTGTATATAAGTGGTAGAGTACATAGTGTACATACAGAAAATCTAAGGTAATATCAGCTGTTGGAGGGCTGATGCTATTCAAAATCAGAAATGTAGAGTAAATTAAATGACTGCCTCAGTGCAAGCAGAACATTGATGTGTTCCCATGAAAGGAAAGAGTAGAAGAAATTCTAAAGAATTTTCTCAGAACTCAGAGTTGCCTAATAAAGCTTAATAGGGGAGAAATTTAAAACAGAAAAGAAGAAATGCGCTTTGTCTAAGTATGCTTTGCATTCACTGGACTTCCTCATTTTAAAGAGGATTTGTATAAATCCTTTGATGATACCACCAAAATTAAGGACAATGTTCTAGATCTCACATCCCTTTAAGCCATGCTTTGCTGAATATTCCTTTACCCACATTGGAATGCTACCTACTCCAGTGGACTCAAATCATATTTCACTATATGATGAGTCTAACTTAGAATAACAGATTTGGAAGGGACCTTGGAGGTCTTCTAGTCCAACCCCCTGTTTCCTGTTCACAAGTAAACAACAGCCAATTGCCAGCCATCGACACAGCAATCAACCAATAGGAAGGCACTACAAAAATATGATTCATAGAACAGTCCAAAGCACATATTCCAGTAGAGAGAAGTTCCCTGAAGATGGGTTCCAGAATGAGTCCGAAAGCTTGGAAGAGTAAACCTCTGGTCCCGGTGACCAACCCAGATTTGATCTTGCAATTTCTCCTTAGTTCTAGGTTGCTTCTCTCCTTGATTAGTTTCCATCCGTTGCTTCTTCTCTTGCCTTCAGGTGCTTTGGAGAATAGACTCCCTCTTCTTTGTGGCAACCCCTGAGATATTGGAACACTGCTATCATGTCACCCCTCGTCCTTCTCTTCATTAGACTAGACATACCCAATTCCAGCAACCGTTCCTTATATGTTTTAGCCTCCAGTCCTCTAATCATCTTTGTTGCTCTCTTCTGCAATTTTTCTAGAGTCTCAACATCTTTTTTATATATGTTTTACATTACAAATCAGTATGGCTGGCTCAACATAACATGTTAAGTCCAACCTCAATATTACTGGTTAGTGGAGACAATGAGTAGTGCAGTAGGTAGTGGAGAGGAAGAACTCTCAACAGCAGTTTCTATTAGCAATGGTTACTAGTGATACAGGGACTTTCTAGTTGAGCACCATCTGGACTATTAAAGGCTATTCATCCTTGGCTTAATGTTACATGAACCATATCAGAACGTGTTGATGAGGAACATCAACTACAGCAAAAGGCTACTGCCCTCATTCCCTGCCTGTTGACTACTGCAGAGCACTATGAATATTCTAGGTTTTTTGATCCTATGTAGATTGAAAATAGTTGGTGGTTTAATACCTGAATTTTCATCTGGAGATTCTGTCAATTCTGGTTTAATTAAGCTCTTCTGCGCCACGCATATTGTAGACTATCAAGAAATCTCCTGTCTCAAGCCTGATTTTATTAATGTAACCAGTTTTCCCATCAAGTTATTATTAAAGGTCATTTCATCGGGAATTTATCATAGGGGAGAGTCCTATAAGCTCCGCTTTGACAGTAATGTTATTTTCCCATTACTACCTATAATGCCACTAGCAAGAAGGAAATCTGTACATTTCACCCTATTATCACAAATATCTACTGAGGAACAGAGAGAGCTCCAAGTGGTTGCTGGTTATGCAATTATTCTTTCCACCATTAAGCCACTACTGTTTAAACATATAGTATCAGTTTTCATGTAGCTTTGACAGAGATGTCTCAATAGTACACTATACGTGACAACCTGTAATCTCCAGAATCTTGTTCTGTCACAAATTCACACTGAAACAACAGGGGGAAAAAAAGTAAATTCTGACTCAAAGGAGATAGTATAACAAGATACGTATACAGGAAGTCCTCAAATTAGAACCATTCATTTAATGAACATTTGAAGTTACAATAGCAGTAAAAATAAGTGATTTATGACCAATCTTCACACATATGACCTCTGCAGTAATGTGGTCAAAATTTGGGCGCTTGGCAACCAGCATGTATTTATGATGGTTGCAGCATGCCGGGGTCATGTGATCACCATTTGTAACCTTCCTAGCTGACTTCCTGTAAGTGTCATGCCTCAGTTCGAGCCTGACTCCGAGGAAGAGATGGAGTTCCCTGTTGAGGCCCAGGAGGGGGTGTCTGTAGCTTTGGAGGACTGTAGGGAGGAGCAGGCTGAGGCAGGCCAGGGCCCTTCTGGTTTGGAACAGGGAAGGCTGAGTTCAGGCGAGGAGCAAGGCACCCCCTACCAGATCCTAGAGCAAGGAGAGCAGAGAGGAGGAGAGAACAACGGAGGCAGGCAGGCTCGGAGGAGAGCGTCCTGCCCCACTTCACAAGGCACACCTGGGGATTAGCATTTAAGGAGATGCTGTGGGGTGGGGCATTTGCCGGGAACAAACGTGGAATCTTGCTATTGTCATGACTTGTGCTCTTGTCACCTGGACGCTTTGTATTCCGGACCAGTTTGTTTCCTGCCTCCTGATCACAGCTTTCATTCCTGATCTCTCCTTGCAGTCTGGCAGTTTGCAGTTTGCAGTTCGCAGACAAGCCGAGAGTAAAAGGACTTTTTACGTTTTGTTGTTATCTGTCTTGTCTTGAGAATTTTGTAAACTTTCCTGGCTATCTTGGTTGAACTCTTGCCAGCATATGGGGGAGCGTTTGGGTGAACATTGGCAGTGATTCCAGGACTGTAGCTCTTGCCAGCCAACTGCCTTGCCTCCGTTCGGGGCCCTGTGTCATCACAGTAAGCAAAGTCAATGGGGGAAGCCGAGTTTGCTTCAGAGTCAGTCTAGGAGGGAGGTTGGTAGTTTATAAATACTGTATGTTCAATCAATAAATAAATATAAACAGCTGCAGGGATTTACTTAACTCCTGTGGCAAAAAAAAAAAAAGTAATGAAATTGGGCACAACTCAGTTTAACAACCACCTTGCTTAGCAATGGTAAGCAATGGTCTTGTAAACTCGCAAGATTCGGTTTTTTTGCCATGCACATGTATGCATAATCCGAACTAGACTGTTGTTTCTCTGTATCATATAATATATGTGGGCATATGCATAATTCTGTATTTATTTATTTATTTTTGTCATATTTATGTAGTGTATATCGGAGGTGGTGACCCTTTGAGAGCTGTATGCAACGAAATTTCATTTTAATGTATGCCGATTAGTGTACTTTCTAAGTGACAATAAAGTTATTGTTCTATTCTATTCTATTCTATTCTATTCTATTCTATTCTATTCTATTCTATTCTATTCTATTCTATTCTATTCTATTCTATTCTATTCTATTGAAATTCTAGTCCCAACTGAAGTGATAAATATACAAAATAACCTAAAAGTGAAAATCTAGCATGTGTACGTGGATCTTTATTAGCTACATGCTATGCTCTTTCCTTTAGGGTAAGCAATGCCATGCAAAGAAGAGAAAAGGAGTAAGGACTAGTAAGCAAAAGAGATAAAATGATAATGAAAATGAGCCAATTCTGTAACATATTTTGTGATCGCACAGCACAGACATCACACACAACTTTGTACTCCATGCATGTCCATACCTTTCTATCTTGGCAAATCATCCTTACTTCAGGTACATCCATACATCATTCTTTGTTCTTTAAACTTTTCACCTTTTTTGTTTTGAAAAATTCATTAGCCCCATCACAATGATTTGATCATTGTTCTCCTTCCTCTCAACCCATTCACAACTTTTCTTTGTGGTTTGAACCTTATTCCTTCTTTCTATGTAACAAAACTATTCAAAGTGGGGTTTTTTCCCATATCAATAATTCACTCTTATATTCGATCCAAATTCCTTTGGCAATCCATTCATGATCTTCAATCTTCTGGTTTTATCACAGTCACTTCTGAAGCAGCCCACACCCACTGCATTTTTCAAAATTATAACTCTACAAGTTATAGCTATAACTCATTTAATAATTCTAAGTTGCTTATATCTCATAAGCCACTAAATATTCAATAAAGACATAAAACCCAGATTGCCTCAGTGATTGCTTTTTGTCATCTTGCCTCCCCTTCCAAAAGTTTCAAGACTCTGCTGTCAATTTGTTAACAAAGGACTTGCTCATAAAATGTTGTAGCGAACTCTATAAATTAGATCCCCAATTGCCTTTCATGGAATATGTATATAAAGTGTTGTGGGACCTTTACTATCATATGAAGAAGGAAGAGTTGGCTTGGGACCTAAGTTGGAATAGCATTCCTTCCAAATCCTTCTACTTCCTTCAACAGCAGCCAAGTTGAGATTTATTTTCCTCAGCAGAGACATCTCCAGTGCTTTTGTGAAGGCTGATGGAGTTCAGCATGTTGCAACTCCAGACTTTATTCTGGCTCTCGCAGGTGACCAAGAGGTCACAGGTGGCAGGAGGAGGAGCAATTTTTGCCATCTGCCTTATTTCTTGTTGCGGGAACAAAGTAGTTTAGTGCCAAAACTAAGTTGCCCACAGCTTCTTGTTGCAGAGCCTGGGAGGGAGGATGAGAGAAGGGGCAGATCTGGAGATTGCATGCAAACGAGAACTTATAGGCTTTACTGAAAGAGGAGTTGGGACAGATACTGGCTTTTCTGCACATTAGGGATATTCAGTTTTTCCTTGAGTCAAAGGTTATATTTGGCTTTTGAGTGGTGGGACAAATACCGATTTCTAAAAAGTAGAAACAATGGGAGAAAAACAACCACAGAAAGGCCATGTTGTTAGGATTGCTCCTTGCACTTGTATCATAAATGGCAACAGCAATAATTCAGCAGCAACTTTTAGATGGTTCTGGAGACCATACTCAAGCGTTTGGAGAGCTGCAAATTGTGCATCACTGCTATACGACTATTAGAAATGTAGCCATTTGGCTTCTTTTAATTTGTTTTTTTGTTTTTTTGAATTTTGCAACTCTAAAGGAGGGGGTGTATTAAGAAAACTTTAGGATGCTCAGCAGTCAGAGGATGCTAAGAGTCAAGTTGAGAAAAAAAAGTCAGAAATCAAGGGGGAGGAAATGTAATAGCATATCCGTAGATTAAAAATCCATGCTGTGACATTGGTTGCAATGCTTTGTTCCAATATCATCCATTCAACTAGATTAATGGCTTGCTGCTTTCTATTCTAGTCATCTATTCTTGTCAATATGAGCAAGAGCAGACAGGGAGAACAAAGATCTCTACGACTCTCACCAGTTGAGTGCTAATTCATTAAGAGAGCAAACACTGAGGAGAAAACCAAAGCTGAAATACCCCAATGAGTCTTGACTCTCTTTTTTGAACTGCAAGACGGGAACATGGCGTATTTATTTTTCCCCACATTGAGGATGAGTACAAGAATGGCAATAAACTAAGACAGAATCTTATTTTGGTCCTGGAGCTGTAATTTTAAGTCCCCCGGGCAGTCAGCAGGCAAGCAGTCTGCTAGGAGTGGTATTTAAAATTCACAGTCTTGGCTCAGAGTATTTATAGCATCTTGAGATCACCTTGATACAACTTTAATCCGATAATGCTCTGTGAAATCTCCTTGCAATTAATTCTGTAGAGCTAAGTTTTCATACACATAACCAGATGGTATAACCTTTCTTACTGGATTCTTCGTCAGGTGTATACACATTGATAACTCTTTCTGGGCAATAAACAAAAAGGCTCTAAATTCAGGGATAACAAGGAAAAACAACTACATTGAGAAAAAAATATGTGTTTTTGCAAACAGAAGGCTTACGAAATAATGCAAGCTTCTGAGTTTCCAAGACCTATTCATCAGGAAAGATTAAAAAAAAAATTCCAGAGAAAGCAATGGGTGAAAATGTAGCTCACATTAATAAATAAGCCATGTCTGACATGTGCATGGTGGCCTAGCAGTTAAGGTGTTGGACTTGTCAATTGGAAGGTTGGCAATTCGAGACCTGAGCACAGTGTGACAGGGTGAGCTCCCATTACTTGCTCAAGAGCCTGCCCACTTAGCAATTCGAAAGCATGCAAATCCAAGTAGATTAATAGGTACCACTTGGGTGGGAAAATAACAGCATTCTGAGTGTCTTTGGTGTAGGGTCATGCCTGGCCACATGACCACAGAAGTGTCTTCGGACAATGCTGGCTCCCTCGGCTAGGAAACGGAGATGGGCACCACCCACTTGAGCTGGAGATGACTGGAGAGGGAAAATCTTTACCTTTTTTTACCTGACTCATGTTGGAAACTTCTTGGAAATGGAGACTCTAAGAAGGAGTCAATCCCTCATTTTTGGAAATCCAACTTTTAAAGTAAAACTAGATCCCAAGTCTATAAAATTGTTGGAAAGGTGTCAGAAGAGAGCTGAACTAGCTAGGATGATTTAGGGAGGCCAAGCAGCTCCAGAGACTGCAGTTCTAAAAAGCAGAATCTCACTGCTGAATGGCCAGATCAGATATTTCAGAAGTATTGAGCATGACAAGACAAACAAAAGGCTTCTGTTTTGCTTGTTCTACATGCCTAGCAACCCCTTTAAAATTATGCATGGGTTGCCTGGAGCCAGGGGCAACTGATAAAAGGATAGGTGTAGAGCATTTAATATTCATTCAAAAGAAGGCTGGTGTGATAGTTGCAGGAATGGATGGCTGAGATTAGAGAGGACCTCTGTGAATGGGGTGGGACATTTAGGTGCTTGATAGAATGGTAGTGGCATCATATTCGACCAAGCACATTTTTAATGAAATAGAATATTTTATGCAGTATTCAAGGATAGTTTTTTTAAAAAAAAATGTTTTCATTAAATAAAAATAACCATTAAAATACAAATGAACATAAAGGGGCAAGGGAAAGAGATTAAAAGGGTAAAGTTAAAAAGTGACAAAAATATGCAAAACAAATGTAACAAAGATAACTTCCAATTATTTCCAACACAGAGACAGTAATACAACCACTAAGTTTAATTAAATAATATCCATACTTCTTCTTCTTGTGCCATATCCGTTATCGGACGTTGGCGATCATGTTGGCGATCCTGTTTTTATCAGCAGCCGCACGAAAAAGTGCTGCTGAGTTTTGTCCAAACCAGTCCCTTAGATTTTGAAGCCATGATGTTCTTCTTCTGCCTGGACCTCGTTTGCCTTCAATCTTTCCCTGGAGGATTAAATGGAGTATGCCGTATTTTTCTGGGTGTCGCATCACATGTCCGAAATATTCTAACTTTCGTTTTTTAATTGTTTTGATGATTTCCCTTGGCTTTCCCAGGCGGCTTAAAACCTCCCCATTTCTGATCTTGTCCACCCAGCTTATACGTAACAGCCGCCTATAAATCCACATTTCAAATGCTTCTAGTCTCTTCAGGTGGCCTTCTGTCAGAGACCAACTCTCTACTCCATAGAGCAGGATAGAAAAAATATAGCATCTGACAAGCCTCATTTTCAATCTTAGGCTTATGTCGTGACTGCAGAAGACCTTTTTCATTTTGAAGAATGCTGTTCGAGCTTTCTCTATCCTTGTCTTTACTTCAGCGGTCATGTCCCAGCTTTCATGTAAATTAGAACCGAGGTGCGTGATCCTTTCAACTTTTTCTAGTGGTATTCCTTCTGAATTTATTGGTGGTAAATTAACGGGTTATTTGCTGACAACCATGATCTTGGTTTTTGAGGTGTTAAGCTTCAAGCCGTATTTTCCAGATATTTCGGTGACTCTGTTGATGAGGAGCTGAAGGTCTTCATACTTACTGGCAAGCAGAACTGTATCGTCAGCATATCTTAAGTTGTTGATCCAAACACCGTTTACTTTGATGCCAGCATCGATGTTCTCCAGTGCCTCGTTGAAGATTGACTCAGAGTAGATATTGAACAACAGTGGAGACAGAATACATCCCTGTCTGACCCCTCTTCTTATTTCTGCATCAGCTGAGTATTTTTGGCCTAGTCTCACATTTGCTACCTGATGCCAATACAGATTCTTTATTATTTGGATGTCTTTGTCATCTAGTCCCCCTTGTTTCAGGATTTCTAATAGTTTGCTGTGTCTTGTTTTATCAAAAGCTTTTCTCAAAAGCTTATTTTATCAAAAGCTTTTTCAAAATCCATACTTAAAGACCTTCAAAACACTAATAATAAATTAAAAAACAATGACATTATATTCTTAATTCACTTTTAGTCTAACATATAATAACCTATTAACTATAAATAAATCGCAACCACATTATTAAGAATCTACAGTATTTTTCTAATCAAATCAGGTCTAATCCCCAATTCCCAAACTCCAAAGTTGCTTTTTCTCCTTTTCTTGTAGGAAAGAGCCTCCAAGCTGCAAGATTTTTTTCCAGGGTGATGGTGTCTAATCGAAGCAGTCAATTTTGCCATCTCAGCTATCTCTATTCATTTCAAAATCCATTCTTCTGTTGTGGATACTCCTCTTTCCATCTTTGTGTGTATAGAAGCCTTGCAGCCGAAGTCATGTATAAGGTCCCATATTTTCAAAGATTGTTGTCTTCTTGTCTGCTGCCTCTCCATTCTATGTCTTACTTTTCAACAACTGAAATCCAGTGGACTGCATTTTTAAAAAAAATTCTAACAAATACAGTAGTTCCCATTCACTTGCAGTTTCTTCAGAATGCAACAGAACAATTGCTACTAGTCTGCTCCTAGAAGTGATGTCTTTTAGTGTTTGTTGGCTTTCAAATATGGGCGCGTTGGAGGTGTTTCCTATCATTTTGATTTGTCCTTGAAATATTGGCCAAGGGGCTGCTACCACTTGAAATCTGAATGCTTACCATAATGAATGTGCTGGAATAAACATAGGCTTCAGGGCTGATTTACAATGGCACTCTGATATTTCATCATGTAATGACTCACAGCTGAATGCCTGGGCCACTTCCCTGTAAAAGCTCTCTGCCAGAGCTGATGTGAAATTATGAACATTTTATGTTGCTGCACCAATGTGCTTTATGCATGCAATTCCTATTCCAATGATTTGATGATAAAGTTAGAAAAGTGAATAAGGCCTCTACTCCTGCCTCTTCAACTGTAAACAACTATTGAAAATACCCATATCTGCTTGTTTAGAAAATCCACTAATGTGCTCATTTATATTTTTTACCCCTCCTTTACAGATAGTCCTTGACTTATAACAAAGTTACAATGGCACTGAAAAATGTGACTTATTTTTCACTGTTGCATCCCCATGAACACATGATCAAAATTCGGGTCCTGGCAGCTGGCTCATATCTATGACCGTTGCAGTGTCCCTGGGTCACGAGATTATATTTTGCAACCTTCTGATCAGCAAAGTCAATGGGGAAGCCAGATTCATTTAACAACCATGTTACTAATTTAACAACTGCAGTGTGTCACTTAGCAACTGAGGCAAGAAATATTTTAAAATGGGGAAAAATTCACTTAACAACTGCCTTGCTTAGCAACAGAAATTTTAGGCTCAATTGTGGTCGTAGGTTGAGGACTATCTGTATTATTTTTATAAATAACTCAAGGCAGCAAACATATTTAATACTCCATTCTCTTCCTATTTCCCCCACAACAACAACCCTGTGAAATGGGTTCAACAACCCTGTGAAATACTAAGAGAGAATGACTGGCACCAAGTCACCCAGCTGGCTTTCATGCCTAAAATGGGACTAGAACTCACAGTCACCTGGTTTCTCGCCTAATGCCTTAACCACTACACCAAACGGGTTATCTAATTCAGCTGATTTTCCCTGTTTAAAAATTGTTTTAATATGTTCCATCCTGGAACCTGTCAGTCACCTATCTTTGAAGGTATTATTTATTATACATTATTATACATATACTATCAAACTTGCCACAACTTAAACCTCTAAATAGAAACGATCCTTGGCTCCCTTTATGTAGGTATAGTTTATTAGAGATCAAAGGTATTGCAGTATTGCAAAGCCAGAACTGAGAATAGCGTGCCACAATCCCTAAGTTCTACTTTCCCCTCCCTTAACTGTTTCTCATTGCCCACCCCAGTGTAACCAATCAGGTTCAGGCAAGATGTTTTCATAACAGTCAGTCCAAGTGCAGTTTGGTAAGGGGATCCCTCCTTCTTCCAGTTGGGTGACCTTGAGGCAGTGTCTTGAGGAGATATATACTTTAGTTTCCCCAAGCATTCCCCCTTTCATTCTCCCTCCCCAGAGTGCATAGCAGTCTGTCTCTGCCCAGCAGTGAAGCACAAGCAAGCATAACGTGGCCGCTGACATATAGCCCAAGAACAAAAATCTCATTGATTTCTGGAGGGCGCTCTTTTATCTTTTTTATTTGTGTCTAGTTATTTAAATGTATTAGTTCCCCCAACTTTAATGAACTCTATTGTTCATGGTATCTCCTTCCCTTTGAGTTCAGTTGCCAAACCTTGGTGTGATATATGCATTATGTTGCACCATTTAAAGCTGGCTAATGTTAATACCTTTACCTTTTTTCCATTGTAGAAATAAAATATCTTCCTTGAGTTACAAAATATTAAAAAAGTCCTAAACCATCAATAACATTGTTAAAATATCTACTATAAAACCCTATTTTGAAAGTAATGCATACAGTGTTAGATGATATACAAGATAATCCTATACATAATTATTCAGAAAAAAAACACATTAATTTGTTTAACTGGCAGGTAAGATTGAATTCTAGATACTTAGTCCTACAAAAATCCATTCTGATAGGGAAGATCTTGATTAAATGCATTCTTATTCATCCTGTGCATAGATGGGTATGTATTTGGAATTTCCTGGAATTCTGGCTGGAATTTGGACCTTCAAGTCAATTGGAGGATAACAATTTAGAGACCATTGTGGTTTGGGTCACAGACAGAGCACACCTGTAGTCCTCTGATTGATATTCTTTGATTTTGAACTCTCAACTCAAGAATTGAGGGAAGTTGTAACCCCACATTTTGATAAATACTAAGCTCTTATCCTATGATAGAACAATGACTCTAAAATCTAAGTTGTATGTTTACCTATGCTAATAGGTAGGTGACATTTCTGTGTTACAGCCAACAGATTTAATAATAGAATCCATTGAGACATTTATCTTCTAACCTTATGGAAAAAGAGACGAACTTGGCTGGGATCTGGCACTGACAGTCCGTGTTAATTTATTACTCTTTCCTCTCTAGGGTGAAGAATCTGGCAGACTCGAATTCCTTCGTGAGATGTAGGTCATGATATTTTAGCAGAACATGGCTCTGAATGCCTTCTTCACTCCTAACTTTCATGGGGAAAAAATGAACATAATCATTGTTAAATTCAGACCTCTTGATCATATTATTTCAAATACTCAGAGGGGAAAGACTGTCCAACTTCTTGGTGTTTCCTTTTTCCAATGATAATGAGAAATATGGAGAAATCTATTGGCTATATGACTAAATATGTAGTAAGAAAGCTTATGGAAGTTAGTTGTGGTTGTTTGATGAAGAAGAACTATACACCAGCAACTCTACATCACTGGATTTGAATGCAGTTCAAAGAAAAACTGTACCATCTGAATGTCTACATTTAGATTGTAGACTACAATTTTTGGTGTTATCTTTATTAAGAAGGGGGCAAAGATCAAGATGAGCTTGTCAGAGTCTAGATTACCAAATTGTTGAAAGGACATTATTTCTGCAGTATTTTCTGCAAAAAAAAAAAAAGATAATTATAGTATTGTGATTATGTATATCCACCAAGAGAAATATATATTACCTAGCAACTAAAATTGCTATCAGTTAGATTTTATCTTTTCTCTCTCTCATCAGTTCAATTTGTTTCAATATATTTCTAACAACCATTACATTAATCTCGTATTTGTTTTTCCTTATCATTTGAGCACTGAAATGTCTTCAGCTCTGAAAATGCAGACAGACTGAAATGCAAAATCTGTCTGATGTTCTTCAATTGTTCTGATATTAGGAAGGGCAATACAGTCTATGGACATAATTTTACTCTCTAGCCTGTTTGTAGGACTTCTTAAAACATTTTGTTTAGTTAACACAACTAAAACTTAAATCTTACACTTACTTTTTGAGATAAGTTATTGAATTTTCCTGAAATAGGTGATTGGAAACTAGTGCAAGGGAAATTTAGGTTTTAAATCTTCTGGTTTGTTTACAATGTCTATTTGCAAAAGATAATGTGCTATATCATGGAAAAAACTGAAAGTGAAACTAAAATCAAAACTAAAGAAAAACAACTATTTCTTTTTTGTATATTTGTACCTACCAATACAGAATTCTCACAAGAGATGCCTACATTATATGTTTGCTTTAAAAAATAACTCTGCTGAGAGCCATCATTCATGAAAACCTCTTTTTCTGTTATTTATCATTATTAGGTGGCAATAAATAATATAATGTCCTAAACATAAGAAAAGTCATGCTATATCAGCTGAATTATGTTCACTATCCTAAAAGGTACAGTTAAACAAAAGAACAGATATGGGGTAAAGAGAGAGAGAATCTTAGAAGATCTAGTCATCTAAAATCATTTTAACCAAGTATGATGGACAGATGGAAGATTGGACTTATCAGATAACATAGCAATGGAGATAAGAGAAGTGCTATAATTTCTAAGTTCCTCTACTGAAAAAAAATCAAGAAAGGTGTGGGAAGTCAGTCCCCCAGAGAAGGAAATATTAAAAGGGCAGGAAAATATATTTCCTCAAAGGATCTTAAAGAGGCAGAAAAGCATGCCCAGTTTTTCTTAATAGCCCCAGGTCTCCCTTCCCCAAGCAGAAACCAGCTCTATAGAGCTGCTTGGGGAAGAATTGTGGGAAGTCAGTCATTCTGACTGACTGTGGGAAGTCAGTCCCCCAGAGAAGGAAATATTAAAATAAATTTTCCTGCCCTTTTAATATTTTCTTCTCTGGGGGACTGACTTCCCACACAGGAAAACCAGATGAAGTACTATACACCAAAAAGGAGCTCTCTCATATTCAGAAGAACGCAAGAGTGAAGGCTCAATTAGCTGCTATACTGTTGGGATTTTCAAACAGCTGGCAATATTTGAGCACATGTAATTGGGGGCTTGTATGATACATCTATATATAAAGCAAGGAACTTCTTTTATGTGTGTGCATAGGACATGATATTTCTTTCTGGGGGATGCCAGCAACACTCAGAATCCTACAGGCTGTCTGGTGTGCCTATTTTACTTTGAGAAAATGCAATGCAACAACACATTACCTCCTCCCCACAAGTTCCCCCTCTCCCCTACTTTTTTTTATTAATAGACAGATTTAAGCATTTGCATTAACATGGTAAGCTTTCCTAAGATCTGAACAATTGCTAGGAGAAGTACCTATTCTATCTGTAATCCTCTCTTCTTAGGTAATTGGCTATTATTTGACCAGGTAGCAATAGGCTCTGGTATCTATATAAATCAATAAAACAATAATTTATGTTTCATGTGTTTCATGCCTTATAGTTCTTAGAATCTATGAGCTCCAGATCTCTGAGATCTCGACTATGTCTTTTCTTTGGATCTTGTCTTCTGAACTTCACATGCCAATCCATGAATCTTTGCTGCACTTGAGGGTTGAACCAATTCTTGAGACTTGAATCCAATTCTACTGCAATTCAGCTGAGAAATCCAATGTCATGGTTCCGACAGATGAAACTCTTCAAAAGAACTTCAAGGCATTGTTTACCTTAAAGAATCTTTATTTTGAGTAGCATAATATTGGCACTGCATAATCGAAACCAAAAACTGAATTCCCCTCCCCTGAGCACATAGTATCAAAGCACAATTCCCTCCTCCAATTAACAGTCATAAATCACATTTCCCAATTAGCTTGAAGCACGGGCTTCCTCTCCAGTTCTCCAGCCCACCAATTCCTTATCAGCTGTGGTTACAATAACCTTGTTTCTCACGCTAGGTTTAGTGTTGTTATGTCTAGCTGGACTCTCGTTCACATCCCCCCTCCCAGCATCATCTAACTCTAAAAGTAAAAGGTAAAAGATGGCTACATTTCCATCTGTTGTCAATGCAAAAACATCTGATGTTAGCAGCGTTGACATCCAAAGCAGACCATGAACTAAAATAAATTGCATCTGCCTTCTTGACCGACCATCTCAAGGCTACAATTATATGCATACTCAACTGGGAATACATCACACTAAGCACAGTGGAGCTTACTACTGAGTAGCTACAGAGAAAATTGTATTGTGCTTGTTCCAAAGGTGCTTTTTTCAAAAGGCAACTGGACTTCCTTTGTTTTTCCTTAAAGACGTTTCACTTCTCATCCAAGAAGTTCCTTCAGTTCTGACTGAGAATCTCTATAGACATTTGTATTGCAGAGCAGTGGTGCACAATGTTGTCTGGACCACAGGTCACACTTGTCATTTGAGTGATATGTCAAAGAGCTTACTTCAAAAATGGGCAAAGTCAGGAGGAAGAAGTGGACAGACTAGAGAACAAAAACTGAATGGAATGGTTTAAAATGAATTGAATTGAAATTACTCTACTGCAAATGGTAACCCCTAACTGACTGAAATAGCTAAAATGACTGGTTAGCATTTAGATGGGAGACCACCAGTAAATCTGATATTGGGTGATAGATTATATTAGAATTTTTTTTTAAAAAAAAAAACACCATGCTGGGAAAAAGTAAAATAAAATTATTTTGTATTGTTCCTGAGAAAATACCTAGACATGTCAATGAAATTATTAGGATTTCAACCTCTTTCTTTAAAATAAATAGTTTCAATTACTGTGATCATTTGCCATAATAACATTTCTTCTTCTGTCCCTCAGAAGAAGAATGGCTTGGTGGCAAGCCTTAGAGCAGGGGTGTCCAACCTTGGCAATTTTAAGACTTGTAGACCTCAACTCTCAGAATTCACCAGCCAGCATGGCTGGCTGAGAAACTCTGAGAGCTGAAGCCCATAGGTCTCAAAGTTGCCAAGGTTGGACGCCCCTGCCTTAGACAGCTGCTTCTAAGATGAGAGAAAGGGGCTGGAGCCTCAAGTTCTGAAAACCTTGTCATAATAATAATAATAATAATAATAATAATAAAGTTGGAAGGGACCTTGGAGGTCATCGAGTCCAACCCCCTGCTCAGGCAGGAAACCCTATACCATTTCAGACAAATGGCTGTCCAGTCTCTTCTTAAAAACTTCCAGTGTTGGAGCATTCATCGCTTCTGGAGGCAGGTTGTTCCACTGGTTAATTGTTCTAACTGTCAGGAAGTTTCTCCTCAGTTCCAGCTTGCTTCTCTCCTTGACTAGTTTCCATCCATTACTTCTTGTCCTGCCCTCAGATGCCTTGGAGAATAACTTGACTCCCTCTTCTTTGTGGCAACCCCTGAGATATTGGAATACTGCTATCATGTCACCCCTCGTCCTTCTTTTCATTAAACTAGACATACCCAATTCCAGCAAACGTTCCTGATATGCTTTAGCCTCCAGTCCCCTAATCATCTTTGTTGCCCTTCTCTGCACTCTTTCTAGAGTCTCAACCTCTTTTTTACATCGTGGTGACCAAAACTAGATGCAGTATTCCAAGTGTGGCCTTACCAAGGTATTGTAAAGTGGTATTAATACTTCACGTGATCTTGATTCTATCCCTCTGTTAATGCAGCCCAGCACTGTGTTGGCTTTTTTGGCAGCTGCAGCACACTGCTGGCTCATATTTAAGTGATTGTCCACTAGGACTCCGAGATCCCTCTCACAGTTACTACTATTGAGCAAGGTACCCCCTATACTATACCTGTACATTTGGTTTTTCTTGCCTAAAAATTGTCCTCATGAAGAGGACAAGGATTTAGTTCAACTTGCCAATATAACTTCCTGCACATCTCAGGTGGGAATGGTGAAAGAATATTAATAATGTTTCCTCCTGACAGTTGCCAAACTGAGAGCCTTTCCAGGTAAAAATATACAGCCAGAAATGCGTGGTCATTTTCCTGCAGGGGAGTCTTTCTGTGTCTGGATATATGGCTTCCTCAGTTTCATATAGCCATCTCTTTTTCTTGAGAAAATATGGGATTTTTGGATTCCGGTGATGTGGTTTGTACAAGGATCATTGACACTTATGAGATCAGTCCTTTTGACATCATGAAGTGAAACAGCATCTCCACAGCTATCATCAGCAGGCTATGAATGGAGCTTTGCAAAGCACCTGAAACAGACTAGTCTCAGATGTGAATAAGCTATTCAGTTCCTTATCTGTCAGCATTCAGATATTTGCTTTAAGACTTAAGCTGGATTTGCTCCTAAAATTAAATTGTCAGGGGCTTTTAAAAGCTTTTTATAGCTGTAACGTTTTTTTCTTTAAAGGATTTATGGTTAGTTTTATCTTGCATGTCTGGCTGCTACTTTTATTGTTCCTGGTTTTGGGGAAGCTGTCCCCGTGAATTCTATATTAAATTGGGAAGAAGAAGTGTTTTACAAGAAATGGATTTCTTGATTTCGCTTTGGGACTAGTGAGGCCAAGATAGGGGGGATGACATTATTTGTCTGATTAGTAATGCTGTAAGACCATTATTTGTCAAGGGGGAATTTTTTCCTCTGATGTAAATAATAGTTATTGCTGGAAATTGTTGTGGACTATATCTATAATGGGGATAAGAGTTCAACCTCTTTCCCCGATACCATTCTCTCAGTCTAGAGTGAGATTGTTGCAGCTATTTTTTTTTTTTTTAAAGGCATGTAATTGCTAATCGCCTGAATAATCTAATGAGTGTTTGGCCTTGGTTTCAGCTCCCATTACTGCATTCATTTTTCAAGTTGACCATGTATGGTCTCTTCCTCCCTCCCCCCTTCCCTCCTTCTCTCTCTTTTTCTTTCCTTTGTCTGCTGCCCCTCTAAATGAACTCAGGGAAATTCCTAGATTTTTATAAGGAATGCAGATTTGAACGAGATAGATGAGAGGATTATAACATAGGGGATTTCAAAGGGATGAAGACTTCTTCCTCCTCATCTAGCTTCTCCTTATTGGTGGCTCAAGGTTGAGGCAGCTGGGCCACTTCAAATCCAGCTTGAAGGAGAAGATGGGAGGTGATGCAATTGTCATTTAAATTTCCAAAGAGCACAAATGGCCTTAGTTACCCAATTGCCATCACATTCAAAGTTCTACAGAGGCAAGGTCTCTTTCAACTTGAAAAAGTCATCTTAAAACATCTGGTGATTTCATGGACACATCCAGATAGTTTTCATGGCAACCATTGGAATCTTATTTGGAAATTTGTCATTAATGGGTTGCTTGAATTAATAGCAGGGACATATTGTGCGAGAGCAAAGTCAAAAACCTTCTTCAAAATATTTTTCAGAGCCTAATTTGCCATTGCCTTTCTACAGGATTTTTGTTAACTTCCTAATCTAGTTTACAGCACTGGATATCCTGGAGGAATCAAATGATTAGCAAGGTTCAGCCCTACTTAGGTTTTGAATTCAAGCTAAGTGTTGAAAGATCAAATAGGATCTTTCCACATATATTAATCTTTGTTGCATATCACTACTCTTGGATATATGGAGGAGGCTGTACTCTAGCATCATTGTGGCTTGTGCTACTAGTGATGCCCAAGTAAGTAATGAATTGACAAATCATGGATTGAATACAACAGCAAAGCATTTGGAAATTATTAATTTAAGAAAGAAACAAAGGAAATATTGGCAAAAAGAAAAATAGAGAGTGAACATAGAGTGTCTAACCCATTATTTTAAATGTCTCTAGACTAATGCACAAAGTATGATTAACAAACAAGATGAAATATTTGCAGAGTCACAAATATAAATAATTCTACAGAGATGAATCAAAACAGTGGAACATTAGGCTTCATGGATATTAACTTATTTCAGAGGAACAGATAACAGAAGAAAAGAAATGCATATTAAGAATGAGCTTGTCTATTCAGAAGTTCACTGGTCTGATCTAACAGAATGGTTATTTTGCTAGGAGTCTGTTATAAACCACCAGATCACTCAGAAGAGATAGATGAAGATTTATTAAAGCACAAAACTGAAGCTACAAGAGTCATGAGGTTGAGATATTTCAACTACCCAACATCTGCTAAATACAAGAAATCACATAAATATTGAAGTGGGCATCAGGAATCTGCCACCTTGCATTTGCCCGTTATAACAGGAAGGAGTTGATTGATTACAGTAAAATAGTAGGAGCTTTCAGTGCAAGTGGCCATGTATTGATAGAGTTCTCTAGCTTAACAAAAAGCTTGTAAATTAAAAAAGTTAAGCAAAAATGATGGATAAACTTTAATTAATTCATCAGATTAGTGGATGACATAGAGTTGGGTGTTCTGGCCAATACCCAGCTGTCAGCACAGGACTGCAATCAAATCTGGGCAGAATGGAAGATTGGGTTGAGAGGAACAAATTGTCCTTCAACAAAAGCAGAAATAACATTTAGGGAGGAGGATACATACAGTATAAAAGAGGGAGATGGGGATTCAGAGCTTGCAAACAACATACTGAACCTCAACCAACAGTATGAGTCAACAGCTAAAAAGACGAACCCCAAAAAGACGAACCCAATTCTAGCTTAGAGGAAATATTGTTTCAGAGATATATGAAGTCCTCATTCCCCTCTACTCTGCACTGGTGAACCACTCTTGAAGTAAGATGAGAGTGAAATGGGTGGTACCTAGATTTGAGCAATAAATAAATAATGTACGTATAGTATCTGGACATCATATTTCTAGAAAGACATTGACAGATTAGAATCTTTCATGGGAAAGTGACAAAGATGATACAGAGATTTAAGGCACACCCTGTGAAGACAGGCCAAAGGAAGCTGTGATGTTCACTCTGGAGAAAAGGCAAACTGAGTGGAAGTGATAGCTGTTCCATTACATTAAGGGAAACTACAGAGAAATGGTCAAGAACTATTTTCCTGTCAGATGCAAGGAACCAAGAACAACATGAGGAGTTACTTCATAGAAGTTTCTTTATTGCTGCTTGCCTATAGACCAGGGGTCCCCAACCCCCAGTCTGTGGACCAGTACCGGGCCGCGGCATGCCAGCAACTGATCTGCACAAACAAGCAAAGCCCCATCCACGAGATGCAGGCAGCACACAAAAACATGCACCTTCCGGTCTGTGGAAAAACCTCTCTCCACGGAACTGGTCCCTGGTGCCCAAAAGGTTGGGGACCTCTGCTATAGACAGAACTCTTGCCAGACCACAGTACTTATTCGCATAACTATTAGAGATAGTGAACTGCTGGGAGGGTCTGCCTTCCCTGTTTTATCTGCATACCAAAGATTCCAAGCTACGTTGTCTCTTTGCTCCCTGGGAGAGAGACCCTCCCTTCTGCAACTCTGGACTCCATCCCATCATATTTCCCTTGCCACAGATACTACTGCAGAAAGTAGCAGCTATCTAGAATGTGTTCAGATATAAGGGAAAACTTCCTGGTTGTAAAATATGTGCAAAAGTTGAATAGTCTACTCATTTAACTCTACTCAGACAAAAGATTTTATTCTGAAGATTTTAAAGAGGCTGGACAGCTACCTCTCAAAAGTGGCTTAATTTGTTCTTTCTGGATACTGGAGAAAGTTGGACTGATCCAGACAGTCCCTTCCAATTCCATAATTTTTTGTTTTTCTGAATCCGTCATCCTTTCCATATACTTTGGGGGAGGTTGTCGAAGAGTCATGGCCATTATCCTATTTTAATCAGTCCTTAAAAGTTGACTGGACCTTGTGTGGACAGTGTAATTCATTGTGTGTTCATTGATAGAGCTCTAAACCAAATGTGAGATAATGAAATATTTATATGTAAAGGTGCGATTTAGACAACTCATTTTAAATTTCTCCGAGACAAACCCAGTTAATTCATTTCTCACCTAAATCACCCAAACAGATTCAATTAATATTCACACCACTTTCAAATGTCTGCAAACATTTCCCTCTAATTTTTTTGCCAGTTATTTCCAATTCAGCACTAAGGAAATGGGAAGGGCCCTAAATCTGCAACTGCACACTTGTCCTGGGTGCAGAATGTGACAGATCAGCGGCATTTATAGGTAGAATTGGAAAGTAAGTTTGATTAAAACCATAGAAGGCTGGTGCATGCAGCACTGATCTAACTCAGTGTAAAGCACTGTCCTATCTTTTATTTTGCTGAGTTTGGTCCTAGCACACTGATTCTTGAATTAAATTGCCTCCTGCCTTAGAATCAAAGCATTGAGCCAAGCTCTGGGCTTACCTATTTAAGTGCACTTGCTTATTTAGATCCTTTTCTAAGATGGAAGGGGGGAAAAGATTCATAAAGGAAAGGATCTTCTCTGAACACGTTTAAATCAAGCACTGTAACCTTGAATCTAAATTTGCCTACCAAGCAAAAGGCAGCCTTGGTAATTCCTCTGTGGATTGTAAAGGCTTGATTAATTTCCCATTAGTTTCTAAACTACCTTATTTTTTAAAAAAAGAGAGACAAACCAGACCTAGATCTAGTTCTAGTTTTATTCTCCATATATTTACAATTTGATTAAAGCTGTCCGATGCAGGTAAATCAGGTTTGTTTTCAGAGACTATTTTTATGATGACTTCATCCCCTTTGCACTTTCTCCCCTGTTCCCTAAGAATTCAGCAGTAAACCGAGAAGCTTACAACTTTAACTAGGACATTCTAGAAAAAATATATTCCCATACATTTCAGACCCCAAAGGTTATAACGATATATATCATTGTTGGTTTGGTCATTCCCTCTCAGGGAAAAACGTAATCAACAAAAGGAATTTTTAAACCTATTTTTCACTATGTTTATCTAATAAAACAGCAGATATTGGCTATCATGTGTTCCCATGTTAACTAAGCACATTGTGTTTTTTCCCACCTGTAAATCTTAAAATAGCTTCTTAATAGAGTCACAAAATAACAGAGTTGCAAAGGACTTTGAGGTCTTCTGGTCCAACCCTCTGCACATGCAGGAAATCATCTCAGACAAGAATTCAAATAGATAAGACGTGTATCCTGAACATTAGATCTTGTGATGAATTGTGATAAAGGGAATTGGGGTTATTTAAAACTTGGAAATTATAAATATTAAACGTTAAATTTAAATATTAATGGGAAACTAAAAATTGGGAAAAACTAACCATGTCTAAAAAGATTGAACATTAAAACAACTAGGATATGTATAACCTAAAAATTGACAAATGTAAGAAAGTTATTTTTATTTAATCGATATAATAAGAATTATATTAATTTAAATATGAGGCAGTAAATACCAGGGGGAAAAGAGAGGAAATATTTAATGTAATAGTTTGAGATCTGTACTAAAGATATTTGTATGTTATTGAATCATTGACCAACTCAGCCGCCATGTTGCTTTTCAAATATTTAAATGTAAAACTAGAAAATCAATAAAATTTTCTGGGGAAAAAAAGAAATCATCTCAGACAAGAATTCAAATAGATAAGACGTGTATCCTGAACATTAGATCTTGTGATGAATTGTGATAAAGGGAATTGGGGTTATTTAAAACTTGGAAATTATAAATATTAAACGTTAAATTTAAATATTAATGGGAAACTAAAAATTGGGAAAAACTAACCGGGACATTGATTGTCTAAAAAGATTGAACGTTAAAACAACTAGGATATGTATAACCTAAAAATTGACAAATGTAAGAAAGTTATTTTTATTTAATCGATATAATAAGAATTATATTAATTTAAATATGAGGCAGTAAATACCAAGGGGAAAAGAGAGGAAATATTTAATGTAATAGTTTGCGATATGTACTAAAGATATTTGTATGTTATTGAATCATTGACCAACTCAGCCGCCATGTTGCTTTTCAAATATTTAAATGTAAAACTAGAAAATCAATAAAATTTTCTGGAAAAAAAAAAAAGAAATCATCTCAGACAAATGGCTGTCTAGTCTCTTCCCGAAGTTGCTGCTTTAATGCAAAAAAGTAGTTCATTTGTATTACGAACTGTCTTCCTATTTATTTATTTTTTGCTTCTCTTACAAAACAGAAAGAAAAGGATCGATAAATCTGATGCAAATACAGATTTGCCATGAGATATAGGGAAATTACAGTAATGTGGATGTTGGGAATCTGGCTACATAGGTTTTGTATGTGAAAGGAATCAGAAGTAGAAAAAAAAAAGATCCTCAGATGTTAAGGTACAAAAAAAGCCATAAAGGTAAACTGAGCATAGAAGAGATAAGGGATTTATTTGCTGACAGTGCAGAGCACACAAGGAAATCAAAATAGAGGATCTCTCAGAGAGAAAAGGTAGTTTGTTCTAAAAGGTTGACAGGAAAGAAACAAAACTTAAAGTCTGAAGGATAGTGTAAAAACAGTGAAGCTGTGAGTGCAAGGCACCTTCAATTTTTAATGTGGGGTTTTCGAGTCAGTCTCAACTGCTAGACAAGTCCCTGCAGTTTTCTTGGCAAGATCTTGGAAGTGGTTTGCTATTGCTTGTTTTCTAAGGTTGAGGCAGAGGAACTGGCCCAAGGGCACCCAGTTGGCTTTATGCATAAGATGAGACTCGTGGTCTTCTGGTTTTTAGCCTGGGATCTTAATCACTACCCCAAACTGGCTATGGATACTAACAAATGCTTGGGGGAGAAAAGGAGAAAAGCAAAACATAGCCTGGAGCAATGGGCAGGATGAGTAGAAGAAACAGTTGGCCTAAAGTAAGAGGCAAACAAAGGAGATAATGGGGAGTCAAATCTTTAAAAGTAAGAGAAACAGAAATATTACTTGAAACTAAGAAAGATCACAGCCAAAGAGGTGTCAGCTGTGAGTGGACTGTGGCTGGTGGAGCCAAGAGGAACAGATGGGATTCAGATAGGTTAAAAAGGAGGAGGTTCAGCAAAGATCAAGTAGCCAAGAGAAGGTAACTATGAAACTGTTTCATGAAGCTATTGAGAGGTGACTATGGTTTGTAAAGCAGGTGAGGAAGAGGTGAATTGTTTGAATGTGTACTGTGCTTTTGAACTTTACTACTCCTTTAAAGAAACTTTCTAGCTCTGAGCCAGCCTCTCACAACTGAAAGATTCATCTTCTTCAGAACTGAAGAAAGCGAAAGAAACCCTATTTTGGGAAATTTCTTGGGGGATCAGGTTCATGAACTCAGGACTAGCTACCGTCTAAAAGTCAAGGCTACCCCTGAGCAACAAGCATTAATTAGAGCAGGAACTATAGGATTCACAGCAGTGGGCTACCTTTTAAAAACAAGGACATGGAGATATTTTCAGAACAAGTTTCCAAAGTTTTCAAGTTTTAAGAAAGAAGGTGTAAGGTCTGGTGTCATGAATACCATATTGCTAATTCAACAGAAGAGTAGAGATTTTCTTGAGTTGTGCTTTCTTTTGGTGACATTGGAAAAGTAGGGTTGGCCATTGCCTTCTGAAATGTTTGCTCTTAGTTCTTTCCTGGTCATCCGTCATCTAAATGCTTCCCAATTCTGTGCTTGTTCATCTTTTTGAGATCAGCAACAAATCAGTTAAGGGTTCTTTCCACAAACTTTCCTACTAAAATTAGGTGCAAATGAGTTTTTAGAGTCAAATCACAAATATTTCTTTTTATCATTTATAACAAAGACAAATAACAAAACATAACAGGATATACAATAAACCTTTGAACTAGTCATTGAAGCTGCCATGTTAATTTCATGGAAAAAGATCCACTCAACTTAATAGGATATGTAATTGTACTTACATTCACTGTGGATATGGGTCCTAAGGAATCACAAAGCATATTACAGATAGATTGATAAGAGGCATAGAAAGGCAGGTGGGCTATTTGGAGAGTATGGAATAAATACAAATTTAAGTGGTATCAGAATACACCTTTGAAGATCTCAGCACATTTTATATATGAGAAATGATAAGTAAACATTGATGGTTAACTTATCATGATACACTAGGATTTTCTCAAGGAAATAAAATCGGAAAAAGTTTTGATAACAGAAAGATATAGGCTTCTACAATTATTAGACAGGTTTAAAATGGGCAAAAGATTTTATGGTTTTGAACAATGTAGGAATGAATTTGAAATAGAACTTTATAAATCTGAGAACCATGTTATTGCTAAAATTTACAAATTGTGTTGAATTCTGAGACAGAAAAAGAACAAGTGAAAGAATAGATAATCAAAAGGGCTATTTTTGTTGTTTGCAATACACAAATGTATCAGTGGGAAAATATATAGTTGAAAGGACTGAATTTTACTTTATGTTCAAATCTTAAAGAGAAAATTGTATGCCATTGGTATTTGTCACCAGAGAAATGGTCTAGAATGTATAAAGGCACTTTGAATTTACACTTGATTCATAAATACATACATATATAAATTCAAAAGATGTTAGACCAAAGGCTTTTATTTTTGGATTAAAGGACAACAGCTACCGGTAGAAAAAAGTCATGAAACTTTATCCTTAAAAGTAAAAAAGTTCAATACTACCCACAATGGAAGAATGGTTGATGAAGGTAATGATCGAATTGACTTCCTTGATTAAAGAAAAGACAGTATCAACATTTGTGGCTTACTAAAAACTCTGTAACGTAAATTTTTTTTTGCATGGAACAGAAAAAAATCCTCTTACGTTAAGTAGTTTTGATAATTAGGAGAAAAATAGAAAAAGTGAGCTTTGTAATTAAACTTGTATTTGCTGTATAGGAAATTGGAAGCTTTTTTTTTCTTTTTTTCTTTTTTTCTGCACTTTTGTCTTTTTTTCTGTTTTCTTGACACTGTATTAGTGTTTGTCAGTTTTTATCTTCTTCTAAAAAGTTTGAAAGCAATTTATATATAAAAAAGGAAATATTGTTTTTCCCAAATGATATTTCTGTTTTTTATAATTTATTACCCTTTCTTACACATATACACCCTTAGATATATACTGTATGAAACTTCTTCACCACTCCAGAGAACTGACATCAAGATAAAGGGAATTAAATAACAACAACAACAATAACAAAAACGATGTACTTTTCCTAGAATAAAATGCTGTTTGGAAGGAAGATTGTACTGACTGGAGGCTGGCTCTTTCAAGTTAATACCTGTTGATTAGTGATATATTTTGCATCAAAGTTAAAATTAGATCCTGTAAAATAAACCTTGTGAGGAGTTTAACAAATTAACCTACTAAAAGAAAATAATTCACTTAAATCCTAGCTTTATTTATTATGGCTTTTTGTAATTAAGGCAAACAACAAATACGTTCATAATTATATGGAATTGTTTTCCAATTAAATCCTTTGCAAAAGAGTTTAGAATTAACAGTTTTATGTTACTGAGTGCTATTGCACACATTGAGGCTCCTGTGGGAAAGATGCTATTATTAAAGCGCACAGCTGAGAAGGGCCAGGGACTGCACTTTTAATTAAAAAAAATAAAGTTATTAAAATGTTACTCAATGTGGTAAAAGCTCTGGAATGGACAGCAATGAATGTTTAGCATGTTATGGTGGAGGGAACATAAAATCAACATTATGTGAGCCATACAAATTTCTAGAGAGAAATGTAAATGACCTTAATAGACATATACAAGAACTGTTACATAAGCAAAGAGGGCTGAAACATTCTTTTAGTCCTAAAAAAGCAAGATAGCATATGGAAGAGACTCAGCCAGCTTCACCCTGATTCCCTGAAATACCAAAGGAAGGGACTTAAGGCGTAATCAGGTTTGCACAATTTTATTATAGCCTATCTTAATAAAATATAATTTTACTCTTTATAAGGGATTTATTTATTATTAATTTATATAACTACCCAATGGAGAAATTTCCTGACCGTTAGAACAATTAATCAGTGGAACAACTTGCCTCCAGAAGTTGTGAATGCTCCAATACTGGAAGTTTTTAAGAAGAGACTGGACAGCCATTTGTCTGAAATGGTGTAGGGTTTCCTGCCTGAGCAGGGGGTTGGACTAGAAGACCTCCAAGGTCCCTTCCAACTCTGTTATTCTGTTTTCTTCTGTTCTGAACTCATAGTGACTTTGGGCAGTTTATAAAATTTGAGTTGATTTTCTGTTTAGATCTACCTGGTAGGATTGAGATTAATCAATCACTTCTTATATCTAATCTGACTTTTCAAGAAAGAAGAGCAAAATGTCATAATTTATATTACCTTTGCATTTTTACTTCCAGGGAAGGGAAATTGGCTCATGAAATCAGTGCCATCAAAGCTTATTAGCTTTGGAAGCCATGCACTTTTATTTGGGTGGGGTTGTCCTTTGCTGCCCATTTAGTTTCAAAGCAGCTACTACTATGTCTGTTGAATTTGGGGGGAGGGGGGAATGAAAGATAAAGAAATGTTGTCCAAGAAAAGGTCTTTGTAAAATGGCTGTCTTAGCTGGAAGAGCAATTTTTCTCTTCTTGGTGCCAAAAGCAGACTACAATGCTTCAGTTAATTTTTGTGGAAGCTTTCTTGCATTTATAAGGCCAGCCTCCAATCTCAAGGTAAAGAAACCTGTAAAACGGCTCAATAAATTAAATGATCTGGAAAGTGCAGTTGAATTCTGCTGTAATTTACAGAGGAAATGTGAATTGCAGACACCCTGCAGGGTATTCATGCCCCAATGCAAAAATACTAATGAATTCTAGTCATAGATAGGTGGATAAAACAGTAGTGAATATGTAAGGGAAGACTGTCAGCCTTGTGAGGTAGTGTAGAAAAGAAACACTACCAAAGACACTAGCTCTGTTTTGATTGTAAGGTTACAATAATAGAATCTTGCATACAGTGGTGGGATTCAAATATGTGAACAACCAGTTCTCTGTGTGGATGCCATTTCTGGAAGTCCATTCTGGACTTGGGCAACAAAAATTTAGCTACCGGTTCTGCCAAAGTAGTGCGAACTGGCTGAATCCCACCACTGCTTGCATATCTGAAAGCAAATCTCTCCCTCTAAGCTTTATAGTCCAAGAACTAGGGAGGGTCCCTTCTGATATATTTGACCCACTCCCATTGTTTCAGTGGGCTAAGTTGCCTCTTATCTGATTGTTGCCTAGTCTGCAGTTCTTTCTCCAGTCTCCCAAGGTGTTTCTCACGTACCATTACAAAGATGAAGGGAATGTTTGGATACTTTGGCTATGAAAATTTTGGAAAGCTGTATCCATCTACCAGTGATGACTAGTTCTACCTGACAGATTGGTAAAGTAATTGATATGTTCTCAATGGGATAATTGCATTCAACTATCCAGCTACAAAAGGCAAATGTTAAATTACTGCTAAGGTTAAACTTTTTTTCCATTAAGAATGAAAATCAATGACAAGTCGTGGTTCTCAGTCAATACCTATAAATAAAAACCATTTCCTTCCAGAAAAAAGCAGAACTCTTCCCTAGAGCAATGGTCTTTTATTTGTGTAAAAGTTTTCTTTTAAATTACAAGACAATGTGAATTTTAAACCTTTAACCACATTCTTCCTCATTGGTCCATTTGAATATTATAACCGAACTTCTTAGCTCGTTTATCATGCACCCCTTAACTGGCTCTTCTTCAGTTTCAAATCTCAGCAAAAGTTTGTACATTTTGGCAATCAACTGTTCATCATGTATGCATAATTCATTTTCAAATTCCATTTTGTGATATTCTGTTCCTGGCGCTTTTACAGATAAAAACTCTTTCTCTTAGTTGTGCATATGAAAACCATCAAAACCTAAATCCCTCTGCAGTTAATTGTTCTCTTTATGTCATCTTAAGTTCTCCATTGATTAGATGCACTCATTGTATCTTTTTACCGTAGTTTGTAAAATGAACTCTTATGGATGGATTCACCTATAATGTTAAGGCACAAATCAGCATACAGGAACCATAAGGACTTCATATATCACAGTGAGCTCTCTGTCCCCAAAGGCAAGACAAAACACGTCCTGTTTTAGCATGTTGTACAAGCCCTGTCACTGTGAACTTTGCACTCAAATGTACAAACTAAAAAGACAGTCTTACAAGTTCTAATATCAAGTCTTCTGAGAATCCCAATGACAAGCTTGTTGTCAGTTCCTGTTAAATTCCTACCATCTCAGTCAATGATGACTCCAAATTTGTTGCAAGGTATCTCACGGGACCAGGTTTGACAGAAAGAGCAAGAAAGCAATTACAGGTATCAAGTAAAAAATTATGAAATTCAGGTTGGAGAGTAAGAGCACTTTCTCAGCCAAAGCTGGTAACTTCTCTTCTTCTCAGATGTTAAGGCAAACCAAGGCCCAACCAGCACTAATCAAGATCCACAGACAGAATGTTATGGTCTAGCCTACAGAATTCTTTGAATAGGTGTATGGCCTAGTCCAGGGGTGGGGAACCTTGGCTCTTTTATGACTTATCGACTTCAACTCCTGGCTCAGGAATTCTGGGAGTTGAAGTCCACAAGTCCACAAGTCATAAAAGAGCCAAGGTCCCCCACCCCTGGCCTAGTCTTCTACAGATGCTTGGACTTCAAGGGGGAGCTGAGTGCCTCAGTAGATAGCAATGCTAGAAAGCTAAATGGGATCATCCCTGTTTAGTATTTAGATGAAGGACAAACTGGGAAATCTAAGGCTATGGGAAATTCAGAAAAAAAAAATCCAGAAAAAAGACAAGGTTAAACTTAAAATTTCATGGATGTATCTAGATAAATTAACAGGAGTCCAATTCATCTTGGAAACAACTTTATGGATTTAGAAAACAGGTGTTGTAATGGGGGTTGATCTGCAAGTTTTCTAAGGGTTTTCTGGATGAAGCTAGCCTATCTCATTACAGAGAGTAACAGTAGCACCCTTTACAATTTAGGGAATGGATTGAGGACCTTCTTTTTGACTGAGGAGGGCCAAGATCCAACTTTGCATCCAGCAACCAATACATTAAATAAGGATGTATTAAATATAAAGCTTTCATATTGTACAGAAAGTAGATATGATATGTTTATGCAAAATATTGATAGCACTTCTCATTCATTAGCTCAGTCACCTATTTATTAACCTCATACACTTTTTCATTTGAAAGCTGTAGAAGTAAAAAAAAATCATTTGGCGTATCGTATGTGAAAAATAGCTGTTTAAAAAGAAAAGAAATCCAATTCTGTGCATGCGTACTCCTATCATTCTGGCTTACCCTATGTGGGTAGATGACTGGAGACTCAGAGGCTATGTGTGAATAAAGGGACTGCTCTAACTGAGAATCAGTTTAGCATTCTTGAATGTTTTTCATGTTTCTATACAAAGACTGATCCTGCTACATTGTCACCCCTCAAAATAAGAATGGCATGTGGTGATTCTTCCATGCTGGGTTCCTTATTGTCTCACACCTATGGACAAAACCTTGCCAAACTTCTATAAGCATCTGCAATGCATTTAGTGAACTATTAGAGCAGGGCGTGTATTCACCCTCTTTCTCTCACATACAATATCTGAGTTGAGCTGCCTCTTATTCTTCTGGAATAACATCACCCCACCCCACCCCCCACCCCCTCCCCTCCCCAGAAATACACCTCCTGCAGCTCAGGTAGTAAATCTGGCTGGTTTCTCCCACAGGTCAACTGTGTTCATTGTTTGCATCCTTCTATTTTTTTTTTTCAGAGTGTCTGATCTCATTATTTAGATGTGCCTCCATCTAAATAGGCCTTTTCAGAATTTGAAAAACTGCAAGTAGCATTGATCAATTTACTGATACAATGCATTGCATATTTCATTATAAGTAGCTCTTGCCACGTTGATGAGCAGTTACTCACAAACATGCTGGATATGTGATAATTTTCTCTGATCTGTAATTGCCTGAGAGCAAAGGGGGGTTCTCTTTTTTTTAATTTGAAGAAGCTATAGCAGTCAGCAACAAAATATTTTATAGCTATTTAGTACTCTAGCTGTTCATTCTTGACAAGAAGCGGATAAGATAAAAAACAAATGAACAGAACGCCCTTTATCTTTCCTGGTTGAAGCCATTAATACAAAGAAATGGTAAATTAGCCTAATCCAATACCTCAGACGGAAGGAAGCTGCCTGCCATAGAAGGACATTTCTTGTCCTTTCATTAGACTTGGACTGTCAGGGTAGCAGGTTGGCTGTGTTTCCACTAAACATTAGGCTATAAAGGTCAATGAACAAGCATACCATCTTGTCCCTATCTTTAAATACATTTTAAATTTATGTAATTTGTGACTGATTGTATCACTCGAATTCAAATTGGGTGTCGTTTGGGTTTCTAAACCAAGACTTAGATGTGCCTTGTACTGCAAGTCCTGGTTTTTGTGAAGCCCAAAGGGTAGATGCTTTGTGGTTGAATGATAGAACAAGCCATAAAGTTATGGTAAGCCACTACATGTGCTCACCTGTTAGAAAAGGGTCACATTTAGGGGATGGAGATAGGATGAGTCAAGAGGAAAAGCCATTCTTTTCAAATGGGATTTCTAACACAAAAATATATTAAAATAAGGATTTATCCACAATATGTGTTCTGCTGCTTTCCCCCCCCCACCTTACTTCCATTTCTCGAACATATGTCTTCTTACCTTCTATCCTACATCGTCTACAATTCTGGTATCTATGACTATATCCTTTATAGTTCTGATTTCCCTCTCCTCTCCTATTTTTCCTGAACCTGTAGACTTAGGCCAGTTCCTCTCAATCCACACTTTCCCACAATCAGTCATATAGCCTCAGTTGACTGGGTTGGCACCACTGACACAGACCTTTTTTTAACCTCATCTTGGACTTTACAGCTCTTTCCAGAATTTTGGGCCAGCATCTGAGCAACTAGTACAGGTTGGTGTTGGCTTCTGCTGCCTCTTACAGTGGAGGACAGTTGCTGACTGTTGCTAAATTCTGCCTTGCTTGGATCTTCTGAAGCCTCCTGCAGGATTCTTTTGATTGCATTCTCTGACTCGCTTCTGAGCTGCCATTTCTTTTTGTTGTTCCCACTGTGGGAAGTCAGCCCCCCCCCCAGAGAATGAAATATTTTGGTGGATATTAAAAAGGCAGAATATTATATTTCCCCAAAGGAAAGCAAGCCCAAGTCTCTCTGCCCCAAGCAGAAGCCAGGTCTGTAGAAATGCAGATTTGATAATCCTTTCAGAAAGACTGGAGCCAGGAAGCTTGGAGCTGATGGGATTAGAAAGACAAAGATCCCTAGAACCAGCAACCTCTCACCCATCCAACATAGGACATAGCCATCAGCCACAGCCCCAGGGAAGCAGGACATGACCTTTAGGACATAATAGGATTAACCCATCACCATCAGAATACTAAAATAGCACACTGAACCTCAGGTCAAAGTTCATGCCACAGGAACAACTCCAAACACAAAAGCCCAAGAATGTATAAAAACCCACCACTCCCAGCACCATGTGGTCAGCCACCCCAGAAACATGCTGCTATCACAGAAGTTTCTGACAACTCAATAAACAAGAACCTTCTTTCTAAAGCAGTCTCCATTTTGTTTATTCCTGGCTTGGACTGGACCCTGATGAAAATTTTTCTTTCACATCACTAATGTTGTATCTGCCTGCCTTATCCAATCCAGCAAGATGCTCCATATACTCTGGATCTTGTCACCTATGGAATGTTTTTTCTGCTGTAGCACCTGCCTTCTGGAACATTCTCCCTCCAGAGATCAGAGTGGTTCCAACCCTGATGGCCTTTCATAAGGTCAGAAACACCTGGTTCTACCTTGGGCCCAAATGTGTGAAGCAATGATTGCTGTAGTTTTCTCAACAGCTATTTTTTTTTACTTAATACCATTAGCTGCCCAGAGTAATTTGAGATTGACAGCCATATCAATTGAGTTAATAAATACCTGCCAGGCTGTCATGAAATTTTGTCAGCATCCAGGCCTCAATGAGATATGGCTGAGTTCTACCAAGGGCTGTGGCAATTGCTGTCAGTGTACCATGTTATATCATTTAGCTGCTCTTCTCTGGACTCCTTTGCTTCTCTGTTCTCCAATGCACATGGCTTCATTCTCCATTTTTACTTTCTCCTCTTTTTTGTTTTCTCTCTTCCTGTGGAGTCATCTTCTTCCCATCCCATTCCACTCCATCCACATTCCTTCCTTCCTTTCAGGTGAACCTTGTTTCAAGGGCTCGGTCCCTGAAAAAGGCATGGTTGGGGCCCTTAAAATAAACAAGGTATAGTGGATAGTATAGATGCTCTAATTGTTCTGCCTTCTTCTTCCTCTGCCTTCTTCTGAGAACTGAATTTGCCCCTCTTTGAATTATTTTCTTGTTGTATATGAAAATTGTGGAGTTGAAATTAATTCAAGATTTCACCCAGGTTGTCCCTAGGATTGCAATTGTTGAAGGCTGTCTTCAGGCATTGTTGCTAGCCTGAAGAACTGTTCTGAAAAACATTTAACTAGACCAGGAGTAATAAACTGGCTGCCATAGGCCGGATGTGTCACGCACAGGCCACGCCCACCCCAGCTCCACAAAGGCAAAAAATGTCACGATATGTCGCATGACGTGATCGAGTTTGACACTCATGAACTAGACCAATCTTAAAATCCAGCTATGGATTCTTGTTTTCTTCAGCAATAACATCACTGTAACATTTATTTGGGAGCGTTGCTATCAAGCAGTCTGCTATAGTTTGTTCAATAAATTACAGTTAAAACAAATCATGGCTTCATGGATTAATGTGATGTATGAATTGAATACGGAAGCAAAATAAAAAAAAATTAAATCTTTGTTTCAGGCTTCACGCTCCAATGATGAATTGGTTGGAAACTCTAATGAAGGGGGGATTTTGTTTTCTTCTATCAAGCCGTGCTCAGTTTATAAATTTCCCAAACTATAATATTTAAGGGAAACTTTTATAAACAATGCCCATAGGTTTTGGAAGACAGTGGTTCATTTTTTTTTCTAGCTCAAGTGTTTTATGTTCTACACTGGGAGAAGGGGAGAATAAGAAATAACTACATAAATTGCTACTGGAAGCAATTTCTTTCGTGGCTGTCTGTTTCAGTCTTATCCACTCCTAAGGAGAAAGCATATACAGATTCTCTGTTTGTTTGTGATGAGCATTTTAACAAGGCTAGGGGAAAAAAACAGAAGCCCAGTTTCTAAGAATCTTACATTCAAAGATTGAATGGTTCCTCAATTGTGTCCAATACTCAGAGCTTGCCTGGACAAGTCCCTGCAGTTTTCTTGGCAAGGTTTTTCAGAGGTTATTTGCCTCCTTCCTAGGGTTGAGAAAAAGTATTGGCTTTGTGCCTAAGGCAGAACTAAAAGTCCCATTCTCCTGATTTCTAGCCTGATGCCTTCACCACCATGCCAAAGTGGCTCTCATTACCATTTAAGGCAGTGGTGGGATTCTGTTGGAAACAGAATTAAAACACCAACAAAATTGGATTGGTAAGAAAAGAGTTTTATTCTGCAGAAAATAGAAAAGCAAACATTCAAGTTCATGACATTATATACAGTTCTATCGCGACGCCCCGTTCCCTCCCCTTCGATCCCATTTGATAGGTCCTCCGGGTTTACAATCTGTCCGAGGCGCCTAATAAGGATACATTGTATCTACTTTGATTGGTTACATTGATTCAAATTTCTCCCCACCCTTTTTTCCGTTTACTGTTCGATCAATTGTTCGTGGATAGCCAAGCCTCCTGGGATTTGGTGCCTACGTGCAGTTTCAGCTTGACTAATCCCTTAATTGTTAAGCAATTGAAATCTTTTGTTTTTAAACTCCTTTGTTTCTCACAAATCCACCCTTTCTATTTTTTATACTAATTTAAAAATAAAATTTCATTTCTCAAATAGTTTTAAACTTTCCCAGATCTCCTCAGCATTCTCGAAGTCAATTATTGCAGTGTGTTCAGTTATCTTGTTTAACATCATCATTTGCTTGTCGTTCCTATTGGTGGCATTTACCATTCCCTCCACCGTGTTTTGTACAATACTTTTTATTATAGGGATCAAGCAGGGTAAGCACATTAACCCTAAAAATATCACTGCTAACATAACTAAAGCTTGTTTCCAATTCCTAAAAATTCCTCCCAGGAATCCCCCATCATCCAGTATTCCAGTCCAGGTTTGGACCAATACATGGGCTATTTTCCTCATTCTGTTTGTTATTTCCTCAATGGCCTTCCCTTCATCGTCTATTTGTAGGCAACAGTTAGTTAAATTAAACTTTCCACAGACCCCTCCTTCTTCTGCCAATAAATAATCCAATGCTAGCCTATTTTGGTAAATTGCAGTCCTCATTTGGGTATTCTGTTTAGCCAACTTATTCAATGCTAGCGCTATTTCATTAGTAACAATTTCCAGAACCACTTGTAACCTGATAATGCAATTCAGCATATAAATTGGAGTCCTATATCCCCATGATCCATTCTCAGCCCAAGTAGCAGGTCCATACACCTGTATTATACGCTCAGGTGGCCATTCATTATCCTTCCAATTCCCAATTTTCAATGATCGTTTTCTCTTGGCTCCCTTATCCTCATATACTGCTATTCCAAGTTTTTCCCCTTGGGGAATGGGGAGTAGGAAAAAACTAGGTTTTATATTTTCCAATACACATGAACCACACCAATTGTTAGGTAGGCTGGTATATGCAAATTTTCCACATATCCAATAAAATCCTTGCATGGCGAACCATTCTCAGGATGCATTGTTCCACAACCCCTGTAAGATCGTGTTCTTAAAAGGATCGTGTCCAATACTATGCATGGTTCCCCAATTCTGAATACTTGAGTCCCCGTAAGATCTCTGGCCTTTGCATACCATGGTTCCTACTTCCTCCTGGTCTTTGAACAGTTTCTCTGAAAGCAGAAGTGACCTATAATGGATATAGTTAAAGCCCATTTTTGGCTTTTCTGTGTTAGTTTAGTAGTCCATGTAGAAGTAATGTTAGTATCTTGGATATCAACTTCCCTGGCTTCCCAGGGCCATTGTTCCCCCATATTTGTTCCACCACATACATAACAATTCTTTACTCCCAGGGTGGTAGCTATTCTTTCAGCTAGATCTATAAACAGATTTTTAGTGAGAAAATTGAGTCCCAAGATATCAGGGTGATTGGCCTTTTCAAGCTCCTCATAAAAGGAGTGGAATAATTCTTTTTTGCGGTTTTTCCGTGTCCAGAGGGCCTCTCATGAAATAAAGCCAAAACAGTGAAGGAATAACACCACGCAGAGTTTTTCCTCGGGATGAGATGGCCCAGAACAAAGTCAGGGAATCTCTTTTATTAGCTCAGCAAAATGTGGGTGTGTACAGGAAGCAAGTAGGAGTGATTACAGATTAACATATGAGTACGTGAGAGTGAACACAGTTTACAAACCGTTGGTGACTGGGAGGAGTTTTCAATGGGGTCATTGCTCAAAATTCTCCTTTGTCCTTTTTCCGTCCATGTGGTTCAGCTGCATGGCAGCCTACACGTGGGCTATAAGGACATTACTCCCACATCTCCTCTGTTTTTGTTTTTTCAATACGTAGGCCTTCAAGGCTTAAAAGTGATTGTCTTTCGGCTATAAACATATCTTTACTTTGGGAAGGCAAAAAACCTTTACATGTCTGCAGTAGGGAAGGAAGACATTGAATGCAACAACACAACATAACCATCAGTACTATGATCATTATGATGGTGGGAATGATGGATCATAACCAGGAGCCATCAGGTAGCCAAGACCATAGGGAGCCCCATATGTCTATGGTACTGGAACCATCCGACATAAGGGGGTTGTTCTTGATCAGCCTTTCCATGTGGGCTACAGTAGCTGAGATGTTTGGCTGATAGTTATGTATGTACATGCAACAATGGGAATGGATCAGGGCACATACACCACCCTTGGCAGCTAACATTATATCTAATGCATAACGGTTCTGCAAAGCAACCGATCGCACTTCACTAAGTTCGGTGTTGAATAATTTTATAACTGCTATGGTATCGTTGAACATGTGCACAGTCCAGTTATTCAGGAGATGTAAGTCTCTGTAATTCATAGCAGCGCCTATGTTTGGCAGGAGGCCGCGACTAAACTGTGTCCCTGTGCTGCCACCCAATGTTAGAGGATTGTCATGAGTGATATCAATGTCTCGCCTACTGCGAATGCGGGTTAGGGGAAGGGAATCTATCTTATATAAAAGCGGAATCACGAACCCTAGAGTGCAGACCCCCGCCCAGTCCTTCGGAATGGCTCGATAGGCTCTTATCCCACAAATGAACCACAAGTCATTGGGCAAAAAGTACGGGGACGAAATGTTGGCAGAAGTGATTATGCTCTCCAAGTCCATACAAGCAAGGTAATGCAGGATGGTGGCATTCTCATTGGATGTATATGTAATACTATTATCGCTCGAGTTGTGGACCTTCGTAAGCATCCTTTTAAGCCCCCTACATCTTTTATCAGAGGCCCATGGGAGAACTTTATTACAGCTTTGGTAGTGTCCCATCACGTTAGCGTTGGAGGACAACCCTGTGGAGTTAAAACATATGGCTGCAGGTTCATGTAGTACAGTGCGTACAGCAGCCAAAGTTTTGTGCTGTGTGGTTGAGGGCTCGAAGGTTTTCCAGCCTGTTTGATTAAAAGGGACCACTTGCAGCGGCAGACCTCGATCTGATTTTCCTGGAATGTGCATACAAATCCAACAATTGGTGACATTTAATGAGGTTGCTGTTGTTTTTATGTCCTTGATGTAATTGTTATTGTCCCATAGGTCATCGCCCAGATCTCCTGCTCGCACGACAGCTTGTTCATTTGTCGGGTGAATCAGCCACCATGTAAGGACGCACACAGCGGCCAGAGACCCAAGTGGTGTCATTGTTGCTTGTTAATGTTGGATGGGGAAAGGTCCTCTGTTTTTGTTTTGGAATGATAGGGATGGATGTGTCGACCAGGGACCCACAAAGTCTCACCGTTGGTTTGGATGGCGGCGTAACCTCGTCCCCAGGTGATGAGTTCAGCAGGGCCTTTCCAGGTGGGGTCAGGAAGACGTTTGAAGTACACCAATGGTTTGGATGTTGCTGCAGCAGGAGAAGCAGAGAAGTGACGAGTTGCTGCGGATGATGGAGGAGTGCCCGTCAGGTTCAGGAAGTTAATGGTGTATAAACACAGGTTAAGCCTGTTTTGCAAAGCTGGGAGGCTAGGGGGAGTTTTCCCCTGTGTCTGATTATATCTTTCCAGCGCATGTTTTAATGTCTGGTTGGCACGCTCAACCAGAGCTTGGCCCTGGGAATTGTAAGGTATTCCAAATTTGTGAACAATTGACCACTGATTACAAAAGGCAGCAAAAGCTGCTCCTGTGTAAGCAGGACCATTGTCTGTTTTAAGTTCTTTTGGGCATCCCAACGTTGCAAATGAACGAATACAATGATTAATGACATGCTTAGTGGCTTCACCCTGTTGAGGGGTTGCAATGATGAAGCCAGAGAAGGTGTCTATGGAAACATGAAGATATTTCCATGGGGCAAATGGGGCATATTTTGTAACATCCATTTGCCAGATTTGGCAGCACTCGGTTCCTCTGGGGTTAACCCCCATTGGGAGCGAGTGAGCCTGCTTGCTGCAAGTGGCACACTGCTGGAGAATAGCAGTTGCTTCTGCAGTGGTTATTCCAAATTGTTTCACAAGTGCTTTTTTATTTTGATGGAAATAAGCATGACTGTCCCAAGGGGAGACAGGAGAAAGAGACATGAGGCAGGTAGCAGAGGCCGCAGCGTCTGCAATGTCATTTCCCTTTTGCAAGAAGCCAGGAAAAGGCTGGTGGCTTCTTATGTGTGTGACAAAGTAAGGATGTTTCCTGTTGGATATTACAGTTTGTAGGGTGGAAAATAAAGAAGTTAGATCAGGGTCTAGGGAGGGAGAGAGGTATGATTGAAAAATAGTGGTGACAATTTGAGTGACATAGAGACTGTCAAGAATGAGATTTATAGGTTGAGTGGAAAATGTTTGAAAAGCTAGAATGGCAGCGGCTAGTTCCGCACGCTGAGCAGACCGTTGGGGTGGCGTTATTTTTGTGTGCCATTGGTCATGAATATACCAGGCACAAGCACCAAATTGTTTACTGCCATCTGCAAAGAGTGTGACAGCATGTGGGATTGGAAAGCGTTGTAATTGGGTATCCCATGAAACAGGGATATTTTTTAGGAGCTGAATGCGAGGATCAGCAGGAGGGTGGCAGGATATCTTTCCAGGCCACTCAGTGAGAGCAAGCTGCAAGGCTTCAGAGTTAGAATACATGATTTCCCATGTAGTGAGAGAACATGGTACATATAGGACAGAAGGTTCTATTCCTGCAAGGGCTTTTGCTCGAAGGCGAGCCTTAGAGATGAGAGAGGCAAATTGAAAAGGTTTTTGACTAATTGTGTTTCTAGGAGTGTGAGGGAGGTGAAGCCATTCTAGAATAAGAAGTGGCTTTGGGTTTTGTGCCAGAAGTGCAGTTGGTAGCTGTGGCGTATTTATGATGATGATGAGTAGTTGCTCATCAGGGATGCAGCGGTCCACCCATTGTGTGTGGAGTGCTTGTTCTACTTGTGTCAAGACACCTAACTCTTGCACATTAAGGCGTATGATGTCTGAGGGTTGCTTTCCCTGAGTAAGAGCAGAAAAAAGAGGTGCCAACTGGCTGGTGGAAATGCCAAGGTAAGGTCTTATCCAATTTATGGTACCTAGATATTGTTGGAGCTGCACCAATGTGGTATCCTTCTCTAAAGAAATGTGAGGAAAAATGGGTGTTGAGTGAGAAGAAAGGAGTTTATGACCCAGATATGAAAAAGGTGCCTTTTGCTGTATCTTATCTGGTGCTATATGAAGTCCCCCTTCAGCTAGCATGGTAGTGAGAACAGGTAGTGTTTGGTTGACTGTGCCCACAGGGCCAGGTGCAGCGACAAGAATATCGTCCATGTAGTGATAAACAAGAAAGTGAGGGAACATAGCACGGTATGGTTCTAACATAGCATTAACATAAAATTGACACATGGTGGGGCTGTTTAGCATGCCTTGAGGAAGAACACGCCATTGATAGCGAGAAGTTGGCCTACACATATTAAGTTCAGGAACTGAAAAAGCAAAAAGTTGCATATCATCCGGGTGAAGAGGAATAGAAAAAAAACAATCCTTTAAATCTATAATCATAAGATCAAAGTCTTTTGGGATTAAATTTGGGTTTGGGAGGCCGCATTGCAGCGCTCCCATAGGTTGTAAAACAGCATTCACTGCACGTAAATCGTGGAGGAAACGCCATTTGCCTGATTTCTTTTTTATAAGAAAAACTGGGGTGTTATAGGGGCTTAATGAGGGTTCAATGTGCTTTAGGGCAAGTTGTTCAGACACTAGAATGCGTAGAGCAGTGGCCTTTTCAGAAGTTAAAGGCCATTGGTCTATCCAGACAGGAATGTCAGATTTAAGAGAAAGGCGAAGAGGTGAAGGAGGTGACATAATTATTCCAAGCTTAATTTTGCGCCGAATTGGTGGAGAAGGTCACGGCCCCACAAATTTATATGAAGAGGTAAAACAACTGGCTTAATATAAGCAATCGTGGAAGTCTGAGGCGATGTAGCCGGCAACCAGTCCTTACTAATTTTTGCAAGTTGAGTACCGCCCACGCCACGGACTGCTGGTGAGGATTCGGTGGGCCAATCAGAAGGCCACTCAGCAGTACGGATCACAGACACATCTGCGCCAGTATCTAAAATGCCAAAAAAAGGGCGTCCCTTAATATGAAATTCCATAGCAGGGCGACTATGTTGCATTGTTTTAGTAATTGCAAAAAGTTCTGTGGTTTCAGAGGGATTGGGAGGGTCCTCCTGTGGGAGGATTATCAGTTTTGCTAATATCTCTCCCCTTTGTATTGAAATTGGGTAGCTTGGAATAATTTGGAGCAAAACTGTAGGTTCCATAGAGCATGTCAAGAGTGCAGGGGGAAAGGAAGCACCACGTAAAGTGAGTGAGTCATGAGGAAGTAGCAAAGCAGATGTAAGAGAGGGGAGGGGGGCAGAGAGGGAGGCGGAGATCACATAGGGCGTGTTAGGAAAGTCTGCGTCAAGTGACACGTCAGCACTAAGAACAATAGCAGGCAGATAAGAAACAGGAAATGGCAGTTGCTGTACAGCCTTTTGGGTGGGGCTGGCTGTTCGCCCCCTTTCTAGTTTTCCGACTGGGATTGGAAATTCGAGCCAGAACGACACTGATTAGCCCAATGGAACCCTTTTTTACACTTAGGGCAAATTGTTTTTGGTTTTAGCCCTTTTTGAGCTTGACGCGATGCCCCCCCTCCTGGGGCACGGCATTGGGCTTTAAAATGACCAGGTTTGCCACAATTGAAACAATTGCCACCAGGTTTTGTGCCCTGTTGTAAAGCCATGGCCAGTGTTTCCATAGTAAAGGCATTTGTGCCCACTATGTGGCAGGCTTTAAGGAAATCAGCCAAAGTGGAGTCAGATTTAGCAGCAAGAGGTTGCAAAACACGACGGCAGTCAGTATTTGCATTTTCATAAGCCAATTTTAAAAGCAATTCTGCACGTGCCGTGGGATTGGTAATTTGCCTATCCACTGCCTTTTGCAACTCCTCAATAAAGTCAGAAAAGGGCTGACTGGGACCTTGAAGAATTTTTGAAAAAGAGGAAGTGGGAAGGGCTCCTGAGTCATCAGCCTTGTCCAGGGCTCTAAGTGCGGCCAGGCTGACTAAAGGGAAAGTAGCTGGGGGAAGCTGCATTTGGGCAGTAACAAGCGAAAACTGACCAGAGCCTGAAATGGCATCTGCCGTGATTGCAGCTATCCCAGCAACATGGGCAGCGGATTCAGCCTCTCGGCGAAAATCCGATTCCCACACGACATACTGGGGTCCGGTCAAAAGCATTCTTAAAATATCTTTCCAATCTTGGGGAGTAAGAATGAAAGAACCAGCCAGGGCATTAAAAAGACCTTTGACATAAGGGGCTTGAATGCCGTACATCGAGACCGCTGTTTTCAGGTCTCTGATTGTTTTTAAAGGAAGAGGTATAAATTGAGGTATCATGGCACCCGCAGTATTCTGAACAAAAGCAACAGGAAATGCAGAACACTCAGACAATTCATCAATATCAAGCAAACCCTGACTTCGAGCGTCAGATATGGTAGTAGTCACAGCACTCATGGGAGGAGCTGCAGGAGGAACAATAGAAAGATCAGCAGAAAGAGGAACTGAAGGGGGGGGATGTTGGAGCAGAGGGTGAGGAGGGGGAGGTAAGAGGAAATGCCTCATTGCCTTGTGAAGTTTGTTTCTTGTAAGGCGGTGGGGGGGTCACAGAGCCCAATGTCTCCGTGAGCCCTTGTTCATGGACTTTGAGGCATTCCAGAACAATTCGCCATGATGATAATATTTTTGCAGGAGCTCTGGGATGCTCATGGAAAGAGGTACCGAATTTACTCCATGTAGTCACTTTAAGTGAGCCCTTTTCCGGATATGCCGGACATTTTTCCCAAATATAACATAATAACTTAAACAAATCAGCTTTACTCAAAACAGGCAATAATTTACTGCTGTTTTTGAGAATAAAATTTGTAGACTTCGTTAATTCTCTAAGTTCTTGCAGATGCACGGCCTGCGTCTTAGAAAATTTTCCTCCCATACTCACGAAAAGATAGCCGTCTTTACCAACGATATCCGAAGTGCACTAAGCCTCGTCCGGGCGATGAGTAGTAGGAGGTCGAAGGAACGTATCACTTTATTAGTGATCACGTCGGGGTCACCAGTTGCGGTTTTTCCGCGTCCAGAGGGCCTCTCATGAAATAAAGCCGAAACAGTGAAGGAATAACACCACGCAGAGTTTTTCCTCGGGATGAGATGGCCCAGAACAAAGTCAGGGAATCTCTTTTATTAGCTCAGCAAAATGTGGGTGTGTACAGGAAGCAAGTAGGAATGATTACAGATTAACATATGAGTACGTGAGAGTGGACACAGTTTACAAACCGTTGGTGACTGGGAGGAGTTTTCAATGGGGTCATTGCTCAAAGTTCTCCTTTGTCCTTTTTCCGTCCATGTGGTTCAGCTGCATGGCAGCCTACACGTGGGCTATAAGGACATTACTCCCACACTTTTTCTATTGGGGTCAGATTTTTCCTGATTACTTTAATGGTGATGCTCGGTGCTTTCCCGTACTTTCAATTCCCAACCCATATTCCTATGATCCTTCATCGGGATCCATAAAATGCAAGCATGTGGGGGTACAATGGTCTTCTAAACAATTGTCCAACCCCCTTGGTTAAATTAAACTAACTGCTCTTCTCTGTCCACACTCTAGGTGGACCTGTATCATTGGAATACCAACATGTCTGGGAAGCCCTGTAGGAGCTTCCTTTGTGTTGTAGTTGATTGTAAACGTATATCCTTTGTGTGAGGTAACTCTGCTGCCAACCCAGGCCCCAACAGGTGGTCCAAGGACTAAACTTCATGGCATAGCAGGCATCGAAGCAGATTCTACTCTCATGATTAGCAGAGGTACTGGTGTTTTGTCCTAATAATAATAGCTTTTGACTCTTTCCCCTTTGAAAAGCAAATACCTGAATGGTTGTTCGATATCTCACACTAGAGGGGTCAACGCAGGTAATCCTTCCTTTTTCATTACAAAGGGGAAATCGGGTGGTATTGTGAACACATGTTCCCACCACCTTTTTGCAGCTCATCTGAGTATGATATGTTAGAGTTTTGGTTATCTTATTACCCATTTTGGTGGTTTTAATGCAGGCATCGCAGTTACCAGAGTTATTTGTAATTTGGCCTTTGCATATGCTCCTGAGCTCTACTACCACTCCCACCATAACCCATATTCTAATACTCCTGTAACCAAGGTCATATTGAGGTTAAATATTAAATATTGTTCCAATTCTGTCCAACCCTGGAAAGGTACTTCCTCCCTTTCTCCTCTTGGCACCAACATCTGTAGCAGGGCTGGGATCGTTACTCGGGACACCAGTCTTCAATAATCACTATATCACACTCTTCTCTGCAGTCTCCGTATATCGGTGCACAGTCTGGGCAATGGGTACAACAACAATAATTACACCAACATTCACAGTCACAAAACCAACAGATTTAAAACTCTCCCCTCCTACTAATATCTCTATATTTTGCTTTTTCTTATTATCAACTTCAAAGGATCAGGTTGAGGCACACTTCTCCACTCAATAGGAGCTTCTACTGGTTCTTTCACATGGGTGTAGTGAGTCCAGCCTTTCTCCGCCATTCGTACTGCTGTTTCGGATTTTAGTAGCACCTGGAAAGGGCCTTCCCAGTTTGGAACCAGCTTCTCCTCCTTCCAACTCCGGATCAATACCCAATCTCCGATCTGGAATCTATGGACTGGAAACTCCAAGGGAGGTGTTTGTGCCAGCAATCCTTGTTTCCTAAGATGATCACAATATCTGGACAGTTTATGCACATATTGTCTCAGGACTCTGTCTTTCGTTTGCAAGGAATCTATACACACCTGTCCTGGAGTAAATGTGACTCCAAATAACAATTCATATGGTGATAACCCAATATCCTTTTGGGGTTGTGTCCTAATTCGTAGCAAGGCTAATGGTAAACATTTTGTCCAAGGCATGTGAGTTTCTAAAATTAGTTTGGTTAATGATTCCTTTATGTTCCCATTAGCCCTTTCAATTTTCTCACTGCTCTCAGCCTGCCAAGGGGTGTGAAACTTCCAATCTATTCCCAAGGTTTCCATAATATTCTGCAACACCTTTGCCGTGAAATGGCTCCCTTGATCACTATCAACCTGAGTGACCATCCCGTACCTGGGAATGATTTGATCTAACAATACCCTGGATATCACCTTGGTAGTGGCATTACTACATGGATAAGCCTCGACCCATCTGGTTAGATGATCAATTATAACCAGCAAAAACTTTATTTTGCCTATTCTAGGTAGCTCGGTGAAATCCACTTGAATACACTGGAATGGTCACAGGGCAGGTGGCCTCCCTCCTAGTTGCTGTTTTCTCATAGCTTGTCTGTTAACTTTCTTGCATATTAAGCATTTTTCAGTGACTTGTTTGGCCAAGGTATGAATTCCAATACACCCATAGTGTTTCAGCAGCTCATCTATCAATGCCTGAACCCCCCAGTGACTTCCTTCATGTAACTTCTCCAATAATCCCCGCACTATGGGTTTATTGATCACCTGCCTCCCATCCGGGAGAAACCATTTACCCTTCTCTCCTTGTTGTCCACCTATCTGCACTATTTCTTTTTCCTCTGATTCTGAAAACACAGGAATCTCTTCTATGGTTTCTATAATGGGTATTAGGACATTTATACTTTCTTCATTTGCTGCCCTCTTGGCTTCTTCATCTACAATCCTATTTCCTATATTTTTGAAAGAATTGCCCCTTTGATGTGCACTCACATGAGTTACGGCAATTCTTTTTGGTAACTGGAGGGACTCCATTATTTGTTTAATCAGCCCTTCATGAATCAATTCTTTCCCTTTGCTGTTAATCATTCCCTTTTCTACCCAAATTTTCCTAAAGGTATGGACCACCCCAAAGGTGTATTTCGAATCCGTATAAACAGTTCCAGCCTTGCCTTCTAACAATTTTAGGGCCTGATTTAACGCATACAGTTCGCAAGTTTAGGCTGACCAGTTCTTTGGCAGGCTGCCAGATTCTACCAACTCTTTGATGTGTCCATTTATGATTGCATATCCATTTTTCTTCAACCCACTTTCTACCCGGGAGGAGCCATCTATAAATAATGCCACTCCGTCTTCTAGTGGGTATTCTTCCAGATCCAATCTGATTTTAATTTGCAAATCAATTACCTCTGTACAATAATGTTCCAAACCCTCTTGATCTATTTGTCTAGAGTTGGCCAGAAACTGGGCAGGGTTCAAATTGTGATCAGTGGTTAGTACCAGATCACTCCTTTGCATTAATATTGTTTCATATTTTACAATTCTAGAATCTGTAAGCCACCTTCCTGCTTTTTGTTGCAATATTGTCCTGACTTGATGGGGAGTACTTACGATAAGCGCTCCTCCAAAGGTTAGTTTTCTGCTTTCTTGAACCAAAAGTGCAGTGGCCGCTATTGCTTGTATGCATATGGGCCACCCTCTCATTACAGGGTCCATAATTTTTGAAAGGAAGGCGACTGGCTTCCATTGTCCAGCCCAGTTTTGGGTCAACACCCCTTGTGCTATTCCATCTTCTGTATTTACAAACAGATGGAAAGGCTTTTCTAAATTTGGGAGACTTAAAACTGGAGGTTTTACTAAAGCTTGCTTCAGATTTTCAAAGTTTCCTCTTTCGTGGCCCTCCCATTTAAACTCCATGGTTTAGTATCTATTAATTTAGAATATAAGGGTTTAGTTAAATCTGCATATCCATCAACTCACAATCTGCAATATCCCACTAATCTGAGAAATTTTCTTACTTCCTTTTTATTTTTGGGTAGGGGTTGTAAGGCCACCCCTTCTATTCTGTCAGGAGTGATTCACCGACTCCCTTCACTAATTAGATGTCCTAAATATTTTACCCCCCTTTCCACGTATTGCAATTTGGTTTTGGAAACCCTCAGTCCCTGTTGTCCCAGAAAGTTTAGTAACGCGTTGGTAGCATCAATAGTTTCCCCTTTCTTCTTCCCAGATATTAAAAGATCATCTACATATTGTATTAAACATGTCCCCTTGGGTAACTGCAAAGCCTCCAAAACTTGTTCTAAGACCTGTCCGAATAAGTTGGGAGATTCTGTAAACCCCTGAAGAGTACAATCCATTGATATTGTTGTTTCCTTCTGATGTAAGGATTCTCCCATTCAAAGGCAAACATGGGCCTTGACTCGGTATCTAGAGGACATGCCCAGAATGCGTCCTTCAGGTCCACAACACTAAACCATTGGTGGCCTGGAGGAATTCTTCCCATTAACGTATAGGGGTTTGGTACGACTGGGTGTCGGGTTTGGACAATTTTATTCAGGAGCCTCAAATCCTGGACCATTCTAAAGGTCCCATCTGGTTTTTTAACTGGTAATATCAGAGTATTATAAGGTGACATTGAGGATTCTAAGAAACCATCCTTTAAGAGATTATCAATCGCTGGTTGCAGACCTTTTCTCCCTTCCATTGAAATGGAATATTGTTTTTGCCTAATTATTTCATTAGGTTCTTTCAAGTTGATTTTTAAAGGAGGGATCTGTAATCCCCCTCGGTTTCCCTCTTTCACCCAAACAGAAGGATTGATCTTATCTTCTTCCTCCTGGGTCAGTTTTCTCATAAATGCCTCAGGCTTGAATTCTAATTTTAATTGTAATGCCATCAGAGCATCTCACCCTAACAAATTTACCCCAGCTTCAGGAATATATAACATCTCAATATTAATTTTCTGTTCCCCATCTTTTACCCTAATTTCCAGGGGATTTATTTTGGGGGCTTCAAACCCTTCCCCTTTTACCCCAAAAACTTTGATCGTTTGCCCACTTAAATTCATTTCTGAGGTTAATACAGAAACCGAGGTTCGGGCTGATCCTGTATCTATTAGAAACACTAATTCTTCTTCGCTGGGTCCCACTAATAAATTTATCAAGGGCTCTCCGTGGGATTTAAATATAAAGTGCCCCTGATGTCCCTAATATTGATCCTCATCCTCTTCCATTAACTTGTATACTTGCATTTCCTTCTGTTGCACTGGACAATCTCTCTTAAAATGTCTGGGCTGGCCACACCCAAAACATCTCCTTATGCGTTCCTCTTGGCCCATGCCGTTCCTACTTCCTTGTGTCCTTCCTCTGAACTCTCGATTCCAACTTCCCCTGTTCCCATCTGTTCTCCCACGTCCTGGGCCTCCTTCCGGAGCTCGAGGAGGTGGGGGTCCTTGCTGCTTTACTACCTCCTTAACTGTAGCTACCATCATTCTCCCTTTTTGCTTTACTTTCTCCGTGTCCCTCTGGACATACACTTTCTGAGCTTCTTTTAATAGGTCATCTATAGGTTTGGTAGTCCAATTATCCAGTCTTTGCAATTTCTTTGAAATATCTGGCCAAGCCTTAGTCACGAACTGGATCCTAACGAGCGGCACATTTGCCACGTCATCAGGGTCCATTCCTGAATACCTTCTCATGGTGTCTTTTAATCTTTGTAAGAAGGCGGCGGGGGATTCCTCTTTTTCTTGTTCTAGGCTTAGAGCCTTTGTCATATTTTGTGCTTTCGGGACTGCCTCCTTTATTCCCCTTATAATTATGTTCCTCATGTCTTCCATATTTGTCCTATGTGCCTGATTGTTATTATCCCAATTAGGTCTCACAGTGGGAATTTTATCCTCTCCTTTTATATCGTTATCAGTTGAAGGGGGATGATCCCACTCCCAGACTCGTATTGCAGCGGTCCAGATCAATTGCCTTTCTTCTGCTGAGAACAACGTGTTTTGTATAGCCATTAACTCATCCCATGTATAAATGTTTGATCCTAATAAATTGTCTAACTGTTCAGCCACTCCTAAGGGGTCCTCTATCATATTTTTCATTTCTTTCTTAAAAGATCTCACTTCAGATGCTCGGAGTGGATCCTGTACATAACTTATCATTGGCTGGCCCTGGGCATTTATTCCATTCGGAACATCTCTCAAGGGAAACATTGTATTCTTTTCCTCTCTCTGTTTAAATGGGAAGTCTTCTAAATCCTTTTTACATTGTTCCAATTCTTTCCATAAGGCTTTATATTGATTAACCTTTTGTCTTATTTGGGGGCTCCCTGGTGGTGATGGCATACCAGGTGGAGCCTGGGCTATGTTAATCGGACCTGGATTATACGGTGGGGGTAAATACTTTCTCTTCTCATCCTCTTCCTCTTCCTCATTTACTAGGAAGACACGAGAAGGGATTTCTTCTGATATATTGGCCCATTTGTCCGGATTCCAGACCAGGGCATAATCTATCTCATTATCCAGGGTTTTACAAGCCTTAGTTCTAACATAATCATATAAGTTTTGACAAGCAAAATAATCGCTAGTTCCTAATCGGGGCCACTCAATTTTCTTGTCCTCCCACCATATGAAATAACATAAGTTTACCATGTCTTCTTTCGTTAAATTTAACTTAGTAATCAGCCTATTATATGGTGGTTTCCCCCAGTTTTCTAAAAGTTTTCCCAACGGACTATCAGGATCTATTTTTAGTTTCGGATTTTTCCGGATTTTCTTTAAACAATTTTTTTCCTGGGATCCTCCTGAATTACCCATGGTTGGTTTACCGCACAATTCTCTTGTCCTTACCAATCTAATGAGACCACGGTTCGCTTCACCAAGCCGCTTCCTCCTTTTCTGACCAATCTCCTCGCGGAGGTATGGAAGTGCGTACTCAGGAGCCTACTCTCGCCTCGCCTTGCCAGCCCTTACGGCCCTCGGGGCGTCTCACACACACCTCTCACAGATCTCAGACTCAAACTGTCCTACCCAACCCTCCGACCGCCTAGGTTTTATTCCTTGATTTACCCCAAGTTTTACTCACCTAGGTTCGTGCACGAAGTTACCCGGTCCATTCCTGGTAATTCTTTGGTCCCTTTCTTCTGTTCTTACCAATCACTATTTGGTTCATGGGCCTGGCTCCGTTCTGCTTCCTCGACCTGCGACTGCAACCTTGGATCGTTGAAATCAACGGGGCATGCCTTCCTCAGTTGACTTCGCCTCTCGAAGATTTGCCAGAACAGATGCCCAAGGCCCCATGGTTGGGCGGCCAATTTGTTGGAAACAGAATTAAAACACCAACAAAATTGGATTGGTAAGAAAAGAGTTTTATTCTGCAGAAAATAGAAAAGCGGTTTGCAAAGCGCGGTGGATCCTGGTGAGAGACTCCAACAGAAAGTTCTAAACCAGAGACCACACGCAAACATTCAAGTTCATGACATTATATACAGTTCTATCGTGATGCCCCATTCCCTCCCCTTCGGTCCCATTTGATAGGTCCTCCGGGTTTACAATCTGTCCGAGGCGCCTAATAAGGATACATTGTATCTACCTTTGATTGGTTACATTGATTCAAATTTCTCCCCACCCTTTTTTTCTGTTTACTGTTCCTCTTTAAGGATCAATTGTTCATGGATAGCCTAGCCTCCTGGGATTTGGTGCCTACGTGCAGTTTCAGCTTGACTAATCCCTTAATTGTTAAGCAATTGAAATCTTTTGTTTTTAAACTCCTTTGTTTCTCACAATTCAAATATGTGAACAACCGGTTCTCTGTGTGGATGCCGCTTCCGGAAGTCCATTCTGGGTTTGGGCAACAAAAAATTAGCTACCGGTTCTGCTGAAGTGGTGCAAACTGGCTGAATCTCACCACTGATTTTAGGTCATTACATTTGAAAAAGGATAGTATGCAACTGAAAAAAAGTACAGAATGATAAGAAGTGGACTCAAACACTTTCCCTACAAGAAAATAGTTTGGAAAAAAAAATGATTCAGAGGTGATCTGATTAAGGTATACCTTGTAACTTCATGCACGACATGGAAAATGAACAGCGAGAAGTTGGGTTTTTTCCCCTTCTTTCAAAACACTATGATTGGGGCCATCCAATTAAGCTGACTGGAAAGGGATTTAGAACAAATACTTTACAGCATTCACATGGCATATATTAAAACAGTAGAATTCACTAGCATAAGACTTGGTGATGATCACTAGCATGGATAACTTTAAAGGGAGAATTGAATAAAGTCATTCAGGACTGGTCCTCAGAACAAATGTTACCATGCTTTGGGAATAAAGACTATTGCAGGGGCACAGTGGCAGAATCAGGGTAGGAGACAATAACAAGAAATGGGGTCTCACCCACATTCGAGACTCAACATTAAGCAGCTAGATTGTTTTACTGTGGCCTTAAAAAAATCCTCAGCAGTTTAACCATCTACAGTTTTTTTTTAACTGTTTAAGTAACTTTTAATTCTCTGACATAACAGTATGATGCTTTAAAATTAAAAACATTCTCAAGAAACAAGAAATTTTATCTTTTTTAATAAATTCAAAACTTTTGGTCAACTAGGAAGGCTTAGCATGTTATTTTAAAATAATAAGTTTGATTTTGCATCTGTTGTATGCACTTGTTTTCAGAATTATTATTTTTTTATAAACATTTTATTCGTTTTCTATTGTTACAAATCATAAGTACTTAGTAAACAACGTGATGTCCGGTTACATTTGTTACTCAATGTTGCATCTTAACTTCTTCAATATAAATCTGTTCAATGCTACACAATCCAGTGTTTTTCCCCCCTGGTCCTCTCTTCTTCCCATAATTTTTCATTTTCATTTTCATTCTCTCAACATTGAACAAATACAGTTCTTACTACTATTAATACATACAAAATTAGGCATACACATCCTCTTCATATTTTTCTAGTGTTATACAAATACCAATAGTATCAGTTTATAACCTCTTTTCTAACCACTTTATATTTAACTTGTATTTGCAATTAAAGTCTCCTTATTAAATCAATGTCCTGTTTTTCAAGCTCTTATTTAAATTTAATTTCCCATCAGTTTTCAAAATGTCTTTGTCAGTTATGATTTTCTCAAAATTAGTTGCATTTATGTAGCCAGAAATTTCATTTATACAACCCATCCTAGTGTTTTTATACTTCTCATATCAAAAGAAAAGTGCTATTCTAATTATAAAATATCTTTCTTATTATAAAAATCTATTTATATCTATGTGCTATCTATTCTTTTAACCATATTCAAACAAATATTGGATCATATAATACCCCATCTGGTATGTCAGATCTTCTGTTTTTTGAGTCTAACTCTAGCTTTCTTCCTTTGCCAGTTAGCTTTCCAGGCCAAAGTAATTAAATTGCCAAACAATTCTTCCTCTGTTTTTATGAATATTGCTTGAAATGGGAAAAACAATTTAAGTAGGTAATTTTTGAGGGGGAGTTCCGCCCAGTTGTATTCATTAAACAACTCCCATTTTCCTTCTCCCTCAGCTTCTTTTTAAATTTTTTGTCTCCCCATTTCTGGCATTTTCCCTAACAGCTTTATAATCAATTTTTTAAAATCTTCTTCCTTATCCTCAGGTATATTTTGAAAGCCTAAAGAATAGCGTGTCTTTTCCATTTCCATTGTTGTAACTAAGTCTTGCAGATATTTATTTGTGCCAATTTATGTTTCCCTTCTTTTATATTTTGTGTCTTTGGATCAGTTTCCTCTGATTCATCTTCTGTTTTCTGACTTGTTTGTTCATTCTTTGTAGTCATTTTCTGGGAGTTTTCTAGTTGTAAATATAGGTTAGAGATTTGCTCATTTATATTGTCAAAATTGTTTTTAATCTCATCTCTTCTTGCATCTTCTTTGTGTGAAATAATTGTCTCCTGAATTAATTGTAGCATAGAATGTATTTTGTTCTGGTAAATGTTTACTTCTTGAAGAGTCACTCCTGCAGATCCCTGGTAAACCTGGCTGGGGGCTTCAGATGGAAGTATTAAGTATGTTTTCCTACCACTTTTGGCTAGCTATAAAGGATCCATTTTATTTTCCCTCTACAGATATTCTATCAGAAGTGTTGCAATTCCCAAATACTAGTCTTGTCTAATACCATCAATCTTAATGTCCATAGAACAAAGTCTTATCTGGTTCTTCTGGTCTTTATATGTAGCCTCTAGAATCCAATAGGTTCCAGGATATAAGTCCACCACTGAAAGCAATATTTTACAATAGTCCTTCTGCTCAGGCATCCAGAAATTGTCAATCAGCCAAAATTTACAATCCAAAATGTTCAAAGTGTTCCAAATTTTCAACCACCCTAAGAACAATCCAAAAACCTTCCCCAGACAAATGTAGCCAGCAGTCAAATTTTTCTTTCTCTCCAAATAGTTCTTAAGATTAAAAGTCAGAGCCCAGTATATGTTTATAATCCAAGAAGGTCACCAGGTTTCAAAACAATTAAGTTCTCACACTGTAGTAAGTATGCCAAAATATTTTTCTCTGTTGCCAGCTGTTCTCTGTTGAGTTAAAAGTCACCAAACAACAAAGAAGCTAGGTTGTTATCTGTTTCTAAGCTTCTTGCCAGGTCTGCATCAGTCATTGCAGCTATGGTGCTATACTCTCATCCACCACTAAATGTCATTCAATATCCATTTTCCGACTCTTAAAACAGAAGGTTGATTTCTTGTATTTTACCCCAGTATTCTTTCAAAGAGAAAATCTTAACAATTTTCTCAGTTCTCAAATTTGTCAAAACTAAACTTTATATTACTTCCACTTCAGTGTTAAATATTTCTGTCCCCCATAAAAAAATTAAAACACTGCTTCCATTCTTCTGGAAGGGTGGGGCTGCAATTCCCTTCCTTCTCGCATTTGGAGGTTTTTAGCTTCTTGGGAGCCTTTTCCAGGAAATCCAGTTGTAAAATAGTAAAGAAAGGATCAATATTCTCACCCAGTTCCAAACACACTGTTTACGATCTGCTAATTAGTGCTTCTTTCTTCAGTTGTCAGTAGCTGAAGGCTGACCACAGGAATGCAGCCAATCTTTCCTCTGCTGGTTCAGAGGGCTTTCCTCAGATCAAATGGACTAGCCTCTGTCTCTCCATGATCGACGAGGCACCCCTCTTTCTTCATCGCCTCTTCAGCTCTCTGGGGCGATTTTAGGCGGAATCGGGTGCGGAAAGCAGAGCCCTTCCTTCCTGCATCTGTGTTACTACAACATCCATCCATCTACAATTTTCAGTGGTTCGTTTTTTTAAAGAGTTTTGCTTGTTTAATGAATATGTCCTTTCTGGGACAAAAATATTTCACTAAGATAGTTGAGCTATTTTCATTTCTTTATTTAATTTTCATTTCTTTATTTAATTTTCATTCACATTTTAATGTTTTTGCTTTGTTTGCTTCTGTTCAATTTTCTTATTTTGGATTTTAATTTTTTTTAATAAAAATAAAATTGTTAAATAAAAACAAAAGTTTTGAGGGATTCCTGATTTGAGGGTCTGCAGGCTAGTGTGAGGGCAGAAAGAGAGAGTTTCCATCTGCTGCTTATGAGTGCTCTAACTAACAACTGTGAAAACAAACCTAGAGCTAAGATGAGTCTTGGCCTGATCCAGCAGAGCTGTTCTTAGATATGTGTTTGAGTATTAAATATAATGTCTGGTTCTGATAGTCTGTAGTTCATATAGTATTTAATAAAGTGTGAGTACGCATGAGGAAATGTGATCTAGTTTTATTTTGAAATCTATTCTGCATTGGATTTATAATTTGTTTTAGAACTGGAAAGAAGTGAACTGAACTGAAAATATATAAGAATCCAAAGGTTTAGCTTTAAAAAGCTACTACTGTAGTAATTTAAACTCAAAGTTCATTTAACCAAAGATCCCAGATATCAATCAATCAATCAATCAATTTCAGCATGTACTTTTGGGGCATGTCACTCCAGAAGCATTTGGGTAGAAATGGTTCACTAAATATTTTGTAATTTGACTTTCAGAAATTTTTGATAATTTCTGGGTTCACACAAAAAGGGGTTGAAAAGCAACATTACCTGATGAATGGCTTAAATACAGGAAGCAGAGAATAGGAATATAGGGGAGGCTGATCTCAAATTTCTAGGTTAATTTCCATTTTTTAAATTTGATTATGAATGTACCTATTTCAAGACAAAGAGTGAGGTTGTCAGATTTGCTGAGGGTACAAAAATACAAAGTATAAAAAAATAAGAGTTGCAAAGATTTTTTAAAAAATGAATACTAATATTGCAAATCTGTGTGTCATGGTTCCGACAGATGAAACTCTTCAAAAGAACTTCAAGGCATTGTTTACCTTAAAGGATCTTTTATTCGAGTAGCATAATATCGGCATTACATAATCAAAGCCAAAAACTGAATTCCCCTCACCTGGGCATGTAGTATCAAAGCACAATTCCCTCCTCCAATTAACAGTCATAAATCACATCCCCCAATTAGCTTGAAGCACAGGCTTCCTCTCCAGCTCTCCAGCCCGCCAATTCTTTATCAGCTCTGGGCTCAATAGCCTTGATTCTCATGCTAGGTTTAGTGTTGTTATGTCTAGCAGGACTCTCATTCACATCCCCTCTCCTCCCAGCATCATCTAACTCTAAAAGCAAAAGGGAAAAGGGTGGCTACATTTCCATCTGTTGTCAATACAAAACATCCGATGTTAGCAGCGTTGACACTGTGCAATGGAGCTGAAGCAACAGATTCTCAATCCACACAAACACTATTGGATATCACCTGACAGCAATGATTAAGAAAAGGATCTTCAGCTTGTTGTGGATAGTTTAATGAAAATGCTAACTCAGTATATGACAACTCTGAAAAAAAGACAAAATTCATGTTAAGGATCTTTAACAAAAGGTTATCACATAAAACTGCCATCATCCATTTTGGGAACTAAAAGTTCTTTCAAATTCAAAACCAGGTAAACTGGTTCCAAAATTGGCCCAAGTGCACAACCACAGCTGAAGACTGTGTGCTTGACCTTGGAATGTCACACTAGCAACCGCTTTCCCAAAAGTAACTGATGTTAGAACAAACTTTAATTACAGTTAGTCTTGCTACATATGATCAGCTAACTTAGTTATGCTGAATTAATTAATGAGCTCATTCTTGTTAAATCAATTGATTCTCCTCCAATCCACCTTTAGAATATATTGGGCGTCAGCTCTCCCATCATCACTGCAGTTAAAAGGATATTCCTGGGCTATTGAAACCAATAAAAAAAATAAGGTACAGATCTTTACAGGTTTTCCCTTTCCCCACCTGTCCACATTTGGCTGATTTTTGAATTAGTACTAAAAATCTGATAGCAGATATTATGGTTGCTTTGCTAAAAAGAAGATTCCAAAAATATTTGTTCATGTAACATAGGACACTAACTGTTACAATAATCTCTTAAGGTAAATTGTGTTTACAGATGGATGATTAGACATTAATTAGCACATAGCTGGAGAATCAGATCAGCTGTTTGTTCAGAGTTCTTTGTCCTTGATCGCTTTCTGACCTTCAGCAAATCATTTTACCTTATTGGTCTGTTTGCCCTAATCCACAGTTTGACCGGCTGGTGTTTCCATACTAATTTTATCTGTCTTACCAAGTAAAAATTAATCAACTGGAAAACAGTATGAAAGTAGTACAATGGAGCTGTAGGAAAGAGATTATTTATCATCTGTTTATGTGAGTCCTGGTGGCATTTTGAACATATCTGAAGTTAGAGGCTAACAACTTGGGCTAAATGACTGAATGAATATTCTTAATAATAACTTCGGTGTGAAAATTTCACTGATACATCTTCAACTCTTGGTTAGTCCCTATGTTAAGCCATGGTTTGTTCAACCAGACTTTTCAAATAAGCCACAAGTGACTGTAGTCCCACAATGTGCTAAGGCAGAACCAAACAATATACCTCACACCTGCTTTATTTGTTACATTTATTTCTATATGCTCAAGGCCTTACATCAGGCATGTCAAACTCACGACGTCGTGTGACGTATCGCAACTTTCCCCCCATTGCCGGCAATGGGGTGGGCGCGGTTTCGGCGTGACGCATCCGGCCTGCGGGCTGGCAGTTTGACATGCCTGCCTTACATGGTATATACAAAAATAAAAGCCATAGTATAACTAAAATTCTAATAAAGTAAAATACAAGAAAAGGGAAAAGAAAAAAATAAAAGACCACACAGTGTATGAGGTCAATTAAACCTGCTCTCCTTTTTAACCACTGCCTGAAAACCAGCAACAATTGTGGTAGCCTGATCTCCATCTAGATTAGGGGTGTCAAACTCGCAACATCACGTGATGTGTCGTGATGTATCGTGACTTTTTTTCCCATTGCCGGCAATGGGGTGGGCACGGTTTCAGCATGATGCAACCGGCCTGCAGGCTGGCAATTTGACACCCCTGATCTAGATTGTCTTATCTACAACAGTGTTTCTCAGCCTTGGCAACCTAAAGATGTGTGGACTTCAACTCCCAGAATTCCTCAGGTGACATGAATTCCAGAGTTCTGGCAGTTGTGGCTCACACATCTTCAAGTTGCCAAGGTTGAGAAACACTGATTTACAACCTGTTGGGGTACAAAAGTGATACAAAGAATGTTGAGTAGGTCTTCCCCCTCACCAAATTGCCCCAGCAGTGTCAATAGAAAAATCGATCAGTCACAGCTCCAACACATTTATCATATATTTACTTTGAGATATAATGCCCACAAATGCTAATAGTGCAGCATTTCCTTCTTATGAAAGCCTATGCATGCTGCAGAGACTTGCTTTATGGCGGGAGGCTGTATCTAGCCTCCCGCCAGCATTTGACCCGCTTCAGTTTGCCTACCGACCAAATCGCTCTACGGAGGATGCTATTTCCTCCGTTCTCCATCTGAGCCTGAAGCACTTAGAAGAAAGAAATACTCATGTGCGTTTGCTGTTTGTCAACTTCAGTTCGGCGTTTAACACAATCATTCCCCAGCATCTAGTAGACAAACTGGGCCTTTTAGGCTTAAACACTCCTTTGTGCAATTGGATTCTTGATTTTCTTACCAACAGGCCCCAATATGTGCGAGTTGGAACAAATACCTCTAATACCATTTTCTTGAGCACTGGTTCTCCTCAGGGCTGCGTCTTAAGTCCGCTGCTGTTCACCCTGTTGACCCATGACTGTTGTGCTAGGTTTGCCACCAACCATATTGTGAAGTTTGCAGATGATACAACAGTAGTGGGCCTTATTCAGGATGACAAGGTGGAAGCTTACTGCAAGGAGGTTGAGGGATTGGTGAACTGGTGCAAGGAAAACAGCCTAGTTTTAAATACCGGAAAAACCAAAGAGATCATTGTTGATTTCAGAAAAGGCAGGCACAGCCACACTTCTCTGTGCATTAATGATTCACCTGTGGAGATGGTTACCAGCATCAAATTCTTGGGTGTGCAGCTAACGAGTAGGCTGACTTGGTCGCTCAACAGTGAGAAACTGGTGAAGCAGGCACAGCAGCACCTGCATTTTCTGTGCCTCATGAGAAAAGCACATCTTCCTTCCCCTGTCCTGACCACTTTCTACAGGGGGACAATCGAGAGCATCCTGTCATACAGCATCACAGTCTGGTTTGGAGGCATCACTGCTTCAGGCAGGAAGGCGGTGCAGAGAGTGGTGAGAATGGCTGAAAAGATCATTGGCAGTTTCCTCCCTCCCATCCAGGACATAGCACAGAAGCGTTGCTTGAGCAGGGTCCGTAAGATTATCTGGGACACTACACATCCTCTTCACGACCTGTTTTCCTTGTTACCTTCTGGGAGGAGGCTTCGTGGTATCCATAGCAGAACATCCAGATTCAGCCATAGTTTCATTCCATACAGCATTAACCTTGCGAACTCTCAAGCTTCCTCCTTCCGTTATATATTCAAGATGGACAGTACCTAATATTTATTTGCTACGTATATGTAGGGATGTGGGTCTATATATATGTTGTTCATAGTATGTTTAGGTATGTGTCATGTATGTGTTTCACTTTGAGAGCAGGCAACTAAATTTCATTTTTGATGTGTGCCGTTGTGCCCACAATATAAAAATGACAATAAAGGTTATCTTATCTTATCTTATCTTATCTTATCTTATCTTATCTTATCTTATCTTATCCTATCCTATCCTATCCTATCCTATCCTATCCTATCCTATCCTATCCTATCCTATCTTATCTTATCTTATCTTATCTTATCTTATCTTATCTTATCTTATCTTATCTTATCTTATCTTATCTTATCTTATCTTATCTTTATTGTAAGTGAAAGAGACCTTTGAAAACATTTTCTATCATCCCTAGATATCTTGGAAGGGACAGTTCACTCTCCTGTGCTGAACTGGGGTAATAAGTGACCTGGAAACAGGGTTAAAGATGTTTTTGAAATGTTTTATTCTTCTCTCCCCTTCTATCTACAACCTAGGTCAGGGGTAGGCAACCTTGGCTCTTTTATGACTCGTGGACTTCAACTCCCAGAATTCCTGAGCCAGCATGGCTCAGCTTGGAAACTCTCCCTTTCCCCTCAGCGTGGCTGGCTCAGGAATTCTGGGGGTTGAAGTCCACGAGTCATAAAAGAGCCAAGGTTGCCTACCCATGACCTAGGTTTTCACACATACTGAACTAGTAAAGTATGGTAAATGTAACTTATTCCATGTCATTTCTGAAACATCTGTGAAATAAACACAGCTCCATGTATTTGAAGGTAACATTTTCTAAACAATGTGATGCTTCATTTATCAAACACTGATTCTTACTAATGTGGAGTTCTGAAAACTACTTTCTAGCACTTCAGGTGATACTGTTCAGCTTCCCTGCAATTATCTATATAAATTCTTAAATTTGTCTAGATCACAGAATGCTAAATTAAGAATGGGTGTAAAACTTTGGTCCGTAAGCAGTGAAGATGGGAGAAGTGGAACCAATCCAGAATGGCAAAATAATGTACTAAGTTAAGGATAACTTAATAATGACTTCTGGTTCCGGTCTGCAGCGCAGGCAGTCATGCGAAGAGTCTGTTCTCTTCACCGGCCGGTTTCCCCCCGCCGGTAGACCCTGGACAGGGTCAAAAGTCGCCCTGGAGGGGTGACCACCGCTGAGGAGGACACTCGTTGACGGCGGAGGGTGCGGCAGCTCTCTCTGCGGTCCGAGACAGCTCCTTTGGGCCAACGGGGAAAAGATCGGCCATTAACATGGCCGATCATCTAGCTGCTCCAGCCAAAAGTCACAAGAACAGCTAAGCGAAAAGAACCACCGTGGGTGATCCGGGTGAGACCTTTCCTTCCCTCTTGGTACCCTATTTACCTGTGAAAAGCTTCTGGAATTATTTCCCTATTTTAAGAGAGCGGCGTTCAGATATTTGGGAAAATGAGTTTTGAGAAAAATAATTAATTTTTATTGACTATTTGAGTTGCTGGATTCAGGGATTCTGAAAATGTTTTTTGCTGTGAAGATGAATTTTCTTTCTCTTTGCTAGTTTGTCTTTAATTTAAGTGGAAGCCTTTAGGGAGGGGGGTGGAGCGTTTTTTTTCTCTCCCCCCCTTCTGAACATTATTGTTTATTTTAAAACTTTTTCTCTGCAGTCTGGGCGGCTTTTTACAGCTTGAAATTGCAACAAAGTATCAAGCCGAGACTTTCACTGCCTTTTGCTGGGTGTGTATTCAGACTAAACTTGGCGTGATGCCCAGACACTTGGCTCTACGCCCAGACATTCCTATCTGATTGAAACCAGCTGAAAGAAGGTTTCCTTTTTTTTTTTTCCTTTCCTTTCTCCTATTAGTTTAGCTGGATTTTACAGTACAAATTATATATTTTAGACATATGGACTTTCTTTCTTTTTTGGATTATTAATATAATAATTGACTTACAAGGCACCTTTTTTATTACTACTCTGGATTATAAATTGGATATTTTATAATACTGACTTTGGTTTTTTCTGCTTTTTCCGTTTTGTTTGGCTTGACCTTTTTGCTTTGTTTTTATTTTTGTTTGGATGTTACATTCTATAATAGCTCTACTATAGAATTTTTATTGCTGTATTTATCTTCCAGGCTGAATTTTTACCAAAAAATTAAGATTATTTTATTATTGAAATGGAATTTTACCTACAACTTGGCTATGGACTCATACTAGAAAAAAAAAATTTGGAACTTAAAGATTTTATTACTATTTTGGATTACAAATTGGATATATTTTTTTCATATTCACTTTGGTCTTTGTTTGCTTTTTTCTTCCTGTCTGGCCTGACTTTTTTGTTTTTTATTATTTCTTTTGGATGTTATACCTTATAATAATATCTCTACTTTAGAATTTTTAGTGTTGTATTTACTTTCTAAGCTGAATCTTCACCAAAAAAATTAAGCCTATTCTACTATTGAAATGGAATTTTACCCACAGCTTGACTATGGACTTTTACTAGAAATTTTTTTGGAACTTAAAGAACAATTTAGAATGAATATGAAAGAGGATGCTCTAGAGTTAAAAATTGAATCTCAAACTTTGACCAATTTATAGACCAAGGAACAACAGAGGAAAAACAGAACAACTCTAAAGAGGCCGGCATGCGACTACATCCACAACTTAACGAGATGGAGGAAATATATTTACAATTTATTGGTGATCGGATGCTGGGAAGAATACATGAATTTAATGAATGTGTGAATGCTAGAATAAATGCTTTTATTACAAAGCTTCAAACTGATTTTCAGATTTCAACTGACTACTTTACAATTCAAACAACACCAGAGGAGGAACCAAACAACACAGAGGAAGATATTACATCTCATATAGAAGTTATGGAGAATCTCGATGACCAAAGGCGGATTCTAACTAAAACACCTACAATCCCAAAAGCAACAGGAATTTTCCAAATACGAGGCATCGAAAACATTGACAACATGGATAAACAATGAATAACTACCATACTGAATAAGACTATGTAGTGCAGACAACATTGGAAAAAAGAGAAGAGGACTACGATCAGATTCAATTGTGGAGAAATATGTACAATCAAATATTAAGATTTGATGATTTAGAGGCTCTTTTGTGGAAACCTGCTTGGCACAAAAAGAAAGCTAGAATTAGGTTTAAAAATGAAAGTTAAAATTTTACCTGATGGGTTAAAAAGGCTTTTAGAGATTTTGACTGAGTTAATACTACTGAGATGAAAATTATTGATTTGACTATGGTTGGGATGTAATTTGATTATGGTTGGGAAATGTAATATGGAAAAGATGGTAAACAAAAAGTTAATAGATGAAGAAATAGAATATAAACCGGAAATGAAATAAGAAGGTGTCTGGTGAAATAATGTTTTCTTTTTAAGGTATAATGATTTTGATAAGATTAAATTTTAGGTAAGGAGTTAAAAAGGGGTTTTAAAGGTATGGATTGATTTATAAAATATGTATTTGAAATAGAGTAGAATAAGAGATAGAATTTAATTGGGAAGTATAAATAGAATGGTTGGAATAATATGTATATTTTAGAAACAATTTATATTTTACCAAATAAGGGAAATTGGATACCCGAAGTGTAAACTATATATTTATTTAAGGCTAAATTGGAATATGGTAATTGTAAGTTAGTTAAGCTTGAAAACAGGAATTGATCATAGGTGAAATATTATTGATAGGGTTTTTTTCTCTTTGATTGACAAAATAGAGAGGGAACCTTTAAAGAATTAATTTGAATTATATATGTATGATTATGTTTCTTACTTTTTTCTATGGAGTACCCTATCCCCACGATGAGTCTCACTTTGTTGTAAAACCAAAAAAATCAATAAAACCTGTTATATAAAAAAAGAATAACTTAATAATAAGATAAGATAAGATAAGATAAGATAACCTTTATTGTCATTTTTTTACTGTGGGCACAACGGCACACATCAAAAATGAAATTTAGTTGCCCGCTCTCAAAGTAAAACACATACATGACACACACCTAAAACATACTATGTACAACATATGTATAGACCCACACCCTTACATATACATAACAAATAAATATTAAATACTGTCCATCTTGAATATATAACGGAAGGAGGAGGCTTGAGAGTTCACAAGGTTAATGCTGTATGGAATGAAATTATGGCTGAATCTGGATGTTCTGCTGCGGATACCACGAGCAAACTTTGAGTTAAATGTTTGTTGCATTTAGCCTACTTCAAGTTTAAGTAGTCATTCAAGGTGTCAGAGATGCTATCAGAAGGCCTTGTAATCCTTTCTAGTTTTGCTTATAAACTACAAGGCTACACTCATTGCCTTCTTATACTCAAATTTTATCCAGCAACTGTTGTCAGTCTCAGCTAGGAAGGCCAATGTGTTAGGAGCAAGGGAACACCTGGCAGTCCACAAATTGCTCTCTTGCAATGTACCAGATTGGCTATTGGGCTGGCCACTAAGGACAGCTACAGTCCTGTTTCTGAATAAATAAGCTTTTTGATATTGTGTTATTGGTGACAGGGAATGATTCCCTCTAATACCACTTTTTACTTTAAATTTTCTTTCACTTGAAGCTAATAGTCTAATCCCAAATAAAGCTTTGCAGTTTTGTACTATAGTCACTTCAGATAGTAATCCCAACGTTCTGTCTCTGTAGCTGACACACTTTTATTTTTATATTGTAAGTAGATTAGAGCAGAGTGACATTATCGCAGTTGTGCATTGTGCAATCCACCTCTAATCTAGTCCCACAAGATTTTTTTTTTTTTTAAAGGAGGAAAGAAGAACTTTTGGCTGACTCACTATAGGTAAATCATGCTTTTGAGTACAACATTTTTAGCATGACTCAACAACCTGCAATATACTGTATATGAAAGGACTCTTAAATAAATCCTGCTTTTGACTTGAGCAGCACCTGCTGGCTTGTAATAGAATTTGCACCATTATCAAGATATTGAAATATCTGCAGTTTTTGCAAATGTGCCGGGCAACTGTTTAATTTGGTTTCTAGATTAATGCTGGAAGAGGGGATAGGCATATTATATATACTGTATATCTATCTATACATATGCACACAGGACATCCAGCAACAAGCTGGTCAGCCAATTTCTATCACAGCCAGTAGATGAAAAAGCCCACCCTGCATATTCCTTTCTCACTCTCATGGATGCTCTAGGTCTTCCTCAATCTTGGATCTTCTACCAGAGGCCTGGGAGTTTGAGGGTTCTGTGCAGTATCCCAGCTATCCCTAACACAGAGGCATAGAATCAAGATCACGCGAAGTATTAGTACCACTTTCTAAAACCCTAGTAAGACCACACCTGGAATACTGCAACCAATTTTGGTCACCATATCACAAAAAAAGATGTTGAGAGTTTGGAAAAAATTCAGAGAAGAGACTAAAATATACAAAGAATGGCTGCAGGATTTGGGTTTGGCTAGTCTAAAGAAAAGAAGAAATAGGGGAGACATGGTATTCCAGTATTTGAGGGACTGCCACAAAGAAGAGGGGGGTCACGTTATTCACCAGAGCACCAGAGAGAAGGACGAGAAACAATGGTTGGAAACTGATCAAAGAGAGAAGCAACCTGGAATTAAGGAGAAACTTCCTGACAGTGAGGACAATCAACCAGTGGAACAGCTTGCCTCCAGAAATCGTGGGTGCTATGCCTATGAGATGGCATAGGTTCTCCTGCTTGAGCAGGGGGCTGGGCTAGAAGACCTCCAAGGTCCCTTCCAGCTCTATTCTATATATAACACTGCACTCTTCTGGACAGAGAACTCTGATCTCATTCCTGGGATCTATTGGAGCCACTCTCCCACCTCTGCAATAATGTTGGCCTTTACTTTCTACATCCTCTCTAGTTCCTCTTCAGCCCTGGTCTTTCTCCAGCTTCTCATACTTTCTTCTGGATGGGGGCTGTCACTTGGCACTGCTTCATCTATCACTACTCCTGTCTTCTGCTTCTTGTCTACTACCACAAATAAATACCATATACACACACACTCATATATATTTATACAACACACAGTTGGCTTATACGATCCTGTGTTTCAGAATAGTGAACTGAATTGCAAGGGTGATGGGATGGATAAATGATTTTTTTTTCCCCTGCAGCATAAGCTTAATGCAGTGACTACAGGTGGAGATAGTTTTACAAGATTGCATTCTGTTGAGATTAACCCTACGAAGGGTTACTATTCTTGATGGCTGCATTCAGAAGCTTGTTACAAGAGAAACTTGTTGCTCTCCCAATTATCTTCAGGAGGCTGGCCCTAGGGTTTGAGTGTATCTTTGGCAAGCCTCTTTTTGGGGTCCCCTATGCCCTTTCCCTGGCTCCCTCTATTCTGCTGCCTAGGTGGCTGTAAGTGTTCTCTGTATGTACCTTCACTTCCTGTCCATTACCATTTTTCTATTGACTGATATGAAAGGGGAAGAGACCTGCATCTCATGGCAATAAGTGCATGAAACAGGATAATATATTAATATAGGCTTTTCATTGGATCCAGCAGGAAACTCGTCATATTAGACTTCAGGTGCAATCACATATAGCACCTGTCTTAGAATAGCTCTTGCAAATGTTATAAACATTAGACCACCAGCAGAGAAAGGAACAGTGTGCAGTCAGCAAAGTATCTCTCTCTTTAAAAAAAAAAAAAAAAGCTGTTAACTTTAATTCACCCTACAAAAACTGTCTGGATTATCATATATCACCCAAGTTATCAACACTACCTGGACAAAAATGTTACTTTCTTATTTCTACAGATTCTGCAGAATTGTTTGAAGTAAAGATATTATTGGCAATTCACACTTGAGATACAGAAAGTTACTCTCACCAACCCAGGTGTTCTATCTATGGGAATTCTTTTTACAAGTCTGACAAAAGTACAGCTACTTTAATAAGCTGACTTGTGAAAGCTGTGTCTGTCTTCCATGGAGGATCTGTATAATGCCTGAGCCAGAAAGAGGCCTGAGAAAATATCTACAGGTCCCGCACATCCTGGACAAAAAATGTTTCAACTCCTCCTCTCAAGTTTCAACTGCTATAGGGCACTGCATGCCAAAACAACCTGACACTGAGAGTTTTTTCCTTGCCATCACTCTGCTGAACACCTAATTACCACAGTACTGTCTTATGTCTAACGATATTTACCCATGTTGTATGGCTGTATTACTATTATCCTTCTCATCTTTTCTACTACCTTCTCCTATTGGTATCTTATGATTTATCACTTTGTTGTTTGTGTTTTATGATTCATGATTTATCACTTTATCGTTTGTATGTTCACTGAGAGCTTATGCATCGGAGACAAATTCCTTGAGTGTCCAATCACACTTGGCCAATAAAGAATATCTCCTTCTCCCTCTCCCCCTCCCCCTCCCCTCTTCCTCCTCCTCCTCCTCCTCCTTCTTCATGTAATTTCTTAGAACAGTTGTATCTGGTTTCACTCTTGTAGAGAATAAAGAGGCAGTTGCTTTAAAAGGTGTAATAATCACTTTATGAATATTCTGAAGCATTCCTTCCAAATCATGGTTTAGAATTTAGACAATCACACCACTGTAAAAATCTATATATTTCTTGTCACCCTAAAGAGGCAACAATTTGGGAGGACTTCAAACAGCAATTAGTATAAATTAGGAGTAATGAATAGGAAAACATCCTTAAAAATGTGTGTATAATAGTTCTAGGCTATGGATTTTCTATAATAATCATTTGGTCAAAATAGAAATACTGATATAAAATATAGATGTTTATCATATAATAACTTGTAAGATACCTGAAGCCTTCAGTTTAATGAAAACCCAATTTTTGCCAAGTAGTTTGGGCAAATTGGTTTCTTATAGCCTCACACTTCCTTCTCTCAAAATCTAGAAAGTTAATAAGAAGTAACAAGTAATTATGTCTCCAGTCAGATGGCAGCAAAACAACCATCTAAGTGCTCTTTTTAGGCTGGATCCATAATAAGGTTAATCTCAAGTTCCAAATTTTATCCTTAGTATTACAAATTAGAGATTCCCTTAAGTTGCAACACCAAGAATAAAATTTGGAACCAAATATTAAACTTGTGTATGGTTCCTTAGGAGAATGAAAATGAGAAAGATATTTCTTACTCAAGAGCCTTTGTTTGTCAGAGCAGACCATTGTGAATACTCCTGCAAATTTCTGTTCTTTTGGAGTTTTTAAGTTTTATATTTTTTTATTATGTCAGAAGATTTGTTCTATACCATCTTTCCAAACCCAGTTTTACAACCTACCAATTTCTTGCTATGCACATCTCTCTTCTGTCCCTTCTCCTTGTGTGTTCCAAAGGTGCTTTTTAAAAGGCAATGGATTTTTTGTTTTTACCTTGAAGACATTTCACTTCTCATCCAAGATGCTTCTTCAGTTCTGAAGAAGCTTCTTTCATGAGAAGTGAAATGTCTTCAAGAAAAAAGCAAAGGAAGTCCAGTTGCCTTTTGAAAAGCACCTTTGGGGCAGCCATGACCTGGATGACTGAGAATCTCCATAGACTTCTTGTGTATTGAAAGCAGAGAAAGAATCATCTTCACACATTATCAAGTCCTTCCAAAACCATGAACTAGCCAACTATATTTTATCAAAGTGCATTGTGTGAACTGAGCCCATGGGATTAGTGTGTGCTACTATACATTAGGTGAACCAATGTAATGCTTCACAATTAACCATGGGTAAACAGTCATACAAACCTACTCTCCAGACTGTTAGCAGTCCTAGACTGCACTGATATTTCAGATTAAGGACATTGGACTCATGAAAGAGATCCTGTCAGATTATCTTCACCAACTCCTGAATTCATAATATGTTCTGACTTACTTCCTTTTATGCAATTAAGAAAGAAACCCATTGAAAAATAATCACAGCTCAATATCTACTTAGAACTAAGTCCCATTAAACCAGGCATGTCAAACTCGCGATGTCATGTGACATCACGCAACGTATCGGGACGGTTTTTGCCATTGCCGGCAATGGGGTGGGCACGGCTTCCAGATGACGCGTCCTGCCCGCGGGCCGGCAGTTTGACACCCTTGCATTAAACTCAATGATTCTGGGTAGAACTAAATTTCTTACTAATCACATTGTTTTATAGGGCACCCCATCATTAAAGGAAAATTGGAATGTAATATGCCAGGACACAAAGTGTGTTTAAATTCTGGCAAGTGCTCTAACATATATATATATTTAAGAACTAGACTTTGACAGCTTTCAGTTCAGACTTCTGAAATATACTGTATATATTCTGCTGGCATTTCTCCAATAGGCACCAGCAGTTGAAGAGTACGTTCTAGTTAAGAAGATTATTATTAATCTTATGTATATACTTTAAGCATCTTGCATGCACAGTTCCTGGTTGTTAGGCGGAAGCAGACCGGGCAGCCTGTGGTTGCCATGGTGATCAGACATGTACTCACATTTTTTTAAAGAAACAGCAGAAATGACATTTAAGTTGGTTAACTTCTAAATTTCTAACTGGTGCAGAATCTCAGAGAAAAGCAGTTAAATGCAATCTTTGTTACAGTTCCCTGTGCAGCAAGTACATAAGCTGTCATGTTATGGACTCCTAACCCTAGTGATAATTTGCGAATCCTCTGTTTGTTTTAAAAAGATAGGTTTTCTGAACATGATTCCTTAAGCCCATATCATTCTTTGGCAAAATCATGGTATAAAAAGATTGGTTTTTGTAATTACAGTTGCAGAGATCAATTGAACTACCGTGTTTCCCTGAAAGTAAGACCCGGTTTTATATTATTTTTGCCTCCAAAAGAGGCACTAGATCTTATTTTCGGGCGGTGTCTTATAATTTTTGTGACACCTGCCTCGCCTCGCAGTGGCGGCACCAACAGCCCCATCCAGCAGGAGCCTGCATGGCTGCTGACCCACTTCTGTTGCAGCCATTCATAGCAGGAGGATGCACGGCAATTTTGCCACTGCCACCACAATGAGGCGAAGCAGGTGGGGGAGGGGGTGGAGCTGCCCCACGCACCTCGCACCTGCTTCCTTCAGGGCCTCCCTAGCCAGGCCATTCCTTGCTCCCTTTCACTCCCCTCCTGAGCCAGGTTGCCATGCTACCATACGGAGGATGAGCGGGGTAGGCCTGGTTCCCTTCCACCATTTCAGAGCCAGGGGGGAGTGGCGGCGAAAGGCTCCGCTGCCGCTGTGTGCATCTGCAGGGGTTTTCTTCATGCTTCGCCCCACAGATCACCTGCCCAGCGGCAGCCGCCACCTCCTTCTCCTCTCCAACTCTCCTGTGGCTTGCGCCATGACCGGGCAGCACAAGCCTCCCCTGCTGCCTCCCTCTGCCAGCCCTCCATCGCTGCCACTGGAGAGAACGGAGAACAGGAAGTGGAGGGCTCTGTGCAGCGATGCAGAGCAGAGAAGAGCACTTGCTTGCTGCCCTGCATCACCCTGCATCTCCCTTCTCCATTCTCGAAATGGCAGCCCCATTTCCTGCCGCTTCTCCTCCCGGAAGCAAAAAATTTCAATACTAACCTGCTTTCCAGCTCTGGCATGAGATCTTTTTTTTCCGCGAGAAGTTGGAAGGACTGATTGAACTTTTTTTAATCCCACGAACTCTGTTTCAGCAGGAGAGAAATGCGCCAGAGCTGGAAAGCAGGTTAGCGGCGAGATTGCTGCGCAGTCTCCTGCCCCATTGCGGCAGTCAGGTGGGACGGAGTGGGGGGTCCTAATTAGGGCTTATTTTTGGAGTAGGGATTATATTAGGCCCACCCCCAAAAATCAGGGTAGGTCTTTTTTTGGGGGTGGGGCTTATTTTCAGGGAAACACAGTAATTACAACAGAATACAAATGCAATAAATAAATGTTTATTTCTTGTGGCCTAAGGTAAATCAAACAATGAAAATATTTTTCCTGGCATGTCTATTTTAGGGACAGCTTTATAGATCCACCAAACTGTATATAAATGCTAGAACCAGAACAACCCCTTGAACTGATCAGATTCTTTATTGTTGCTTGCCTATTTACAAGGCAAACTGACTGCATTCTCTTGGAAACAGCCAGAAAAGGGCTTCAGGGATTCCCTCTCTCTCTCTCTCTCTCTCTCTCTCTCTCTCTCTCTCTCTCTCTGTTTGTGTGTTAGATCTGTGTTGCTTCCTGCTGTGCAAGGACTTTAAACTTGCTAGTCTCTTCACTCCTTCCCCTAATCTAGCTGGAGATACCACCAGAAGATTTAAGAAATGTGTATGACATATTGACTTCTGTTGAAGGGTGTTTTTTTTTAAATTAAACAGCCAATACAGCTACTACCATGTGCCACATTGCTCCCTCTTAAGAATGAAAAAGCTGTTAACCACTGACTTAATAATTTAATCCTTTTTTTTTTTTTTGGGTGGAATCATATAGTGGGAAGAACTTCCAAATGCCAGCTCTAATTCAAATTGATTTATTTTATTTTGACCTTACTTTTCTGAAATAAAAAAATCCAGTGAGCAAATCGTGTATAAATTGTAAGGTGGCCTCTGTTGTTACGCTTGAATATTAATTTTAAAAAATCAAGAGAAGCAAGGGGAAAAATGGAAGGACAGGAAAAGTTTCATTTTCTCAAGACCAAAATGAAGTAGTAAGCTACAATCCAGGATTTATATGTAGTTTGGTCCACGTTAAGCTCTCCTTGCTAGCGTTCTTGGATGAATAACAACAGTTGGGTGTGATTCTAAGACTGCCAAGAGAATCATAAGGGGGGAGTATACGAGTCCCATCCATCTATCAGAGAAAAATTTCTATTCAAATAAGATTGTCACAAGGGAGGTAGGGAATTGGAAAATAACCCTTTGCAGCTGCTTATTATCTGAACAATGGAAAGGGCCAGATTACTCTTCCCTTGCCATGATGTTCTTTCTGGGAGGCAGGAGGTATAAACGTGGTCCATTGGTCTACTGGATGACAGGGAATAGTGAACGGAGATCTTTGAGAACTTCCAGGTCCAGAGCTGAACCTTGTACAAAGCTTCCTGACCTTAAAGCCACAGCTTTAGACAAGTAAGCAACCGAAGTAACTAAATCTTCAGCTCAACATCAATCAGCCAGCAATTTCTCTTTGTTTCTAGTTTCCCTGCCCAATTGATTTGGCAGAAGTCATCCAGGACCACCTCCATTCCCAGAATCTTATTCCAAATTAGAGATGCCACTTGGTCTTTGGAACCCAGGGGCTGAATTACAGAAAATAGGACCAGGACAAAGAAGGGAATATAATCATCTAGAATATTTAACCATCTATCACATTAAAAAAAATCCAATGGAGAAGTTCTGGGAACTACACTCAAGGCTTGGGGGGGGGGAGGCTTTGTAAGCCTGGGAAGTCAAAACAACAAGGTCAGGAATATGTCTTATACTCACTCCCGCCCCCAGGGAATTCTGATTTTTTTTGTTCTGGGACAGCACTTAATTCACTACAGATTACAGAATGAGGAATTCTGAAAGGACCATTTTTGTTTTCAACTAGGATACCTTAAGTGATGGATAACACAAGAATAGATGTTCACGGCCGAGGAGTTTCAGCAATCAGAAATGATGAGAAAAGGTAGACACAAATCTCAGATTAGAAACATAAATCCCTCCAGGGTTTTCTAATGTTTAGAATCACTCTTGTCAGGACAGGATGATTATCCATGTGCATCACAGTAATATTAATCTTAAAGGAAAGGGCTGGAATAAGGATGCTAGCTGTCCTATATATTAAGATTCTATGTTGCGATGGTGTATGTTGCTGAGAAAGACATAGGCTGGAAACATCTTTGCTTCTCCCCACCTTGTTTATTCTCTTGTGATCACATTTCTCCTTTCACAGGAGCAGAAGAGCCTAATCCTATTGAGGCACTCTTTCTTTTTTACACTAGAAAGGAATTTGAAATAATTCTCGTTACTGATTAATTGCAAAATGATGATAACGCAGAAGAGCAAGCCTTGGCAGCAATGACTTGCCTACATCTTCTACAATTTATGTAACAAAGCTCACCATCTACAATTTATTTTCACTTAAAGGAGTCCCCTGAATCTTTCCAAATTTCACTTTTTCTGGGAGCAGCTTGCTTTCCCCCCCTTTCTCTCTCATTTAGATGTAGCTGTCAAGGTTCTGACAGATAGAACCAAATAAATCAGAACTCCGAGGCTTGAAAGTTCCTCAAAGAACATGTTTATTGGATACAAAATATCGGCACTGTAAAAAGTGAAACCAAATCTAAAATTCCCTCCAAAACATTACACTATTACAAAGTAAAAGTTCCCATCCCAGTGCTACGCAATAACTACATTACCCAATAGAGCAGTTTGGCAGGTTTTCGAACAAAATACCCAACCCTCTTCTCCCAAGCAAGAGAATAACCTTGGTTCCCATGGTACACAACATTGTTAAGACTAACAGAGATACTCGTTCCCCCTCCCTTTTGTGTGGCAACCTAGAATGACCAAGATGGCTACCACCATGTTCATTGTAGAGTTGACAGCAGGAGTTCAGGTCATAAAGTTGTCACTTAAAAATGAAATTTATTAGAGTTTTGTCTTATTTGTTTCCTCCAATTTCTTCCTTTCAAAATTCAGCTGGAGTGACAGTCTTCTCCAACTCTTCACTCTTCACAATTGACAACGCCCAGAATCACCATCAACAATGGCCATCCTGACAATAGGATGATGGGAATTGTGATCCAAAGTCTTTAAAGCACATAAAGAAGGAAGTGATAAGAACTAAGAGGTTCTCAGAAATAGGCATGAACCGATCATGACCTTGGAATGAATTCACATTGCTGGAATTGAATGGATTATATCTCCAAATGCTAAAGAAAGTAGCAGATGTGATTTACAAACCACTGATTGTCATCTTTGAGAATTCCTGGAGTACCCGGGAAATGCCAGAAGGCTGGAAAAATGTTATAAAAAAGGGAGGGGAAGTGGACCCAGGAAGCTACAGACTTGTCAGCATGACATTAATATGTGGGAAAATCCTAGAAAAGTTTATCAAACAATGCAAGCCCTTTGAAAAGATGAATAGTCTCACTTCCAAATAGATGTATAGCTGGTTGAACAAACATACTCAACACGTGTTCCTTAAATCCAATGAAAGATGTTGAAAGCAACTTAAGACAAGTGGAGATAAAAGATAGAAGGGGGGGGGGAATAGAAAGAATACTCAGAAGTAAGAGGTAAAAGGTAAATGAATAGGCTCCCTTTGCACATGTATGACTGTGGCACGCATATACAAAGATGCGGGGCTTCAAAAGTACACTGCCAAGCTGCCATCTTGATTTGGAGGTAATATTGCCTTGTAAAAGCTTTGATGCAAGGGAGGGGGATCTGCTGGCAAATTCCACCCATGAAGGGAATTTTTCAGCTTGTAGGGTGGACTGAGCCAAAAGGGCAGGATGTATTCAGAGTGTGACGGATGGGGGGCTTCCAGAGGAGATATGATGACTTGAAGACAGCTAGATGAAAGCAGAGCTAATGGTCTTAGTGAAGATCAAGGAACTGGTGAGGTTCTTTGGACCCTCTCTGGATAAAGAGAGGATGGGAGGTTGCCCATATGAGCTCCAGACAGCTGCTGGTTGCAAGCAGATCATAGGACAGTGGTTTTTCCGTGGGTTTGAATGCTGGGATGTGATGGGATTAGCCCTTTTGTTTGCAACCACAGCAGACAATTGTAAGTTCACAAACTTCACTTTCTAATTGCTTTTGGAAATTGCTCATTAACTAGTTCTAAGATATTATTTATTTAAAACATTTGTATAGCAACCCATTTTTAACCAACTCTGGCAGCTCCCAATAAAAAATTAAAAGACATATAAAATTGTCAAAACTATAAAACTCAAGCAATGAAAACATCAATGACATTATTTCTGTTTATATTTCTTTTTTTATTATATTCTTTTCTGCTTCTTCTTTGTCTTTCTTCTTGCACTTTTTGCTTCTTATTTTTTCTTTTTTTTAAGTTTAGCTTCTATCAGATTTTACTATTATAAATTAAATTCTTAAATACTGTATATGTATTTTTAAATATATATAAAGGTGGAAGAAGGTGCAGACCCTGAGAAAGAGACAAAAAACCCCAATCAATATAAGAAACCACAAATTTTAATGGAAGTGGCTAATGCAACAGTGATACAAATTTAAAAATGATTAAATTTCTTGTTACCAAGTCTTAGATCTCCTTTCAAACCATGTTCTCGCCTGCTTTTTAGGATTATGAAAGCCAATTACAGGTAGTCTTCAACTTACAACAGTTCTTTTAGTGACCGTACACAGTTACAACAGCACTGAAAAAAGTGACTTTTATGACCATTTTTCACAGTTACGACATTTGCAGCATGTCATCAAAATTCAGATGCTTGTCAACTGGTTCATATTTATGACCATTGCTGTGTATCAAGGTCAGGTGATCCCCTTTTGCAAGCAAAGTCAACGGGGAAGCCAGATTCACTTAATAACCGGGTTACTAACTTATCAACTGCAGTGATTTACTTAACAATTGAGGCAGGAAAGGTCGTAAAATGGAGCAAAACTCACTTAACAAAAGAAATTTGGGCTCAATTGTGGTCGTAAGTCAAAGACTACCTGTACTTAAAAACTAAATCGTATTTTCAATAGATATTGTAGCCAAATCAATCTCATCCATTTTTTACTGCACTAGGTTCAAAATAAAACACTGTTCTGTATATTTTGTAGCAAGGTATGCCTGAACTGTTTTGGCCCTTGAAAAAAAAGATAAGTATATAAATATTTGTATGTGCAAATAAGTTGAATAGATTGTTAGGCTTGGAGAGCAAAGCTTAGAGATTTGGAAGGAGGTGAGGCATAATAAAGTTCCATCTTCTCCAGGTTATGCATTTTGTGTGAGAAAAGTTATGCAATTGAATTATATAATAAACTGAGTGGAAAAAATTGTGTAAGGTAATTCACAATGCAGCAGGAGCAGCATCTAGTGGTAGAGGAAAATAATCTTTGAGTTTATTACTTCTTTCAGATGCCTCAGTGTGCAAAACAATGAAAATAATGCTTTGTGTTATGGTATATCAGCAATAATGGCTTTATTTTTAAAGTAGTTATTTTTAATCTTAGTACTATTGTGTGGTCTGTTAATCATTTTTTTCTGCTTTAATTTCTGCTGTTTATCAGCTATCAGTTGATTGTTTAATTTCTATCATGTTTTATTGTGTTTTTGAAACCAGTATGATTGTACATCATTCTGAGAACAGCTGCTATCAGTCAGCTAAGAGCATTTCACATCATGTTTTTGCTTTCCAGTTCTTCAAAAGCAGTTCAAATCTCTTATAGTCCTCCTGTTGTCGCCAAACATGGACAACAACAGAGAACATCATGAGCTGTTCAGTGCTCCATGCTGAACAAAAAGGAGTGTACAAAACTAGGAATGCTGAAAATGGAAAGGAAATAAATTGCTACCAACCCTTCAGTAAGGGTGGATATGGTTCTGCATGAGTCTGAAGAAAGAGGCAGCTGCATTAATAAGCTACTCTTAAAAGACTAATAATTTGGAATCCAGAAAAAAAAAGATGTGTCAGCTTAATGAATAGCAGAGCATTACTTTGCTGTTGTAAGGTCTAAAGCAGGCATGTCACACTGCCGGCCCACGGGCCGGATGCGTCATGCCAAAACCACACCCACCCCATTGCCGGCAATGGGGAAAAAGTCCCGATACGTCGCGTGACGTCACGTGACATCGCACGTTTGACATGCCTGGTCTAGAGCAATTCTTCCAAATTATTTTTGAAATATGGATAGAATTGTAAGCACATACTACTGTATGTACATTTGTCTGGGTGATCATCATTATCGCCATTATCATCATACTCTGACCAGATGATTTCTACTGCTGTAAATAGAATTTATGCATTCCTTCTGTTTCAATTTATAGTCCACTGTAAATTTGCAAAGCCAGAGAGATAATGTATTGGTATTTTTTCCAACAAGGTACTTTCATAACAGAGGAAGAAGCACTGCTAATACAACAATCAGATAAAAGGAATCTGAGTCTGAGACAGGAATGTAATATGCATAAAACTTTTAGACTTTAGCACAGCAGACAGAGGGAGGCATTGCTGGGAACAACGTGTTTGTTTCCTAACTGTGTGTTTTCTGGTCGTGGTGATTCCTGCCTCACTTTGGACTGACACCGTGCCTTGGCTGGAATTGTGCTTTGGAAACTCTGGACTTTGCTTGACTCATGAGCAATTTTTTGTTGTAGATTTAAGTTTGCCTGATGGATTTATTTTGTTTGAGAAACTTTCAAGTGCTTTGTGGACTCTTTGGCCATAATGTTGGTCTGCTCGTGGCTGGACTTAATTGGGACAATTCTGGGGTTTTTTGGTGAAGGGAATTGCTGGGGAATATTAATAAACTCACTAAACCACAGTTACATGTTTGTGTGAGTGAGTTGGGCAGCACATACTGCAATTTTACAATAAAAGTAATATTGGCCTACATGACTTTGGTTTGCTTGTCTAATCTACCCTAAAGGGCTGATTGTAAGGACCCACCTCAGTTAACCACCCAAGAAAGCAGAACTCTTGAAACAGGCATTGTCTCAAAAGGAAACTTTTATTAGGGGTTAGTGACACTAGGGAAGTCAAGGCGAGATCTGGGGAAAATCCCACTTGAACGGTATAATTAAACCAGCAATATTCCTCCTCCCACCAAAGTCATAATGTCCATTTGAAATCCAGCCAAGCCACAGGTGGCACAATGAGCGGGTAACTGGCACAGTTGGCACGCATCTCAATGTCTTCCCCAGCTTTCATTTCTCTTTAACCATCTCCCTGGATTACTGTAATGCATTCTACATGGGGTTGTTCCTGAAGAGCATTTAAAAGCTGCACCTGGTCCAGAATGTAGCAATGTGGACAGTTTATGACATTTCACAATATGCTTATTTAACACAGCTGCTTTGTGACTAAGTATGACCTATAAACTGTTTCCAATTGTTTCTGCTCACGCCACCAGATCTCTTAGATTCTCTTAGATCTAGCAATATCATCTCTTTAGATCCAGGCATTTTCAGTTTCAGCACCTGCCCTGTAGAAGTTCATCCCCCTACAGCAGGGGTAGGCAACCTTGGCTCTTTTATGACTTGTGGAGTTCTGGGAGTTGAAGTCCATGAGTCATAACAGAGCCAAGGTTGCCTACCCCTGCGCCTAGAGAGTCAAATGGCTTCCCTCACGGTTAGCTATTAATAAAGTGCTCAAACCCTGAATTTTTCCTCTGGGATCAGGTAAAAATGAGCTCTGTGGGTTGGTTGGTTGAGTTAATGTTTTTTATTGCTGTTTTTTGCATGGTAAATTGGGAATGAGTTTTCTTGACCCTAGACTTATATTATTGGTTGTTCAATTTTACTGTATTGTTTCAACTTCTTGTATATTACCAAGAGTCACTGCTATATGATGAGCAGCAATGCAGAATGAATGAATGAATAAATGATGAATGAATGAATGAATATTGGTTCAGCAGAAAAAATATTTAATTGCTTGATAGTGACAAATAGGAGGGCAACACTTGGAATCTCATATCCTGAGAAGTTTCCATCATGGCTCAGGAAATACAAGTATCCTTAAGGTAGACCCAAGATCCTAAAAAGGCTATTCTCTGTTTCTACATGTATTTCTATTTTTTAATCGATCTTCTGGAGATGTTAACATGAAGGCATGTTAATGTCTCTAACATAGTCATTTCAAAGAAAAGTTGTACTGTATTGTCAAACACTAGATGGCAACCTGAGACCAGACAAATTACTGGCTGCATAGTTCACTGAAAATGACACACAAAACAAGGAAAGCATGTCAGCTACACCTCACACATATATATGGATGAATTCTAGCCTTAGATTTTATTTATATGCATACATATGCATACAGGAGGGAGGGAAGATGGTATCATGGATTCTTTTTTAAATCATGCCCAAATGGATTGACCTAGAGCTAGACTCAAGACAGACACAGAAGCACTGGATCTTGATAAAGTGTTTTTATATATATATATATATATATATATATATGGAATGTCATAAAAATGATATAAGTACTTCCTATTACTACCCTCCTATATTCTAATTCTATTGCTATTACTTCTATACAGTATTATTACTATAACAACTGCCTCTATGCTAAACTTCTATACTACATACTATTACAATTATACAGCTAGTCCTCGATTTACAAGTTTATTTAGTGACTGTTCAGATGCTGAAAAAAGTGACTTGTCACTGTTTTTCACACTTGCAATTGTTGCAGCATTCCCATGGTCAAAATCCAGGCGCTTGGCAACTGACTCATATTTATGACAGTTGCAGTGTCCTGCGATCACCTTTTGCAACCTTCTGAGAAGCAAAGTCAACGGGGAAGCCAGATTCACTTAACAACCAGGTTACTAGCTTCATAACTGCAGTGATTCACTTACCACAGTGGCAAGAGAGGTTGTGAAAATGGGGCAAATTTTACTTACCTGTCTTGCTTATGAACAGAAATTTTGGACTCAGTTATGATCGTATGAGAACTACCTGTATGTACATCGGGTTTTTTTTTCCCCTTATGGAGTCTATTCTGTCCAATTTCATCTCTCTGGGATTTCTTCTACTTTTTTCTTCTCTGTTGTTCTCTTTAAATGGACAGCATGTTAACTCTTACACCTTCCAGGCTGTGGTTTTCCTTGCTGGGTCTCTGCACTTTTTATCATCTGGACCATCCATTCCCTTCAAAGATGCCTTCTTTCTTTTGGCTGCTGCAGTTCTCTGGTGACTGAAGAATCCAAAAACACATACACATCTCTTCCTTTCTCTTCCTACAACTGTGTCAAGGTTGCTGCTTTATTGCCAACTCTGCTGTGCTGAGACTGAGATGGAAGGGAAAGAAAAAAAAGCACAGGGCCTGCCATTCTCTCAAGCACCCTGCTCTTCCCCAAAAGGGTAATAACATCTCAAGAATTAGGCAGAAGAGCCAGTAGCTCAGTTTTCTATTTTGAAATTATATCCACATAATTGAATGAATGAACCTTTATTATCAAAGTATAACATGTATACAGTGAGATTGGCTGAGCCTCCCTCCATGCCCCCCCCCACAACTCACAATGACTACAAACCCCCAACTTATTACACCCTGTGAGCTAATTGCACAGCACGCCGACCTCACGGGTCTGTCATGCATGAAATTATTATGTCCCATTCAAGAGCCTGACAGCCCATGGATAAAAGCTGTTCTTAGCCTGTTGGTACGGCTGGCTATGTTTCTGTATCTCCTACCACAGTGATGGTGAACCTTTTAGAGACTGAGTGCCCAAACTGCAACCCAAAACCCACTTATGCATCGTCGAGTGCCGGGTGGGTGTGGCCCATTGGCTGGGTGTGGCCAATTGGGTGGGGGTGGCTGCAGTGGTAACGGCAGACAGGGTGGGACTAAAAAGTTCAATCAATCAATTCCAACTTTGCAAGATCTTTTTTTTCCCGCAAGAAGTTGAAATTGACTGATTGAACTTTTTTTTTTTTTTTTGCACACAGCAGCAGAGGCCTAAAGCGAAAAGATATTATAAAACCCAGCTGAAGGCCTAGGACTGGGGCGACAGCACGCGTGCCCACAGAGAGGCCACCACTGTCCTACCAGATGGGCCCTGGCGATGTCATCCAGTGGTGTCAGGGAACAGCCCACAATGTTTTGTGCCGTGCTCACCACCCTCTGTAATAATTACAACCATATATATGAAATGATAACACGAGTATCTTGCATGGAAAATGGATTCAACAAACCATGGCTTAGAGCTAGAATGAATCCTACCTGTGATTCAATGAGACATGGTTCTGACTATCTCAAGAGTCCCATCCTGTCTTTTTCAGCCAGCTTGCTGGAAAAGGATCTAACGCTGGAAAAGGGTATGACCAGCAGCAAGAAGGATGGACTCAGTTACATGGTAATGAATGCACCACTGGGAGACCAAAAACACCCTGCTTTAGGTTAGAGACCAATCACCATGGAGAAAATCTCCATGTGATGTCACTAGGAGTCAACTCAAGGGCACATAATCCATAAAAAACTCCTGCCTTGACATTTATTATACTGCTGTTCAGATAACCATCTGTACTAGAATTATTAATCTACAGCCATGGTTTCCTAAATGCCACGGTTAAAATGGCTTATTCCTATTATTCGGGATGGCTCTAGAAGAGGCTATTGGTTATTAGTGAGGCACTGACATTAGTCTGCCGTTTTTTTTTAGCTCCAACTGGTATTAAATTGCTTGAAATTCTGCTTTGGAATTCTAGGAGTTACACCTGCGTACATCTGGAAGACATCAGGCTATATTACGTACTGGGATTTGAGAAATAACTTACAACCAAAATAAAAATCAGCTGCAGAAATTCAACTGCTAGGGCAAGAACTTTTATTATGCAAAGAACCATAAAAGGGAAATCGTAGCCACCCACTGGATTGTGGGGAATGAATGAAGGAGGAACTCATCTTTTTCCTTCCTCCTTTCGACAAAGATAGCAGGGCTTTGCACGAACTGAAAATAGCTACTTTGGAAAGGTTGGGTTTTTTTGTGAAAATATTGTACAGAATTCATCTTTCCTTCCCTGTGTGAATGATCTAAGGCAGGTTCAGATTTCCCTGTCCCTCACAGAGTCATAATACAGATTTGTATGACACTTGAATTCAGTTAACGTTTAGGTTGGGTTTCAGGAAGAAACAATGGGCTCAGTGGGACAGGTTGATATGTACATGATGTAATAATAATAATAATAATAATAAAGTTGGAAGGGACCTTGGAGGTCATCGAGTCCAACCCCCTGCTCAGGCAGGAAACCCTATACCATTTCAGACAAATGGCTGTCCAGTCTCTTCTTAAAAACTTCCAGTGTTGGAGCATTCACCGCTTCTGGAGGCAGGTTGTTCCACTGGTTAATTGTTCTAACTGTCAGGAAGTTTCTCCTCAGTTCCAGGTTGCTTCTTTCCTTGACTAGTTTCCATCCATTACTTCTTGTCCTGCCCTCAGGCGCCTTGGAGAATAGCTTGACTCCCTCTTCTTTGTGGCAGCCCCTGAGATATTGGAATACTGCTATCATGTCACCCCTAGTCCTTCTTTTCATTAAACTAGACATACCCAATTCCAGCAAACGTTCTTGATATGCTTTAGCCTCCAGTCCCCTAATCATCTTTGTTGCCCTTCTCTTGGAAAGCAATATAATTGTCATCCAGGAACAGACAATTGTAGGAATTCAGGTCATGCATCCTTTTGATCATGCTCCTGGGGAATCCTGGGAAGTCTCAGCTCACTGGGTCCATGACAGCATAAAATTCACTCGCATACAGTCTTTATCATCTCCACATACACAGTGGCATCTTTATTTTTCTTTGATGCAACTTTAAAAGTAAGGCTGAGGGAGGTGCGGAGAGTATTAAGATCTAAGGAACCACTTTAAGCAAGCAGATAAACAGGACTTCAATTTGAGAATAAATCATTTACATTCTGTGGGGCAAATGGGAATATAATACAAGGAGAAATCAGAAATACATTAGTAGCAACGTGGGCCATTTCACAGTTTCAACAAATTGCAAACTATTATTGATTGATAAGGTGCGAAAAAAGAATTACCAAACTTTTCAGGAGACTGAAAAACCAATATCGACCAGCCAGCAATGACATTTAGGAGAGCGATGCTTAGCTGATGAAAATAAATAGCAGTAAAATAGCTTCTCACTTGTAATTTTTATCTAATATTGTATGAGCTCGGTAGCCTTTTAGAGTATCAGCTCATGTATCATTGTTGTGGAGAAACATGCATAGAATGAGCAAAGGGTGATTTCAGACAATAGCATACCTGAGCTGCTGAAAGTATCCACTTGATGCAAGAGTTTGCTCTCTGATTAAACTCTACCATGAGTGACAGTACCTTTCCCTAAACAGGTGCTTCGATCTAGTTGGAGAATCTCATGTGAGGCAGCTGTAGGTTAGACTATTAATCCATCTTGCTCACGCATCCTGGCAGTAGCTCCCCCTGGACTAACTCAGACAGCTTTCATATCAGCTGCTATTGTACCCAATGGTCTTTTTAATTAGGCATAATAAGGATTGAATCTTGGCTTTCCACAGGCACCGAAAACCGTTTCTTGCTCCAATATAGTTCCTGAAGTTTTGAGTTCATAACCCAACCCAGATCATCTAGAACAGGGGTGTCAAACTGCCGGCCTGCGGGCCGGAAGCGTCACACAGAAGCCGCGCCCACCCCATTGCCGGCAATGGCAAAACAGTCCCGATACATCGCGCGACGTCACGTGACATCACGAGTTTGACATGTCTGATCTAGAAGAACTTGAATCAAACTCCAGGAGAGGAAACAGGGTGGTATGCAATTCTATGGCACTACTTTGCTTCCTCAATAGCAGTTGATTGGCATTGTTATTGTACTGTCGCTAAGTCCTACCTGACTCCCTGTGCCATGAACCACAGTGTATTCCTACTGGAGTACACCCAAACCTATGCCCACTGCGTCAATGACAATATCTAACCATCTCATCCTCTGCCATCCCCCTCTCCTTTTGTCTTCAATCTTTCACAACACCAGGGTCTTTTCCAATGAATCCTCTCTTCTCGTTTGGTGACTGAAGTATTTGAGCTTCTGTATCTATTTATTTATAAAATGTATTGGCCTCCCATCTTATCATAAGGTAACTCTGGGCGGCTTACAGTCATAAAAATGTATATCTACATTAAAACATAAATTAGAACCAAAGATTAAAATCTAAGAACACATGGGGAGTGCGGTAGTAGAATGAGGGGAAGTGGGATCAACCACCATCTATTCTCCAAGGCGCCTGGGGGCAGGACAAGAAGCAACGGATGGAAACTAATCAAGGAGAGAAGCAACCTAGAACTAAGGAGAAACTTCCTGACAGTTAGAACAATTAACCAGTGGAACAACCTGCCTCCAGAAGCGGTGAATGCTCCAACACTGGAAGTTTTTAAGAAGAGACAGGACAGCCATTTGTCTGAAATAGTATAGGGTTTCCTGCCTGAGCAGGGGGTTGGACTAGATAACCTCCAAGGTCCCTTCCAACATTATTATTATTATTATTATTATTATTATTATTATTATTATTATTATTATTATTATTATTATTATTATTATTATTATTATTATTATTATTATTATTATTATTATTATTATTATTATTATTATTATTATTATTAACCACCTCCACTGTGTTGTTCCCCAATTGGAGCACCAGGCCAACTGGCAGAGCCAGGCCTTCAGGCTCTTATGAAAGGATGGGTGGTTTGGGGCCAACCTCACATCAGAGGCAAGATGTTTCAGAGCACAGGAGCAACAGCAGAGAAGGCTATCCTCCTGGACATCACCAGCCATAATAATCAGACTGAAGGGACCCACAGCACGCCTCCTCTGGGCACACAAGTGGTATGGGCCAATCCCAGTGGGATGAAATGGTCCCTCAGGAAGCCTGAACTTATGCTGTGAAGGACTTTAAAGGTGATCACCAACACCATCCACAAGCAGAGCAGCAACCAATGCAGCTCGCGGAGCAATAGTGTTACAGGGGCCATTCTTGGGGACCCCAAAATTGCATGCACATCGTCACACTCTGTGCCAGCTGTAACCTCCAAATACTGTTCAAGGATAGCCCCATTACAATAGTCCAACCGTGAGATGACCAGGGACTGAACAATGGGGCATGGGGAATCCTGATCCAGGAAGGGCCACAACTGGAGCACAACACAAAGTTGTGCAAAAGTTCTCCTAGCCATGACTGCAACCGTGATAAATACATGCCAGTTGCCAAGTGTCCAAATTTTGATCACAAGACCATGGGGATGCTGCAATAGTTTTCAATGTGTAAATGGCCATAAGTCACTTTTTTCAGTGCTGGTGTAACTTTGAAAAGTCACTACGTGAATGGTTTTAAATCAAGGACTACCTATAGTATCAAATTTGTATTAAATACTCTCCGATTTTTCTCTCAAATTAAGCCCGACAATAGGCTTCCTACTATCATCGGGGATAATGGAATGCTGTAATAGTAGAAAAAGAAACAGGGAAAAACTCAGCAGCTTACAAAGATATTGCCTCTTTAAAGCTGGATTTGCAAATATCCAAAGTCTCCACTGTCACATCCGTCATCCAAAAATCTGTAATTGATGTTTGTTGATTACATCTAAATTCTTTTTGATCTCCAGTCTGAAATGGTGATTTGTCTTTGTGAACTCCTGAAGAAGGTGAAATGTTCTTCTAATAGAAAAGGCATTAACTGAATGAGGGGAAAAAACAACCAAGAAGTTGCTTTCTGCCCAGCTTTACTCATTTGGTTTCCATGTATCAATTTAATTTCACCCATGGGGGTAATAAAGTGCTGTGGCTGTATATTTTCGTAAACACTATCTGATTTAGAGAGTGGTGATTTCTTTTAACAATCAAAACTTGAATAAGTCATAGGTTGGTTTGAAGAAACAAGTCAGCAACACAATTTAAGAAGGAACTGAGGCGTGTAATTGAGTTTGTCGGGATAATTGTATTTTAGGATAGATAGCATTTTTAATTTTTTTTAATTGCTAGCAAGCCTTGTATTTAGGGTGCTGATTAATTCTATTAGAGGAATTAATTAGATAGGGAGGAAAGATGTATGTTATAGATTACATCTAAATCATTGTAAACACTGTAGCTGTCTTCGCTTGGCTAATTTGCTATGTGGGGGTCAGGCAGGATATTTGCGGGTGGTCTGAATTTATGAAAGAAGAGGGGCCCCGGGGTTTCTGAAACAGATGAGCACCACAGCATTATAAATTATTTTAATAAAAATCTGGAGAAAACATATGACACAGGTGTTATTTATTTTTAGAGTTATATTTTGTCTTTCCTTCAAGGGCATTTTCTTCTGACTTTTTTATTTATTTATTTATTATTTGTGAAATGTATTAGCCGCTCATCTTGCCACAAGGTCACTCTGAACCAGCTTGCAATATTAAAAAAAATTAAACTGTATAATTAATTTATCATAATATAAATACAATACTATAAAATCAACCTGGCTAAAAAGATGGGATTTAGAGGCTCAAGAGGGAGGACAAAGCACTCCTGACTCCTATTTTTCCTCATGGCAACAACCCTGTGTAGGAGGCCCAATTAAGAAGGATGCCCCCAAATAACGCATCACATTTTTTGTGACTGCACGTGAACTTGACCCTGAGTCTCCTCATTCATAGCCCACTCCTTAAACTACTAGCCCACACTAGCTCTCATACATTTACATGGGTGATCACAGATGGGCTGGATTTAGCTGGAAACTAAATTTGTGTGGTAAACTTTAATCTTAGAGGTTCATATCAACCCTGAATTGCAGGATGGTTGTAAACCACACTTTCCTTGATTTCCCCAGTTTGCATCAGGGATCCAACAGGCCCTGGGCTGTGTAGTATAATTTTTAATAGTTAATTATTAATAACAATTAATATAACTATTAATTTTTTAATACTTAATAGTTTTTCTATTCCCTGAGGAATTTGTTATTTATATTATTCTAGTTCTGTTATATTGTGTTTTTAACTTTTCTTGCTTTGAGTTATTTGCTAATTAGGGAGCCTTACAGATCAAATCAAAACAAATTAACTCATATTAAACACTTGGGTGCATTAGAATTAGTCTTGTTATGCATGTCTCTCTGTGTCTCTTCTTCTCTCTCTCAGAATTTATAGATCAGGAACTGCTGTTTTTGCTAAAACCTTTTGATGTGCAAATTAAAATCCTACATTTGTCCATTCTTTGAAAGAACACTTCCTTATTGGACAAACATAGCTTTCAAAGTACAGTAGTGGCCAAAATTGTGGAAAAGTTTTGGGAAAAGTGTATTTTTGAGGTTGGATGGCTAATAACACCACTTTTTGGGGGGAGTAGTACCATAAAATTATATATCAATGGAAAGATAATTTAATCAAGAATGTAATGCAACAAAGTTTGTTCAATTATCTCTTACTGTATTCTATGAAAAGTTAGAGCCAAATAACCAGAAAAAAGAAGCACAACTTGCTAGGTTGATATCAGGTAGCTTTCCTTCATCTGACTGTAGCCAATGAGCATGAGTGTTTAGAGAGCCAATCAGGTGTCATCTTGTTTCGCAATGAGCCAATCAGATCACAGTAGGATTCAGTTATTGATGTCATGTATTGAAGCTGAGAGGAGGACATTTGTCAGTGTGTTATGTGATCGCTATCAAGTTGGTTGGGGGTTTTTGTGTTCTTTCATTTAGTGAGCTTGTAAAACGTAATAAAATTAAAGTAATGGTGCAAAGAGTTGACTGGTTGCCCAGAAAGCGATGTAAAATAGTATTATTAAGTGAACAAGGCTACAGTTATAAAGAAATTAGAAGAAAAATTGTTGGAAACTTAACCAAAGGTGGCATTTCTACTGTACACTTTTTCCAGAAGGTTTCCACAATTTTGCCCACTACTGTACCCTGAAAATGCCCAATTCAGACAAGTGCAGATATGATTCATTCCAATCTTACCTATCATACCCTTTCTATGTCCATTCTCTTAAGTCATCATTCTTACCATAGGCCATGTTGGCAGGATTTGCTGAAAGTAGGAAATCAGCAACAAATGGGAAGACATAGATTGCACAGGATTCAGAGAGGTAGGGGGACAGATTGAGAAGGGATCATAGAGGTAATAATGTGTTCTATAATTCTAACCTATCAGCTGATGTTTGCATTATTTTTCAAGTATTTCTTGCAAGATGGGAACTGTACTTGAACAGACAATGAAAGATTATCAAAAATATATCTTACATGACAAAAATAATAGTAATATATTTTTTAGAATGTGAAAGTATTGTGAAAAGAGATTCATTAGACCATTTCATTCAGGAACCACAGGGAAAGATAGTGTCCCTGTTAACCCTGACTGATCACATGCAAATTAAGTAGGATCAGACCTGGTTAGTACTTCCAGGGTTGTAGATTAGTCTGGAAACTTTGAAAAAAATCAAAGAAATTAATGACAAATCATTTTTGTATTATTATCACCCACCCAACATATATATTCATATATATATGTCTTACCGTATATACATATACATAGTCTCCAAGAGGTGAACTAAACCTGGATCATTATATGCACATCTTCTATGTATGAGAGGACTGTGGCCTGATCAGGATCATATTTGAGTACAGGCTTTAGGAAAATAAGACAGATGCTCTCACTACATATGTAGATAATGAACAATAAGTGGACAACAGAGGATAGGGAGAGGCAGTGGTGGGATTTAAATATGTGAACAACCAGTTCTCCATGTGGATGCCGCTTCCGGAAGTCCATTCTGGCCCGGGCAACAAACAATTAGCTACCGGTTCTGCCAAAGTGGTGCAAACTGGCTGAATCCCACCACTGGGGAGAGGGATAAGAATACAAAAGGGCTCTTGCTGAATTAGAAATTGGTCATGAAGATCAACATCCAGTCATCAGAATTTCTAGAAAACCCCTCAGCATGGGGCAATATGAAGGCAATATTCTTTCCCATTGTTGCTTCTAGCATACTACTCTGAGAGGTCCATACAGCCATAGGAATGGCCACCAATAAGTATGCTATCCATGAGACATATCCCTAGATCTTTTTAGGGTGTGATTCCTTTTCCTATCCATCAGCAGCAAATGAGATTATAATAAATTTTGCTAATTATTTATTTTAGATAAATGTGAATAGTCAGGAAGAACCAAAATGCAGAAATGGTAGCTCCTTGCAAAACCTAGCAATTTTGCCTATTCTGTGGGATCCTGGAATTGTCAAGTCATTGTTGGAAAAAGAATGCTGGATCGGACAAACATCGCTTATATCCCAGAACAACATGTTCTTAGTTTCCAGTTGATGTACTCATTACTTCCACACATTACTTTACACTCTTCTCCAGTTTTAGTATTTACATTAGCTAACACTTTTTTTTAATCTTCTTGTCGTAATAGTCACTCCATCTAATTATTCTGGAGAAAGGTTTTGTCATTCAGTGACAGACTTTATACAGTCCAGACACCACCTTTAAGCTAAGGCTCAAAAATATTCCTATCTATCTGCAGAATTATTGACAGTCAGTGCATAACATTTTTAGGGTGAAGATCACAGATGGCCTCTTAATAGCATGCCAAGGATAGATACTCTAAAGTACATAGGGTTGAGATAAAAACAAAATTTGATTTAATTTGTAATGGATTACAATTAAATTATATTTAAATAGAATTATATCCCCCTATGTGTAACAATGCTCATTAAAGAGTATGTGTGCCAACAAGATAGAACCTGGAGATTGATTTAGCATGCTGAACCTCTATAAAAGTGAACCTTAGGAGCTATAGGAAAAATAAAAACCAAAAACAGTAAAAAAAAAAAAGTAGATTTATTTATTGATTAGATTTTTATCCTGCCTTTTTAAACTTTATAAATAACCCAAGGCAGCAAACATATATAATACTCCTTCCTCCTATTTTTCCCACAACAATAACCCTGTGAGATGAGTTAGGCTAAGAGAGAATAATTGGTCCAAAGTCACTCAGCAGGTTTTCATGCCTAAGGAGGGACTAGAACTCACGATCTCCTGGTTTCTAGGCCAGCATCTTAACCAATATAAAGCAAGAAAGGGCAAGGAAAGGTATATTTAGTCCAGAATGACAACAAATGGAGCACTACTACAGGGTCAGAAAAGGGAAATAAGAGGTGCTTTTAAGAAGCTAATAGAAATCACAAGTAAATGTACATATATAGTAAGAATCCTTAAAAACAATCATGGAAGGAATTTGTCAGAGTCAAATGTGACTAAAGATAAAACCATTACATTAAATGAAATGACAAAAATATGTGCAGAAAGGGAACATGTAACTACCCAGAGTCATTGTGGGCTGGGCAGCATATACATGTAACTAATAATAACATTCAAGTACTGTTTTTGCTAGAAAGTGAGACATGATTAAGCAGTAGACCAGTTGATGAATAGAAAAGCACTAGGCACAAATTATTCATAACTCACTGAATAATTTTAAAACTGCAGAAGAAGCAGTTTAAGAGCTCCTGCTGATATGTTGACAAATGTGAAATAAGAGTGTGTAGCTTGGAGAACAGAGAAGATTGATGTATAATATACCTGAAGAAGGGAGAAAAGGTGCAAATCACCAAATAGTTGCATTAATTCCTCAAACTCGCAAATTTTGCTTACAAACTTACCAAAAAGAATAGAGTCATGTATTAGGAGAGAAATGTCAAATGAACAGAACAGTTTTAAAACAGGCTGAAAAAAATGAGTTCATTTAGCTAACGTTTACAGTATTAAGATGTACAATGAAAAAAGCAAGAAAATACCAGAGATTTATGTTTGCTTCATGGAGTATAGCAAGGCCTTTGACTGTCTAACCATGCCAGAAGCTGCAATATATTAGGGTTAATTGGTATGCCCACCTGATTATTTTTGTAAGAAACTGTTACAATAAACAAGAAATTATTGTTAAGAGCTGGGGAAACAAGAGTGTTTCAGAATAGGAAAGGACCCAGATATTCTATAAGATTACTAGAAAAGGATAGGAAAAGGACATACATACCTTAATATCCATGAGAGTAAACAGTGTATGCAGAGAAAAGGATTAAGCCAATAATAGCTGAAATAAAACACTACGTTTGGAATATGCATATAATACCATATTGTTAATCAAAAGTAAACAAAAAAGACTTCAAACTCATTTGAAAGTAAAAACGGAAAATAGAAAGTGAAAAATCTGGGCTATTGTTAAATATTGAGAAGATAAACTGGCAGATATATGTTTCTTTTGCTTTTATTTACGTTATTGTGATATATTCTGATTTTTGTCACGTTATTTCCAGAGGGAGATTTTTTTCTGCTTTTTATGAGACTCCTAACTGTTAGCTGCTCAGAGCTTTTGAGAATGGGTAGCATGCAAAATATTAATATAATACTGTGAATAATATCAGCTGGCATGCTCAGTGAATGCATAATTGACAACAAAGAAGTGAAGGTAGTAGATAAAACAATAGACAGAGATGGACAGTGTTTTAGACAAAGACAAGATTAACCTTAGCTGGCAATGACAAAATTAGAAAAAAAAATCAATATACATTTCTATGATAATGAAGATCATAATAGCTGAAGTTGTGACCTTTCCATAATACATGGCTATGAAAGTTGGACATTCTGAAAAAGTGACAAAAAGATAACTTCTAATTATGACTTATCAAATGTAAAAGTGAATAATGAGAATACCAGATATCGCGCCCCCCCCAAAAAAAAAATCACTCTTAGGCCAACTAAAGACTGCCTGCCTTCTATGTACTGATGATCAGCAAGTAGAAAACTCACATACTTTGAGGAAATGATGTGAATAGAAGTTCCAGAAAAAAAATCATTCTTCACAAGGTTTTGAAGAAAGGAAGAGTGGAAAATCACAGATGATGATGGATGTGATCAAAGACATGACTGGCATATCTTTGGAAGAGCTAAAAATTATTATTATTAATAATAATTAATTATTAGGAGTCAAGCTCAATTCTATAGTACCTAACTAATTCATTCAGTCATATCAAAAATTTCATTTTCATGTCAATTTTAAGAAGCCTATTCAGAACTAAGGACAAGACTTTGCAGAAGGCAGACTTCTCATTAGATGTATAGGATTTTTTTTTTAAAAAAATCATTGACCTCATTAAGGTTTAAGCCAGTGGAAGAAAATTAATCTCTATTTTTAATCCTGCAAGTTCATGCCAGAAAGGCTAAATAAACACATAAGGGTTGTAACTGAACTTTTTTATAAAGAAAAATCCTCCCTTGTTTTCATGCAAGAAAAGAAAAAAAAACTGTACAACTTCAGAATGGAGATAGTTGGGCTACTAGGTTGGCAGCGTATTTGGAAATTTTAAAAAATGTTGATCCTTTCTTGACAAACCCCAATTCATCTCTGGAATTCTTTCACCTCCTCAATGGTACACTAGAGAAGCAGCAACTAGAGTATAGCTAATGTAGCTAAGGAAGGGATTTTGAAGTTGGATCTCATCCATCAATATCAAACCTCTCTCCATCTTTGTCCTTGGAGGGCTTCGTCTCAGGAAATGTGTTTTGCTGTTTCAGTTATTCATTTGCAGTTTTTATCTGTCTCGGAGCTCAAGTCAATGGACTGAAGCCTAACTAATACTTGGGAAATTAGTCTCAGGTTAACCAGGCATCCAGAAAAGAACTCAAATCTCAGCCAAGCTGAAATAATAAACTATAGAACTCCAGTTCTTTTCTAATTGTGAAAAAATGACATATTCATTAATCATTTTTCTTTATGAGTTGTGAAACAGGTGTTTCTATTGTTAAGCACTTGGAGGAGCCATTAGCTGATTGGCTGGCTGTTTTCTTCCATCTGTTTAGATTATATTTACCACAATTAATACTTTAGCCAAATCACTCTAATCTTACTTTTCACCAGCTATCCGCCCTCCCCGCCCAAAACCACCCAGGTTTTTTTTCAAGATGATTTTATAAACAAAAGCAGTTCTCAGATCATCAGCCAGCAGTACCCCTTGACCAGAGTTATTATATGCATATACACTGCACTATGGTAGTAAAGTATGGATTTCCACTATTGTTTTTAATCAACATTTCTGTATCTCATGTCAGCATAAAAGATCATTAACATATAAAAGGAGGGTTTTTAAAAAACCTGCACTGATGGAGCACCCACAGCTTCTGGAGGACACAAGAATTCAGACAAAATTCCCGCCCTTCCACCTAGGATTTTTGGGGGGTGTTGATTTGACAACGGGAGTAACCATAATATAAGCAAAATTGAATGTTCGTGTTTCAAACTCTAGAAAGAGTACAGAGAAGAGCAACAAATGTTGATTAAGGGACTGGAGGCTAAAACCTATGAAGAGTGGCTGCAGGAATTGGGTATGTCTAGTCTAATGAAGAGAAGGATGAGGACATGACAGCAGTGTTCCAATATCTCAGGGGCTGCCACAAAGAACAAGGAGTCAAGCTATTCTCCAAAGCACCTGAAGGCAAGACAAGAAGCAATTCTCCAAAGCACCTGAAGGCAGGACAAGAAGCAATGGGTGGAAACTAATCAAGGAGAGAAGCAACCCAGAACTAAGGAGAAATTTCCTGACAGTGAGAACACTTAATCAGCGGAATGGAACAACAACAACAACAACAACAACAACAACAACAACAACAACAACAACAACAACAACAACAACAACAACAACAATAATAATAATAATAATAATAATAATAATAATAATAATAATAATAATAATAATAATAATAATAATAATAATAATAATAATAATAATAATAATAATAAAGTTGGAAGGGACTTTGGAGGTCTTGTCCAACCCCCTGCTCAGGCACGAAACCCTATTCCATTTCAGACAAATGGCTGTCCAGTTTCTTCTTTAAAATTTCCAGCGTTGGAGCATTCACAACTTCTGGAGGCAGGTAGTTCCACTGATTAATTGTTCTAACTGTCAGGAAATTTCTTCTTAGTTCTAGGTTGCTTCTCTCTTTGATTAGTTTCCATCCAATACTTCTTATCCTGCCTTCAGGTACTTTGGAGAATAGCTTGCCTCCAGAAGCTGTGGGTGCTCCATCAGTGGAGGTTTTTAAAAAAAGAGTGGACAACCATTTGTCTGAAATGGTGGTATAGGGTCTCCTGTTTTAGCAGGGGGATGGACTAGAAGACCTCCAAGGTCCCTTCCAACTCTTTTATTCTGTTCTCACTTTCTAAAACCTATAGTGGGCTTAGAAGTCAGACACATTTTTTACATAAGACATATCTGGAGAAATTCTTTTCTGAATAAGATGAACCTGTTATTTAAGACTGTATATAAAGCAGATTTTCATGTTCTGATACTAACATCCTCAGATTGTTAAGAGAGCTGTGATGTAAATAGATTTACTAAGTTTTACAAGGGCTGATTTCTGTTCAATGCACAGGAATAAATGGGATTCTTTGCATGTATGAAATTTCTTTCAAAAGTCCATCTCTTTAATGGAAGTCGCCATTTAGCTGCTAAATCACTCACTGCCAGCAGTGATGGCAGACTTCATTTCTCTTAACAAGTCTGTTTATAAATAAATCTTTTATAATTCAGCAAAAGCAAATATGAGAAAATCCTTTATCAAAGTTAATAAATCTTAGCCCAATTTCAGCTGCCTATCAGCTTCAGCTGAAAAGACTGTTCAGATAATTGAAAAAGACTTGATCAGAGGAACTTCTCATTATGGAAAGATCTGCTTGTCACTGTGTTGTTTATGCACTATATAAAAGTGAGGGGTTTTATTTTTTGTTGCTACATTATTCAAAATTGTCTATTGACTAAATTAAAATAAAAAGGAAATAAATGCCCTCAGAGCCTACCAGAAGAAAATGCTCATTTCCTTCAAATCCTTCTCAAAAGACTTATTTCTTATGAGGTATTTAATCCAACTTGGTTGACCCTAAATCTTATTTTAAACTATATCTATGCACTTTACTATAAACTACATGTAAGTGGCATGGATATTTCTTCCCTGTTTTATCTTTCCCCCCTATATTTCTTTGGGCATTTTCTTATCAGAATGTCTGTTAGAACATGCACAATCTTATTACATGAGGAGCAAACCCAGGAATAATAATAATAACAGTAATAACAGTAATAACAGTAATAACAGTAATAACAGTAATAACAGTAACAATAACAATAGCAATAACAACAACAATAATAATAATAATAAAGTTGGAAGGGACCTTGGAGGTCATCTAGTCCAGTGGTTCTTAACCTTTTTGAACGAATCGCCCCCTTGAGCCAATGAGGAAGTTGTCATCGCCCCCCTCCCCCAACATAACCTCTCAATCACAACATAGGAAATAATTCTTCAATTTATGCAAACACTTTTTTTTGTTTCCTTTAAAATTGTCATCAGGACATATCGATGCAAATAATTCTTCCCCCACTCAGTGTGTGTGTGTGTGTGTGTGTGTGTGTGAGAAAGAGAGAGAGAGAGAGAGGCACTTGCGCTTCCTCTTTCTCTCCTCTCTTTCTCTCTCTCTTTTTCTCTTTCCTCTCTCCCTTTCTCTCTTTCCTCTCCCTCCCTCCCCCCTCTCTCTCTCCAGGTGAGGAGAGAGAGAGAGAGAGAGAGAGAACGAAAGGCAGACGGTGCCGAAGGGGCAGGGAGGGGGGCAGGAGGCAGCAGAAGGCGCTGAAAGGTGCCCGGGGCACCACGGACCGGCCCGGGGAGACGCGTGGCCGGCTCGGCTGCCCAGGGAGTGGCCCGGAGACGGCCCAGGGAGCGATGCCCCTGCCGGCCGCCGGCCCAGCCGGGACTGGAGCGAGAGACGCGGCTAGGGAGAAACACCTGTGCTGGATGGCGGCGGAAGGGAGGCTGGGTCCCGGATGGCTGCTTTTCACGGCCAAACGCCGGATGCTGGGCAATTGACTGGGGCAGAACAGCGGGGTGGGGGGAGGCTATGTAAAGCGCGTCTCCCCGAGCCGGTCTGGTCAGCAGTCCCGGCTGGGGCATCGCTCCCTGGGCAGCCTCCCCCCACTCTGCTGTTCCGCCCCAGTCAGCTGCCCAGCATCCAGCATTTGGCCGTGAAAAGTAGCCATCCGGGACCCAGCCTCCCTTCCACCGCCATCCAGTGCAGGTGTTTCTCCCTAGCTGTGTCTCTCGCTCCGGACTGCGGGCCCGCCCCTGGCCTGCGGTGGCCTCACGAGACCCCGTCGCCGCTGGAGGCACCCAGCTCCGCTGCCCGCCGGGCCTGCGGGGACACCCCAGCTCACGGTCACGTTGGCAGGCCATCCCACGTGCCGCCAGCATCCCTGGGCTCAAGTCATGGGCCGCGGGGCATCCGCAGAACGCCCCCCCCGTCGGCTGCATCGCCAACCCTTCTTCCGCGCCACCGGCATCCTGGGTCGGAACTGGGGCAACGATCCGCCTCCCGCCAGGACCGACGCTGGAGCCTCCCGTGCCACCGGTAGGTCTGTCGTGCTGGAGGAGCTGGGGCCGCTCCATACTGCACGGCGCTCCCGGCGATCCGTGACCCACCGGCGTCTGGCTGTGCGACGGGCTGTGCGGCGGCCGCCGCCTGGAGCGTGCTTCCCCCCTTCCCGTGAATGTCAAGCCCACGGGGGCTTGACAGTGTGGCCGGCTTGGCTGCCCAGGGAGCTGCCCGGGGACAGCCCAGGGAGCGATGCCCCTGCCGCCCCAGCTGGGACTGCCACCCAGGGGACAGCAGGAGGAAGAAGGGGAGGAGGAGGAGGAGGGCGAGGAAGCCGCTGCCTCTGCCCCAGCCGGGACTCCACGCCGCCCGGGCTCGCCCTCCGCCCATGAGATGTAGCCGCAGCTCGCTGGCCCTGGCCGCGATGCTGCGGCTGCTCTGCCTGACCGGCAGCTGCCAGCCCCTCCACCTGGTACAGGGAAGCCGGGGGGGCACGCCACCTGCCCCGTGGATGCTTCGCAGCAGCGCTCCATGGACTCGGAGCCCCCTCCCTCCCGCCCGCCACCGTCTCCGGCTCTACTGCTGCTTGGCCAACAGTCTCACCGGCTGGGCATCACAGGGGCTGCTCTCCCTCTGGACCGCGGCTTGTGGGAGGGCTGGCCATGTGCACCTCAGATGGGGCCAGCCAGGGAAAGGGACTTCCTGGCCGTGCTGCTCCCAGGGGGTGGGGCACCTGGGCGCAGGGCCAATCAGGAGCCCTGCGAGGGGGCAAGTCCGCATGAGAGAGAGAGAGAGAGAGAGAGAGAAGGGAAGCGCAAGTGCCTCTCTCTGTCTCTGTCTCTCTCTGCAAATGGCGGAGGAGGCTCAGAGCCGCAGAGGAAGGCTCAAAAGTGTCCCCAAAACGTCTCGCTCCATCGCCCCCATATCGCCCCCTTTTCGTTCCTTCGCCCCCCTGAAAAATGAAATCGCCCCCTGGGGGGCAATATCGCCCAGGTTAAGAACCACTGATCTAGTCCAACCCCCTGCTCAGGCAGGAAACCCTATACTATTTCAGACAAATGGCTGTCCAGTCTCTTCTTAAAAACTTCCAGTGTTGGAGCATTCACCGCTTCTGGAGGCAGGTTGTTCCACTGGTTAATTGTTCTAACTGCCAGGAAGTTTCTCCTTAGTTCTAGGTTGCTTCTCTCCTTGATTAGTTTCCATCCGTTGCTTCTTGTCCTGCCTTCAGGCACTTTGGAGAATAGCTTGATTCCCTCTTCTTTGTGGCAGCCCCTAAGATATTGGAACACTGCTATCATGTCCCCCCTTGTCCTTCTCTTCATTAAACTAGACATACCCAATTCCAGCAATCGTTCTTTATATGTTTTAGCCTCCAGTCCCCTAATCATCTTTGTTGCTCTTCTCTGTACTCTTTCTAGAGTCTCAACATCTTTTTTACATCGTGGTGACCAAAACTGGATGCAGTATTCCAAGTATGTATATTAAATGGTGGTTTATCTTACACTAGCTACAATATCAAAAACCAGGAACAATATACAGACATGTGCTAGTACAGCAGGAACCAACAAACCACACTTACAGCAGGAAACAGAAGAGAAAGAACACATCAGCAGAGTCTTCCCTTTATACTAAGGCTCTTAAAGAGACACAGACCCTGCTGAGTCATTCCCATCATTACATCTTAAATCTTACATTACATAAGCTGGTTAGCTGTTAAATCAATACCTTGACAATGTCTAATGCAGCAGTGTCCAACCTTGGCAACTTTAAGACATGTGGACTTCAACTTCCAGAATTCCTCAGCCAACTGGCTAAGGAATTCTGGAAGTTGAAGTCCACGAATCTTAAAGTTACCAAAGTTGAACATCCCGGTCTAAAGCATTGGACATTTGGCAATAAATGCATCCCTACAGATAGTCCTAGGTTTATGTCCATTCATTCAGTGACTGTTCAAAGTTATGGTGGTGCTAAAAAAGTAGAGTTATGATCTATCCTCAAAGTTCTGGCCATCACAGCACCCCACAGATGATTGTGGTTCAGGTGCCTGGGTACTTGACTTGTGATGATAATGTTGCAGTGAGCCACAGTCATGTGATTGCCATTTGTGAACTCTCCATCCACCCATGATCTCTTCTGACCACTGTGTAGCCTCCACCGGTCCTTCCCCCAACCTGTGCAGGTTCTGATGGCCTCCCAACTCTGTAGTGCCTATCCATGGTACCCCCTTCCCCATGGCACTACTACACTCCTTGTCTGGGACTCTTGCCTCTTCCCATTTAACAACCTGTGAGATCCTGGGGTTATGATGGCAACCAGGACTGCAATCACTAAATGCTGAGGTCATGTGATATTGTGCTTTATGATTGCTTTGCTTATCAGTAGCAATCCTGGTTCCAATTGCCATAGTAACCATGGGACTACTTGCACAGCTCCACCTGATGTTTAATTAACTATATCAAAGGTTGTAATTATGATTTATTAGGATCTTGCAAAATTTGTTTCAATGTTTCAGGCTCTTTATTTAAAAAAAACAAATCATCAAAGGGAAATACTGATGTTCTGTGTTCTACTGCATTTAGGTTGTTACCATTCCTATGTATTCTTTTTAATATGAGAAGTTGTGGTTGGAGGAAACTGACCAACAGGCGAGAAAGTTTAGAGAGCAAAAGGCAGTGTATAAAGCAGCACATGAATATAGTTGAAGCAAGCATATAAAGGTATGGAGAAGCATAGAGAATGAGATTGGCAATTTTATTTTCTTCTCATGCCTTTAATTTTTGTGGTTTGTTTTTACTGCTTTTCTGCCCTCTGCATAATTTCTTACCTGGAACAGAAAAAGTGTTAATGGATATGTATTAATTTTAGTTTTTTGACCCTACCACAGCCAGGTACCCACTGTGTATGTGCTAAGTACTGAAAATGCTGCTGCTCTAGAAAATGCATCTCTCCAACTGCAATGTACTGCAATCAAAACTAATTATGGGTTTTTTTCTCACAGATGGTTGTGCAACTAGCCTCTAACAGCTGTTTCCACCCTTTGTGGGCTTTTGTAGGGTTGTCCATGAATTAAAACTGAAGATTAACACCTTCAGATTAGTTACATATCATTTATCAGCTTCAAGCAAGCAAAACAAATCCCCCTTTGTGTTATAATTAAACGTTATATCTCACATGTACTATTTCACTGCTGTCAATACATCTTTGTTTAGAGAGAAAACGTTCGACTTTTAACCTTTGGAAATGTTTATAACCAAAATAAAAGAAAATGAGCCAATTGGAAGCATCAATGTTATTGAAGGAAAAATAATAATTGCTCGCAATTTTAAACACTAAAAGGGCAACGTGGGATGTTTACAGCTACAATATCTGGGCTGCAAACACCTGCTCAATTGCTCAGATTATCAGTATCCCTTTGCTGCCATTTCCTTTGTCGTTTGGAGCAGTTGTTTCTCAGCCTCAGTTAACTTTTGAGATGTTTGGAATCTTAAATGAAGGCTGGGGAATTCTGGGAGTTGAAGTCCACACATCTTAAAAGTTGTTGAACTCGAGAAACACCGATTTAGACAACGGAGCGGGAGAATTTGCTTACTTTCTCTGCATTGCCTTACAAACAGCATTTCTTTGCTGCAGAAACACTTGAAAAACGTGCCTTCTGTTGCACGCAGGCAAAGCTGAATATTGCATACAATATTTAGAAATCTCCACTCCCACGATTTGAGTAAACACACTTCCTCAATAACCGTGCCCCTAATCCACTTCTGAATCGAGAAAAGACATGCGAAGTACTTAACGGAAGTGCGCATGCGCCACTGGGACAAAAAAAATCTGTCAGAGCTGCTGAGCCGTAACTGCTCACGTGATATTAACGGAGGCGGGGCAAGCTTCCAATATGGCTGCGCCCATGGGAAGCAAGTTGCAATGTAGTTGCCGCGTCTCGATGGTTTTCTGAGCACGCATGGATCGTGGGGATTTCTTGGTCTCCCTTGTGGTGAGTGAAGGAGACTTACAGTCCGCACTAGATAAACTTGGTTATCGGTGGAAGATCCTTTGAAATGGCTTTCAGGACAAAGTCTTTTAATTATGAATTTTAAACTGCATAGCCATGTGCCTGCTAAACCCTTTTGAAACCTCCACGATCGTCTGATTTTGTATACGATCCTCACTCGGTGTGCAGGACATTTTGCTGACATCTTCACAGTTAAAAAAGATCAAAAGGCATATATGCAAAGTCAAGATGAAGGGAAATGGAGCGAAAATGTGACAACTTCCCAGTGGGAGTCTTTTTTTGCTACCATCTGGTATCACCCGGATTTTTGCAGTTCAGAACTGGTAGCTTAGTAAAAAGAAGGATTAAAGAGACACACATTCTGTAGATACTGGGAATGGAACACATTGCAGTATTTTTAATTACTGGATTTGGACTGAATTCAGTTTCCTTTTGACACTGAACTTTTTTGATATTGAACAAGTTTCCTAATCATGCTGCTGCTAGCTATCTTCCTGCACGAGAGCTGTTTAAAAATAATTTTTATATCAAATATGATAGATTCAGCCGATGGTTGCATTGCCTGGGTTCAAAAACTATTGTGAATCCTGATTAATATTTCAATGGAAGACCATCAATGATTTGGGATTGCTAAAAAAAAGGATGTTGGAAAAAAAGCAATGTTATTTGTTTTGCAGAGAAAACGTGCATGGATGTGTCTATGTAACCCCCTGAAACAGCTTGAATAGAAGACATCTTGATTATAAATAGATTACAAACACACGCAATTTAGGTTATGCTTTAAAATGTATTAATAAAAATAATTTAGTTCCCTCCCAATGAATTGTATATAAAGTTTGAATGAGAACTATAATTAATTGAATATATCCACTATTCAGCTTTCTGTATATGACTATACTTAGAAGGCATTGAAAATTTAATGGGGTTTATCCACTTAGAGCTTTGTGGTGTGATATTTCTTGCTTATTATTGTAAAATAAATATATCTGAATTCACTGTGGTATGACAGGTATATTGGAAAGAAAATATGTATAAGATCATGCAATAGATAGTGTCTCAGTCTTATAAAAATAACACCCACAGTGACTACAACAATAAACTTTCAATGCTCTCATTGTGCTGGATTCTGCATTTCCATATTGGGATTGCAGAATTACCCCAGTGCCCACCCAGGAACTGCAGAACAATGTGTTTTCTTTGAATCCAAAGGATTACTATATTTATGATCCCTGCTGCATTGTTGGAAGACCTTAAAGATTAGGTTACAGAATCATGGAGAATCTATGAGGTTGCTAAGAGTCGACAACCATATGATGACACATAAATACAAAAAACAAAGTAAAAGCAGAATATACAAAGAAGAAAAATCCCAAAATATACAAGATATATATTTGCACAACTACAAGTATCAATAAATTGGAGCCATGATTCATAACATTTATCCATAGTTGATCTATTTTAATACTGCAAACCACTGAATAACTGTGGAGCCATATATTTGTATTTCCAATATTGAACAGTAAGTCTTATGATATCTTTCATTTGTATTCTCTGGGATCACACTTGCTAAAAATATTTGTGGTTTTAAATCAAATTTAATTTTCTGAACATTTTAGGGTATTTCTTTCCAGTACTTTTGAGTATTTTTACATAACCACCACATATGATAAACCATTCTTTTTTGTTGTGGTATTTCTAACGTTTCTTGTCAATTTATTTATTTGATTGATTGGTTCATTGATTTCTATAGCCGCCAACTCAACCAAGTGACTCTGGGTGGTTGATTTATCCATCCTGGCAATTGTTAACAGAGTTATATACCATGTTTCATTTTGTACCAATTTTCCCTAACACTGTAGCTTGGTATAAATGTTACTGACTTCTTCCATTGATCCGTGACTTTTGCTTCTTCAACATTTTGCATGCATTTAATCATATAGTTTATTATTTGCTCTGTCTCCATATCGTTTAATTAGCAATTTGTAACTATGTGGCTTAATAAATGATTTTAATTCTTTGTAGGTATTTTAAATTCTGTCATCTTTTCCAGAGGCCCCCCTTTCGTAAGATTGCTTTTTACTTTTCCGGTTGTTTACAAATACAATAACCACGGTAAATTTATTCCTTCATTAAGAAGAATCTGTTTCCTCAGTTTTCATGTAGTCAATATATTGTTCAAAAGAATATGAGCATATTAAACCTTTTCTCAGGTATTCAGGTGTCTAAAACTGTCTCCTGCTGTCCAAAAATAATGAAATGGCATAAAAAACCAAGTTCTGTGCAAAGCTTTCCATTTCTCACTTTCAGAACTATAGAAGTAGTTCCAGAAAGGGTATCAATGTTCCTTTGCTGTCTAAAAAATCATTATTGTTTTCCACAGTTAAAATAGGCATCCAGGTATTTGTACTCTCTGGCAGGTGCTCCATTAGCTACTTCATGAATTTAAATTACGTCTAAGATACAAAAGTTTCAAATCCAAAGAACCAATTAGTAACTTTTGATTCATGCTTTTGCCAGATGGCTAGATTAAAACCAGATCAATTTTCTTTTTCTTCTCTTAATCACTTGCTACAGATAAGAATTCTGATGGAGAAAGAGCTAAAAGGATAGGGAGTACTGAAATCAATGCATGCAAAATAGCCAAGCAGATTAAAAGAGTAATTAACTTATTGATTAAAATTGTAACTGAAGCTAGTGAGCACTTTTTGAATGAGATATCATGGCTGAAGATGACCATCCTTGACTTCTGCTGAAAAAGAACCCAATAATGCAAGGCAAACTAATTCTATGTCAACTAAAATTAATGACAGTTGCTTATTACTTTTTCATTTTTCTTTGATAAATCCTTTGCTCATTCCTGAATTAGTGTTGGCGGTCATCCATAAGGATGTTGGACTATTTTGAGGTGCCATTGAGGGTTGTTGATGATACCTATCCCAGGACAAGTAAAGGATATAATAGAAGTGTTGACCCAAGGACTGGATTCTGCAAGGATTGGGTGGGAAGGAGCTGACTTTAATTCTAGTAAGCAGAGGTGCTAAGTTTTTTCAGAAACCATTTGGCCTTTGCCTGCTCCAGTTATAACTCTGGATGGGAAACAACTTTCCACTAAGAGCAGATTTGTGACTTGAGGCACCTCTAGACTTACTGCTAGATAGGTAATTGCTTGTGGGAGTTTTGCCCAATTTGGGCTATTGAATAGCAGTTACCTACCATCTTATCACCTCTAAGATTGACTTCTACAGTGCCCTATGCTTGGGGCTGCCTTTGAAGACTACTCTGAAGCTGAGTAATGGTGATGGCACATAAAAGCTATAGCACCCATTTTGGGGCCCCTGCATTAGTTTCCTGTAGCCTTCTGAGCATAATTCAGAATGCTTGCCTTACTCTATAAAATTGTTTCATTGCCTAAACATTTGCAGAACTGCTTCTTTCAGAACTGATCCTTCTACTATGTTTGTCCCCAGATAGGATATTGAGAGTTTCTCCACTGCTGGAAATTTGGGGAGGAGTACCAGATCTTGATATTTTTCAGTTTGTGCTTGGCTGGTACTGCATTCAAGACGAAATTCAAAGTTGTGCTCTTCTGGAGAATGTTTAATTAAATGGCACTTCTAAAGTTGTTGTGGCCATTTAATATGGATGTTGGGACCTGTTTTGTGACTTCGTTACTGATTTTAACTGTCTTAAGGATTTTATTTTTTGTTTTCTAAGTCATCATTAGTCTTCTTTTCATAAATATTACAGATTTTCACATAAGTAAAAGATAAACATGAAATAATATAGAGTAAAATTAAAAACAAAAGAAAGATAAAAGATAAAAGAAGTAAAAAAGCAACTTACAATTTTACTTCTGCCATCTCCGTTTAACTTTGCTTAAGAGTTGAAGTGCACAAACCACAATCACGTGACTGTAAGATGCTACAACAATTATAAATGCGTGGCAGTTGTGAGGAGCCCGATGGTAACCATGTGAATGCAGGTTGTTGCAGAGGATTGGCTGCAAAGCTGGCTTTTTTTAACATTATTGTAATTTAGAACGATCACTAAATGAGACTGTCAATAAGTGAGGACTACCTGTACTGCAGTGAACTCTTGATTACTGGCAGCTGAAGTTAACATTTGAGGTTGCGTGATGAAAGGCTCATGGTGAATGAGTTTATACTAAATGGGGAGATTTGTGCTATGCTCTGGGGCGCATGGTAACTAAGTCAACTTTCAGACTTAAGACTAAAGGTACTTTTCCAAAAGGACTTTTTCAGATGACTGCAAAGAATATAAATCCTTCCATTCCCTACTTTCCCTTCTTGGGTGAGAAACGAAATGTTTGAAGGCCGCCCAGAGTTACTATGTGGTAAGACGAGTGGCCAATACATTTTATAAATAAGTGAACCAAGAAAGACTAATTGCCTTTTGGAGAAGCACCTTTGGGACAACCATGACCTGGATGATTGAGAATCTCCAGAGACTTAAGAATAGATTTATAAAAAATATTTCTTGTTTCAGAAAGGTGAAAAATCTTGCAAATTATATACTGCGGTTGTGATAAATTTTGTCCGCATGACAAAAACGTTTAAAGCCTGGGGCCTTAATCTGATGCTCTTCACCCACCCACTTTATTGACGTTACACTTTTTGTTCCTTAATCTCTCCTCTGTCCCAACTGAGACAGAAGCAATAAGCAGACACTTTATAGTTTAGGCTTAGCGCAGTGTTGTCACTGGATAAATATTAGCTATCTGATCACATCTTGTGGTTGTTAGTGCCGCATATTTATTTTTCAGAACTGTTTCTTGTGCTAATGGCACATCATGTTGACATCATGTTTGCATATTGTAATGAGCTTTCCTGGATTTTGCCATCAATATTGGAATAGCTGATTTGCTTCTGTCATTTCATCCAAACTAGAAAAGAGCAATTATGTCCAAATGAAGTAATGATAAAATGTGGAGTTAATTATTTTTCTTCCCAAATGACGCTATTTAAATCTATAACTTTCATTTATTTTATTTTCAAATATTCAGTATAGGTACCTACTTCTGGGAGTGTCATTCCCACATGTCCTGTTGTATCATATTGGAAAGTATTTTTAATTTGTTTGCATGTTTTGTTATTTTTACCGTAAACCCCCTTTTAGATAAATCAGAGTGGGACAATAATAATTCTGTATAGCTACAAGTTAAATATTAATTGAACTTTCATTCTCCAGCATTAATAATTATTCTTCTTAATTTTTGTTTTGCTTGAAAAATTGGCTGCTTGATTCCCATTCTGAAAATGATGACGTGGAATTACTTAGTAGCCCAGAACAGAATAGGAACTTAGATACTGGGCTGTCCGTATCAAAGGCTGATTTTCAAATAAATTGGCTTATTTAGTGTGTTCTTCATTTCTGACAAATCATTGGTTGTTGTTTTTTTGGCTGATATTAATAATGCTTTTTCTTGTTTGTTTCTTTGTTTTTTGAAGGCTGGCGGGCTAGCTGGTGTGTGTGTGGATCTGACATTATTTCCTTTGGATACAGTCAAAACTAGATTGCAGAGTCCTCAAGGACTTAAAAAGGCTGGTGGTTTCCGTGGCATTTATGCTGGAGTTCCTTCTGCTGCCATAGGATCTTTTCCAAATGGTAAGGCATTCTGTGCAACTGTCTTTCCCAGTTTTATTCTACACTGGTCTCCCTCTAACTGACCAAAGGAGCTTTTCCAAAAGGCAACTGGACTTTCTTGATTTTTTCCTTGAAAATGTTTTCCAAGAGGCTTCTTCAGTTCCAACTGAATGGTGGGGAATGGAAAGATTCCAGATAGGAAGAAGGATGTTTTTCATTTGGGAGCCTCTTCCCCGAATGAAAAAAAAGCAGCCAGGAGACCCTGAATTCTAATTCCACCTTCGGCATGAAAAACTGGCTGGATAACTTTGGGCCAGTCACTCTGTCCCAGCCCATCCCACCTCACAGGTTTGTTGTTGTTGCTGTTGGGAAACTAGGAGAATGTTTGCTGCCTTGAGTTATTTGTAAACAATAATAAAGGTGGGATAAAGGTGCTTCAAATTCTGAGATGGGCGGCATATAAATTTAATAAATAAAAATAAGGAATGAAAGTCAAATCAATAATAATAACATACTCCTGCTGATAGAACCATCACATTTTAGAGAAGAAACAGTTTTATTGCACAAGTGGGTGTATCTGTTTTGAACAATGTAAGGGTCTCATCCTTTTTGATGTAGACACCTGATCTTCTAACTTCTTTAAACTTAATTTGCTTTTTAATTTCGATGAATACGACAGTGTTATCATTGTTTCTAAGCTTTGTCTTCCGAAGGTGGATGCTAACATAGGTTTATAGAATCATCCTCAGGCGTCTTTTAAACTTACTAAGCTCTTCCCAACTTACTAATTTTTCTGTTTCTTTTTTTAATCTTCTATCTCCTTATCTTCTTTTGGAGAAGATAAGCATCTTTCGATTAGCCACAGAGGGCAACAGAGGGAGCCCTAAAACAGAATTAGCAACTGCTCCTTTTGACACGTCCACTATTTTTCTCTTACATCATTTGTATTTTTAAATTCTGAACTTTGTCCTATTTTTATGGTTACAGACAAATTTACTTGAAGAGTAAATTACGGCAGAATTACAGAAAGCCACCTTAAATATCAGGGGAAACAGATACTTTGATTTTCGTTTTTGCCAGTATGAAATACTGCTGCCAATTCATAATGCAGTCTTTCATTTTATGCTGCTTCTTTAGAACACTTACACTTAGAAGAAGAAAAAAATAAGATATTTAAAATAACACTTGACTGAATTGGATTGAATTGCAAAATTGCTTATGTATGTACTTTCTGAAGCAGAAGTCCTGAAAAACATAAGAGGTGGAAAAAGACATGGTTTTTGATTTGATGCAAGAAGTAAAAATGGTTGATATGTATTCATTTTTACCTTTATGTTTTGCTTTGTTTTTTGTTTTCTTTGTCTCAAGAGGTTCCCATGCTAAATCCTTCAATGGCTTTTTTAAATTTAGGGAAGTTTGTAAGCTAGTTTGGGGATTCATTGAATGGAATAAGTGATTGAAATAAAGTAACATGTTGCATTGGTGAGTCTTTGGGACTTCTAGTCTCATCTCTTAGATCTACAAAAGCACTGTGTAGAATTTTTTACATTTTGTGTCCACATCAACAAAATGTCCTGCTACCTGAAGATAGGACTTATATTAGATTTAGATATTCTCTCCTTGCAGTAAGAGCACCCCTGGTATTTTTCTCTTAAAAACTATTTTAAAATTGCTGGCTTCAGTTGATCAGTGTTTAAAGGGACATGGTTTTTCAAAAACCATTTTAAAACATTTTAATTCTGGAACATAGTGTCAAATAAGGTGGGATTCAATGCTTTGGATCTGAAGCTATGCAGGTGAGTGAAAGTTGGTGAATGATGGGCTAGCACTGATGATGTTACCTAGTTTGGTAATGAAATGTCTGCAAGAAAACCATCAAGCTCAAAGAACACCAAGGACAGTTCCTTCCTGAGTTACAAATATTAAGATTAGATTAAGATAACCTTTATTGTCATTTTTTTACTATGAGCATACTGGCCCACATTAAAAATGAAATTCTGTTGCTCACTCTCAAAAGATCCCATGCCTCCTCTGAAACACCATTTTGGCCTTGGATCCAAAGTGCTGTTTGTAAGCACAGGTGTTCTTCGACTTACATTTAGCGACTTCTCAGAGTTACAACAGCACTGAAAAAACCTGACTTACGACTGGTCCTCGCACTTATGACCATCACAGCATCCCCGTGGTCGTGTGATCAAAATTTGGGCGCTTGACAACCAGCATGTATTTGATGTTGAAACTCTAGAAAGAGTACAGAGAAGAGCAACAAAGATGATTAGGGGACTGGAGGCTAAAACATATAAGGAACGGTTGCTGGAATTGGGAATGTCTAGTCTAATGAAGAGAAGGACGAGGGGGGACATGATAGCAGTGTTCCAATATCTCAGGGGCTGCCACAAAGAAGAGGGAGTCAAGCTATTCTCCAAAGTGCATGAAGGCAGGACAAGAAGCAATGGATGGAAACTGATCAAGGAGAGAAGCAACCTTGAACTAAGGAGAAACTTCCTGACAGAACAACTAATCAGTGGAACAACTGCCTCCATAAGCGGTGAATGCTCCAACACTGGAAATTTTTTAAGAAGAGACTGGACAGCCATTTGTCTGAAATGGTATAGGTTTCCTGCCTGAGCAGGGGGTTGAACTAGATGACCTCCAAGGTCCCCTCCAACTTTATTATTATTATTAAATACTATAGTTGCAGCATCCTGGGATCATGAGATTGCTGTTTGCGACCTTCCCAGATGGCTTCTAATAATCAAAGTCAATGGGAGAAGACAGATTTGCTTAATGCCTGTGACTCACTTAACAGCTGTTGGACAAAAAAAAAATAATCAGGCTGATTCACTTAACAATCAACTTGCTTAGCAATGGAAATTCTGATCCCAGTTGTCATAAGTCGAGGATTTCCTGAAGTTAATTGTATTAAATTCATATTGCTGCCCATCTCACTGTAGTGACATTGGGCAGCTAAGTAATGCTAAAAATACTGTACAAAACAACAGGAGAAACCAGCATATCTGGATACTCCTAACTGTCAAAGTCATTCAGTCTTACTAGGGTTCAGCTGAAGGCTGTTCTTCCCGATCCGGGACCTCACAGCCTCCACATGTCAAGAAAGCATCATATGGTTGGCCCCCAAATGTCCCACTTTTTGTTTGTTGGTATTCGTTTTATTTCCAAGAAGACAATCATTTCTAATTGTCTTATCATGTCTCCCTATTTTAAACTTAATCATTTTTAGTTTTATCATTTTTGGATCCTGCTGACTTGGGAAAAAAAAGGAAAGAAAGGTTGGGTTACTGAAATTCCATCTCTGGAAGATTGTGTGTTAGAGACAGCATGGGATCTAGTCATCTTTGTTGTTGGATATGTCAGACAATTTGACAACATGGTGAGGATTATCATAGAGAAGGCTTGCTCCTTCACAAAATGACTATCATAGCAGCATGGCTAGTTAAAGAAAACGGAATGGAGGGAAAATGCATGATACTATGGAAAATATTTGTAAATATGATGATTCCTACAAGCAAAGGGGACTATCTTCTTCTTTTGATATTTACTATATATTGTACAAACATTGTATGTAATCATAAGGACTCTTAGGGGACTTAAAAGACATTCTATTTTGTATTTCAGCTGCTGCCTTTTTTGTCACTTATGAATACACGAAAGCTGTCCTGCACACAGATGCTTCTCCATATTTTGCTCCAATAATTCACATGATGGCTGCCTCCTTTGGAGAAGTAGTAAGTAAACGTTTATATTTAGTGAAATGTACTTAAACAACCCCATTGTTATGATTTTTCCTACCTTCTGGAGTAACTAGGTAGTAATATATAAGATAATGATTATATAACATAAAAATAATTTAAAGCATACACTCGTGACAGTGTATTTAGCAGCTACATCTCAATTCTAAATAGACAGCTACATCTCAATTCTAAATAGACAGCTACATCTCAACTCCAGATAGAGTAGATAGGATTGTAGAAGATAACTAAAATTCAGTAGCACCAGGGTCAACTGTGTCTCCTAGAAAAAAGATCCATAATTGTGGTTCTTCTATGAAATGGCCTTGTCTTAAGTCACTATCCCACAAGGTACATCAGCATAATAGCACAACAGCAATGATAAAACACAGATTTATCACTACCGAGAAAGACATATATATCTACTGTATCATTGCAATAGTCCTTCTCTGAAGCTGTTAGAGTATGGATAAATCAATCCACACAATTCCATTTTAGGAATGGCTGGGTTGATAGCCTAGTTCAGTGGTGTCAAACTCGCCACGTCACGTGACGTGTCACGACGTATCGTGACTTTTTTTTCATTGCCGGCAATGGGGTGGGCGTGGTTTCGCCATGACGCATCCGGCCCGTGGGCCGGCAGTTTGACACCCCTGGCCTAGTTCAATGTTTTTCAGCTTCAGCAACTTTAAGTTGTGTGGACTTCAACTCCCACAATTCCACAGCCAGTATGTTAGTTGAAGAATTCGGGGAGTTGAAGTCCACACATCTTAAAAGTTATTGAGGTTGAAAAACATTGGCCTGGTTGAAAATCTGCAATGCCTCTTCTTATTACTAAGGCTATCTATACTTTGGAAAATAACTTTGTGCTAAAGAGAGATATATGGACCTGTTTCTTCCCACCAATAAGCATCCTCCAGGAAGAGACCACCCACCCACAGTATAGCCCACTTCAGCTTATTGGATATCAATATTATCTCCATATACTTGCCTGGCCATTTAGTTAGAATGGACAAATGGTAGATGGGTTATAATTTTTCTTCTCTAACTTACTGGTTGCTATTAGCTGTGCCAGGAACCTGGAGCCATGGTGTGCTGGTCTCAGAGCTGGCACAAGTGGATGAGAATTTCTCATTCCCTTCTCCCCTGCCAAATGCTATTGAACTGTCTTTGATTGATTCTTCTTTCTGACCCAAATTGCACACAAAAGGGTAAAAATTGTAATTATAGCTTTATTGATTAGTCATTAAACTTTAATCAAGCCATAACCACAGGAAAAGACTATTATTTGGTAAGCAGGCCTCAACTTTCAGCACCGCTTCCCTCCCCACACTTTTAATTGTTGTTGGACTGTAACAAATGGCTGGTATATAGATATGTAGTAATAAGATGCAGGCACAAGCTTAGGTTCCTGTGAAATTGCTGTTTTATGTTCTCAGAATGTCTAGTGCATTGCAAAATCATGGCCCTACTCTATAGATTGCTCTGATTGAGCTGGATAGGATAGCAGGCTTTTTTATTGGCAGCTCCTTGTGAATTCTCATCAGGAGAGAGCTGACTTCTATCTTGCAGCTTTCTGTTGGGGAAGAAACAGGCAAGTGATCCTTGAAACTGCTCAACTACGAATTGCAAAGCTCTCTATTTTAAGGAGGCTCCACGGCTGAGTGATCCAGAGCATGCTTTGCCTACAGAAGGTCCCAGATGGCCTGGGATTAGCCTGAAACCCAGAGAGTCATTATATATATAGGTAGTCCTCAACTTACGATCACAATTGAGCCCAAAATTTCTGTTGCTAAGCGAGACCATTGTTAAGTGAGTTTTGTCGCATTTTAGACCTCTCTTGCCACAGCGGTTAAGGAAACCCCTGCAGTGGTTCAGTTAGTAAGACGGTTGTTAAGTGAATCTGGCTTCCCCATTGATTTTGCTTGTCAGAAGGTCGCAAAAGGTGATTGCATGATCCCAGGACATTGCGACCGTCATTAAATATGAGCCAGTTGCCAAGCATCTGAATTTTGATCACGTGACCTTGGGGATGCTGCAATGGCCCTAAGTGTGAAAAAACGGTCATAAGTCACTTTTTTCCAGTGCTGCTGTAACTTCAGATGGTCACTGAATGGAATGGTTGTAAGTTGAGGACAACCTGTAGTCCCTATAGACACTATAGTTAAAAGGCTTAACTCTTTCATTCACAATATAGCTTGCTTTTGGATTACTATGTTGTATAAATGCAGGATTTGTGTTTTAGCATATTATAGGAATCCAACAAACATGAGGTCTTTTTTTTAAATAACCCATTGACTGCTTTTTCTTCTGTTTTCATATATATATATATATATATTCAAATTCCTTTTTTTGTTGACAAAGAGTTAAAGAATTAAATGGGAGACTTGGATAGCTATTTCGGGCTCATTCTGCCCTCGTCAGCAAGCCACACCCTCTATGGGATTCGAACCTGGGCAGCCTGCATGCTAGGCAGTGTATTAACCTCCAGGCCACCAGCTCTCCTCCCCTCTTTTGTCAGCCGAACCAAGGGAATATACAAAAAGCAGTAAATTCTCCTCTGCCTTTTACACACACATATGTGTGTATATAAATAAAATAATATATATTATTTTATAATATATAATATATAATAATATAAATATATAATATATAAATAAATATAAATATAAAATATAAATACAAAATACAAAAAGGCAGAGGAGAATTTACTGCTTTTTCTTTTTCTTTCAACACCCAGCCAGGGCGGATCCTACAGGTTAAATGTTAAATTTAGTTGATCACTTTTTCCTCTTTTTTTGTACACTATTTTTTTTTCTTTTTTGTTGTTAGGGTTGAATGTATGCTTTTGTTTTGTTTCATTTTGTTTGTTTGTTTTTACTATTTTGTTTTTTATGATAAAACAATAAATATTAAACCAAATGAGGTCTATGAATTAAATAATTATTAAACAATCATTGCATTAGTCAACCATTTATCTGGCTTGAACAAGATCCTAAACTTTAAAGTATGGTTTATATGCCATAATGGCTGACTTCACATCCTGCCCCAAACCATAATAATAATAATAATAATAATAAAGTTGGAAGGGACCTTGGAGGTCATCAAGTCCAACCCCCTGCTCAGGCAGGTAACCCTATACCATTTCGGACAAATGGCTGTCCAGTTTCTTCTTAAAAACTTCCAGTGTTGGAGCATTCACCGCTTCTGGAGGCAGGTTGTTCCACTGGTTAATTGTTCTGTCAGGAAATTTCTCCTTAGTTCTAGGTTGCTTCTCTTCTTGATTAGTTTCCATCCGTTGCTTCTTGTCCTGCCTTCAGGCGCTTTGGAAAATAGCTTGACTCCCTCTTCTCTGTGGCAGCCCCTGAGATACTGGAACACACAACATAATGTAGTTAGCTTTGGTTTTGAACATTGTATGAACCTCAGCTGCATAAAGCGGGTGTCTATGAACCAGTGTATGACAAAGGGACTGATAGGACATGAGCAGTGACTCTTGAATGAATCACAACAGATTCTGAAATATTCATAAACTTTGGGGCTTGTTCATGTTATAAAGCTGCTAGGATTCTTCCGAACTCTTGTGCAAGAGAGCAGATAACAGTGTTAAAAGTGCTGGGGGAGGGGGAATGAGATTTTGCCACTAGAACCTGTTGGAGAAAATGAAGGGCAGTTATATTGGGAGGAAACTCAAATTATGGCTGCAGCTGGAAATTGCTTGTAAATCAAAATGAATGGAAGCAGAGAGTTACAAGCAACACCAGCAGATTCATCACACAATTAAAGACCCAAACCAGCAAATTAAGAACTGTCAGCTATCTAAACAGCTGCCCACATGGTTTTTATGGGAATTATATTCAGGCGAGTTCCCTTTCTGTTTTTTACAACCCACATTACTTCAGTTTATAGGATTTACTATGCTGCAGATGTTGTTGCTTCCTCCTAACCTCCAAACTCCCAAGAGTTATGTTTAAAGTGATGAATGGTACAGTGGGGCAAAAAAGTATTTAGTCAGCCACCAATTGTGCAAGTTCTCCCACTTAAAAAGATGAGAGAGGCCTGTAATTGTCATCATAGGTAGACCTCAACTATGAGAGACAAAATGAGAAAACAAATCCAGACAATCACATTGTCTGATTTGGAAAGAATTTATTTGCACATTATGGTGGAAAATAAGTATTTGGTCACCTACAAACAAGCAAGATTTCTGGCTCTCACAGACCTGTAACTTCTTCTTTAAGAGGCTCCTCTGTCCTCCACTCATTACCTGTATTAATGGCACCTGTTTGAACTTGTTATCAGTATAAAAGACACCTGTCCACAACCTCAAACAGTCACACTCCAAACTCCACTATGGTGAAGACCAAAGAGCTGTCGAAGGACACCAGAAACAAAATTGTAGACCTGCACCAGGCTGGGAAGACTGAATCTGCAATAGGCAAGCAGCTTGGTGTGAAGAAATCAACTGTGGGAGCAATAATTAGAAAATGGAAGACATACAAGACCACTGATAATCTCCCTCGATCTGGGGCTCCACGCAAGATCTCACCCCGTGGGGTCAAAATGATCACAAGAACGGTGAGCAAAAATCCCAGAACCACACGGGGGGACCTAGTGCATGACCTGCAGAGAGCTGGGACCAACGTAACAAAGGCTACCATCAGTAACACACTACGCCGCCAGGGACTCAGATCCTGCAGTGCCAGACGTGTCCCCCTGCTTAAGCCAGTACATGTCCGGGCCCGTCTGAAGTTTGCTAGAGAGCATTTGGATGATCCAGAAGAGGATTGGGAGAATGTCATATGGTCAGATGAAACCAAAGTAGAACTGTTTGGTAGAAAGACAACTCGTCGTGTTTGGAGGCGAGAGAATGCTGAGTTGCATCCAAAGAACACCATACCTACTGTGAAGCATGGGGGTGGCAACATCATGCTTTGGGGCTGTTTCTCTGCAAAGGGACCAGGACGACTGATCCGTGTACAGGAAAGAATGAATGGGGCCATGTATCGTGAGATTTTGAGTGCAAACCTCCTTCCATCAGCAAGGGCATTGAAGATGAAACGTGGCTGGGTCTTTCAGCATGACAATGATCCCAAACACACCGCCCGGGCAACGAAGGAGTGGCTTCGTAAGAAGCATTTCAAGGTCCTGGAGTGGCCTAGCCAGTCTCCAGATCTCAACCCCATAGAAAACCTTTGGAGGGAGTTGAAAGTCCGTGTTGCCCAGCGACAGCCCCAAAACATCACTGCTCTAGAGGAGATCTGCATGGAGGAATGGGCCAACATACCAGCAACAGTGTGTGCCAACCTTGTGAAGACTTACAGAAAACGTTTGACCTCTGTCATTGCCAACAAAGGATATATAACAAAGTATTGAGATGAACTTTTGATATTGACCAAATACTTATTTTCCACAACAATGTGCAAATAAATTCTTTCCAAATCAGACAATGTGATTGTCTGGATTTGTTTTCTCATTTTGTCTCTCATAGTTGAGGTCTACCTATGATGACAATTACAGGCCTCTCTCATTTTTTTAAGTGGGAGAATTTGCACAATTGGTGGCTGACTAAATACTCCCCCCCCCCACTGTATAGTAGTTACAGGTAGCCCTGGCTAGGTAGTAGATATGGATATATGTTTGTAGACTATTTTGAGATTGCAGTCCTGGTTCAGTAGTAGACTTCAGCTCTTTGTTCTTTCCCCTGCTTTTTCCTACTGTAGCTGTAACTTAAGTCTTTACCCTCTCCCTTACAGTTAGCATTTTCAAAATTTATTTTTTATGATTGGCCTTTTAGTTTAACCCTCAGAAGAGCTATTGAACTATGATCCCCAGCCTTCTTCATCCAAAGGCCCTTCAAAATTGTTGGGACCATAACTACTCAAGGAGAGAAGCAACCTAGAACTAAGGAGAAACTTCCTGACAGTTAGAACAATTAACCAGTGGAACATCCTGCCTCCAGAAGCGGTGAATGCTCCAACACTGGAAGTTTTTAAGAAGAGACTGGACAGCCATTTGTCCGAAATAGTATAGGGTTTCCTGCCTGAGCAGGGGGTTGGACTAGATGACCTCCAAGGTCCCTTCCAACTTTATTATTATTATTATTACTCTCAGAATAGCTAAGCTGGCTTTCATGCCGAGACTAGTGTGACTACAGTTTCTCTCTCTCTCTCTCTCTCTCTCACACACACACACACACAGACAGAGAGACAAGACAGAAGCAGAGACGAGAGTGAGAGACAGACAGACCGACAAGACAGACCTTTCTTCTAAGGCATGGGTGTCGAACTCGTGACGTCACGTGACGTGTCGCCACGTATCGTGACTTTTTTCCCATTGCTGGCAATGGGGTGGGCGTGGTTTTGGTGTGACGCATCCGGCCCATGGGCCGGCAGTTTGACACCCCTGTTCTAAGGCTTCTTCCAGGGCTTCAAGTTTACATATTTTTGCCTCCCTCCTCCAAGTTTATTCTTAAAATGATAACCTTGCGAAATGTGTTGGACTAAGTGGCCCAGTGGACCTCCATGGCTGTGAGGAGATGCAGTTCCAGAGTCTCAAAGACCACAACTACTACTGCAGACCAGCTTATTACTTCAAGAGGAAGGATTGCTTCACTCTGGCAATGTCAGGACACAGTGTACACATTTTTGTCTGGGTCATGAAGCAGCACCTTCATTGTTAACTTTCACATCATGCTTTCTGATCACATCTCAGTCTGTCTCCTCTGATTAGGTGATGAGTTGGTGTGATAAGAATGATTGATGATACTGGCCTGTGATAACAAGTTCAGGCCAAGCAAGTTAAATGATAAAATTTTACTGATGAAAACTATGTTTTTGAGACATACCTGTTTTGAAAAAATCTTGGATTTTTTTTTTTTTTGTAGAGAGTCAAATCTTCTGGTTGCTGAAGTCTAGGTTACATCACTCATAGTGAGTGTCCATAAAGCTCAAGGTGAAGTGTGCTCCACCAAACCAAACAGCAGAAATGATTGAAGGGATAAGGAGTAAATATATTATCAATATTTAATATATTAATTGTAAAATATCATATTTTAGAATCCAGAAGCTAAAGGATGCATGGCTGGTAACATAGCAGTGTTGAATTTTCTGTTATTTCCTGTATTGGAGTGAGATTTGTAGGGGATTTAAAGGGCAAAATGGATGGTTTAAAACATTGTGAATGCTTAACATGCTTACTTTGTCCCTTACTTTCTGCAGAAAATAGGTGAAAATTGGTACGTTTTCTGCTGGATTTTTGGCAGCTTACTTTAGGAGGCCAAATGAGGTTGCATGTGGCCTCTGTGGCTTTCTGTTATTTTTATTTAGATTAATTTCATTGCCTTGTTCCTTTAGTGGACAATGCAATTCAGGACTTTCAGTTATGAATGCTTTCCAATATATAGGTAGCCCTCAACTTACAATAGTTCATTTAGTGACTGTTTGAAATTCTAACAGCACTGAAAAAAGTAAATTATCACTGTTGTTCACACATACAACCCTTGTTTCTTTAAGAGCCACATGATGAGTCAATTCTTTGCTTGTTCGGTGGGGGTGGGAGCAAGGGATTGCAAGACTGGCTGGGAAATTGTCACGGACTGTTCAAAATGGCTATCATATGACCATAGCAGCACCCTGAAGCAGCCACAACTTCCCCAATTTTCATTTCCTTGGGAGTTACTGTTCTCTGATTTTGGATGCATTCTGTATCTAAGCCCTTTTGAGGTAGCTTGATTCAAAAATTGTTGCCCTGTGATGTGCTGTTTTGCCCAGTTAATGGTAATGTCGAGAGTTTTAGTAGTATAGAGGTAGATGTAGTTTTTTTTCCATTGTCCCTGCAAACATTTGAAAGAGTTAGTGTCAAACTTTTCGCAACAAAAATAAACCTGTGCCTATGAAGTATTGCAATTGTGATCGCTAGATGGCAGTATTGGCCCATATATTAAATAATGAAATGTTTAAGGCAATCCTCAAAAAAAAGGAAAAAAAGGACCTGAAGATATAGGTAAATCATTCAATTCATATAAAATTGCTTCAGAAGACAGTATAAGGTATAACAGACTTAAAATGCAAGGTTTTGGTTGAGCATCAGAAAAAGATTCCTATTGGTAAGAACTATATAAAAGTGGAACAGATAGATTTGGGAGATAGTGCTCTCTCTCTCTCTCTCTCTCTCTGTGCTTGAAGTGTTTAAATTTATGCTCAATGACTGTCAAGGATGCTATTGCAGTAGATTCTTTGATTGGGCAGGGTTTCCATCTAGCTGACCTTTAAATTCTTTCCATAATATGATTTTATGACCATACTGATGCTTCATTGCCAATGAAAAATATCAAATCGAAAAAATAGGTTAGTGGGTTGATTACTAGGCAAGCGTTCAATGCAGGAAAACCCATGTTTTCCATCAGTCATATAAGGAATAAGATAAGTGGCCCAATACATCTAGACAACCTATTGAGGATTGATTTTCAAGAGTCCTCAAGTAACTATCTTGGTTAAAATCAGTGAGAATAATTTATTTCAGTAGGTAGCCTGTAGCTTGAAAGCACACAGAATGGCTGTTCTTTGCCATTAGCTCTCTGTGACATGTACAATAAAATAAATGCAATAAGCTGAAGAGTTCTGATGTAAGGGAAATGGTCACCGTTCTATCTGCGGTGGAACTCAATTTACCTTGAGAAGCTTATAAGAAGAGAGCGTTCTACAGAATTAACACGAGAAAAGAATGTTGGGGTTTGTTTTTGTTTGTTTGTTTTGTTTGTTTTTCTGAACACCGGAATATGAATCACACATGGGGAGGTGAGATGTGTCCATAGCTAAAGGGGAGCAGTCAGAGATCAAGTTCTGGGCAAGGCTACCCATTACACTCACTGCGCCTATCTCACTGCCATATCATCACCTGTCATAGAATAGAATAGAATAGAATAGAATAGAATAGAATAGAATAGAATAGAATAGAATAGAATAGAATAGAATAGAATAGAATAAGTATAGGAGTAGCATAGGAGTAGAATGGAATGGAACAGAACAGAATAGAATAGAATAATAATGGAATAATAGAATAGAATAATAATAGAATAGAATAATAGACAAGGTTGCTTGTCTAATACGAGTTCCTGCTGAAGTTGTGAAACAATGGCATGGCATGGCATGGCATGGCATGGCATGGAATAGAATAGAATAGAATAGAATAGAATAGAATAGAATAGAATAGAATAGAATAGAATAGAATAGAATAGAATAAGCATAGGAGTAGCATAGGAGTAGCATAGGAGTAGCATAGGAATAGAATGGAATGGAATGGAATGAAATAGAAATAGAAATAGAAAATGCTTTATTTGGCCAAGTGTGATTATACACACAAGGAATTTGTCTCCAGTGCAGAAGCTCTCAATTTAAATGCAAAGCAACAGAGTAATGATAATCATAACATGATGCCAACAAGATGGGGTAATAGAGATCACAAGAAGGATAATACTATTACTACAGCCATACAGGATGGGTAAATATCCTTAGGCATAAGACAGTGCTGTGTGAATTAGGTCTTTGTGTCTAGTTGTTTTGGCGTGCAATGCCCTATAGTGGCATCCCGAGGGGAGGAGTTGAAACAGTTTATGTCCAGGAAGTGAGGGGTCTGTAGATATTTTCTCAGCCTTTCTTCTGACATCTGATTCCTGTAGTAAATAGTGTTAGTCCTCCACTGCTCACATTAAGGCCACAGGTTTCTTGGCCATTGCAATCCTTGCCAGGCCTTGCAGCTCCACCAAGGTCTTACTCTAAATTATATTGGTTTTTTCAGGTTGCTTGTCTAATACGGGTTCCTGCTGAAGTTGTGAAACAAAGAGCACAAGTGTCCCCATCCTCCAGTACCTTACGGATCCTTTCCCAAACTGTCTATGAAGAGGTAAGGCTGAAGAGAAATCGGGGGGGGGGGATGTGTGTGGGAAGGGGGTTTCTAACTTATTGGAGCTAATAAAAGTATATTCAGGAAAGAAAACCCTAACTTTGAAGGATTGAAGGGTACATCATCCTGAGGAGATATTGTGAACACTTTTGAAAAATGGGCATGGGGTGATTTGGCTATTTACAATATGGCTGCCGTGAGTTAGATGACAAACTTCAAAGCACCAGTTTGGGAGAATTTTTACCTGCACCCCTTCTAGTCCTCTTCCCACAGGACAGTTCACCCTACCGCTGCCTAATTTCTTCTAGACGGGTTTACAAAGTTCTCAAACTGTCCCCTGAAAAATGTTTGTATGTATCCGTTTCAATATAGAGAGACCTTATTCTTTAAGCTTCCCATTGGGGCAGGTACTTCCCAGCTCTCACTTGCTTTGATCTGCAACTTGTAGACAGTTGAGATTGGGTGCCTTGAAGATGTTAAGTGTGCAGAGTTGTTAGTGAACAGAAGCAATTTATTCAAGGAAAGCAAGCGTGCGTGCACGCACACATACACACACAGAGAGATAGTTCAGTGAGATATTTATCCCTAACTTTCAATTAGAGTTTCAAATAAGAATCAGTTAGGATCTTGCAATAAGTATTAAGAGCAGTAAGCAGCAATAAAGCTTTATTGGTTTAACAAAATACTGTAGGTGCCCACACACTTATACACACTTAGATCTCCAGTTATCTCTCGTTACTAGAACTGCCCAAACACCAGAATGAAAGAAGGGGAAGCTCTTATCCAGATAAGAAGCATTTTCTCTTTTCCAGCTTTTATAGTTGGCATTGCTGGGACATTGCTGGGACATTAATGGATTAATTGCTACTTGTTCATTTGTCACTTCAACTGGCTTCCTTAGATGTTTGCTTTTATGCTTTCCATGCATATGTGCATATATTTTTAAATAATGGTGACTCTCTTTGTCTAATGGTAACTGTATAATGCTATTGGCTCTAACCTTCCAAAAAAATTTCTTTTTCTTTATTACAGTAGTTAGCTGAGGACACTTAGCTGAGGCAGCTATATTAAAAAAAAATTCTTAAGAGTACTTATAGGGAATTCTTGGCCTTGAGAAAAGATGCTAGAGACTGGTGCATTGCAGGGTGTCATTATTGCTTTTGTTTTCAATTAGAATTTAACTGAATTAAGTTAACCCAAATAATTTAAGTTATTTATTTTAATTGTTTAATTATTACAGTCATTTTAATTTAATTTAATTGTTTCCAAGTTATTAAATAGTATTTAAAAATAAGGGAGTAATTTAATTATTAAATTGGAAAGTAACTGACAATAAAAATAAAATAGGAAATTTAATACTCAGACCCTGACAATGAAATCAGTATGATATTTTTAAAGTTTATTTTTATTTACTAAATTTCTTTGCTGCCCATTTCGCTGTGAGGCAACTCTGTTAAATATTAAATTTTTCCTAAATTTAACTTACAAGTAGTCCTTGCTTAACAACCAGTCACTTCATTATGAAGGACACCTGAAAAGTTGCTTGTGACCTGATTCTGGAGTTTTGATGGCAGCACAACACAACGCACACACACCACACACACACACACACACACACACACACACACACATCCTATGGTCACATGACTGCATTTTGGACACTTGGCAACCAGCTAACCTTCATGGCTGGTTGCAGCCTTCCATGTCACATGATGTGAGTTACAAGTTGCTTTTTTGACTGGTTTCCAGCAAAGAAATGCCCATAGGATTGTGACATTTGTTTAACAACTGCATTGTTTGCTTAATGACCACCACAAAAAAAGATTGTAAAATCAGGTCAGTTTACCTGGGTGCCTCAACATACAACCATCATGACTTAAGAGGGAAGTAAGTGTTGAGCTTCATTACAGTCATAAGTCCAGGAGTAGCTTTACTTTCTTTTATGATATGTATTTTGAGTAGCCAGTGACTATAAGACTCAGCAATAGATTTCTTTCTCTCTTCGTTCTTCTAGGTTACTAACTTTATATTATCCCTTCAATGTCCAGTTCTAGATGATGAACACATTCAAAAGTGAGATTAAACTCGGGAAGTCAATGGGTAGTGTGTTTATAATCAATATTGTCAATTTCCTGGAAGCCATTACATTATCCTTAGTAAAGCTGTTCTGCTTATCATCTAATCCTCAATATGTTTTCAGCCTTCCCTAACAATTTGCAGGAGTTGATTGGTTTTCTTTGTTGGTTTTTTTTAGGGTATCCTAGGACTCTACCGAGGTTACAAAAGCACAGTATTAAGAGAGGTAACACAATTTGCTTTTCTACTTCGGTAAGGAAAAAAAAAAAGCATTGATAAGGAGTGATAAAAAATGCTTCTTCACTGAATGGAAAACAAGCCTCATCATGGAAGAGTTTGCATTGAGACTTCATAGTAGTTGACTTTGTGTATTGCTCTGAGGCTTTCGGTTATAGCATAATTTAGAGACTGGATGAGTAAATGAATAACATTAATAGGAAAAACTGTTAATATACAGTAATTAATCCTGACATTGCATTAAATACATTCTCTATTATGTAATGGCCTGACCTGGCAAGCTGATTGTAGTCTTCCTATGGTTTTAACTCGTGTAAACATTTAAGTAGCAAAAATACTAATTATTGCATGTTCTAAATGATTGAATGAATTACACAGGGCCCTCAAATACAAAATGAAATGAAGAGTGCTATAGAAATGCTTCAGATAAATTACGTTCTAACTTATTAGGAGTATCTTCCTGCCTTCCTAACATAGAAGCTAATTAAGGAACCAGTCTGGACTTATTAAAAAGTATAATTTGTTCCACAGCTCAAATTCAGATTAAATACCTTAATTTGCAGCGAACAAGTTGAACCAACGATACTAGCAATTTTTGATAGCAATTGATGCAATCAGTCTATTTAAAATGTATAATTTATTTATATGATTTATACAGATGTCCATCTTTCACAGATGACTCTGGGCAGCTGAGGAGATTAAAACAAAACAATCCCAACAAAGTAACCTCCCACACACACCCAAGGATAACCCACTCATTATCAATAGTAGCAAAACTTACCTATCTCCTATATTTCTTTATTATAATAATAATAATAATAATAAAGTTGGAAGGGACCTTGGAGGTCATCGAGTCAATCCCCTGCTCAGGCAGGAAACCCTATACCATTTCGGACAAATGGCTGTCCAGTCTCTTCTTAAAAACATCCAGTGTTGGAGTATTCACTGCTTCTGGAGGCAGGTTGTTCCACTGGTTAATTGTTCTAACTGTCAGGAAGTTTCTCCTCAGTTCCAGGTTGCTTCTCTCCTTGACTAGTTTCCATCCATTACTTCTTGTCCTACTTTCAGGCGCCTTGGAAAATAGCTTGACTCCCTCTTCTTTGTGGCAACCCCTGAGATATTGGAATACTGCTATCATGTCCTGATCCAGTTGTCTGGAAAGATAGCCAGATCTCCAATGGTTTGCTCCATTGGGATTTGGAGCGAATAAAGAGTGACTTCAATTAAAGCAAAACAAAAAACAAAAACAAAACTAGTTCTAATAAAAAGGCACTAAAAGGTGCTTCCAGACCAAGAGACAACGTTTACCTGCACGGTGTTGCAGTTATGAGCTGCAGTAGTTTTTCCTTGATTCAAAAAGTATTTGTCCTTTCATTTTCCTTCTCTTATATCCTTAAAAAGAAGTCTAATCCAACCACAGTCTTTCTGTAAATGAAGATTTGATGGCATTGCCAATGGAAAAAAGAGGAAAGCATCCCGAACACATTCAAGTTAATGCTTTCTCCAAGTTCAGAAACTTCAGTGCGGTTTGATTTTCAAGATGTTATGAATATTTTAATATGTTAAGAAAATATTTCTAATATATTGCCCCTTTAACCATGTTTTAGGCAAAAAGCACATTGATCTTCATGTATATAATCATGCAAGACACTTTTCAACCTTTTAGCTAAAGTCATAATATTTTTTTTAAATTATTACTCCATAAAGATATTAGTAATCTTGATAGTCAGGTCTTCACCTTCTTCAGGGATTAATGCTATGTTTGCAGTTGACCAACTTTCTTGTATCCTAACACTATCCAGAATAGATTCATCATTTTTTGAAGATGATATAACAGTTCATCTTCAAAATATTTATAATAGGGGGTTGGCAATCTATGTAGGCCTGGAGTTCTCTTTTTTTTTTTTTTAGCCTCACAAAATTCCGTTACTGTTATAGGTCCATTCCATCTGTTTTTGTTTATTCATCATTTTTGGTAAATTTTGTTTCTTTGAACATTCATCCACTTTTGCTGGGGAAATTTCTCCTCCTTTGTATAGTTTTGTACAATACTGATATAATATTCTTTGCATATCCATATCATCCATTATGATAACATTCCTATTTTGTAATTTTAATCTATTTCTTCTCACTTCCTTTTCTTAGTTTATATGCTAATCACTTCCCCAGCTTATTTACTAATTCAGAATTCTTCCACTTTGCAAGATTCATTATTTTCATTTCTTTGATCATTAACATAAAAAGCTGGCATTGTAAAAAATTAATTTGCTGTGAGATATTTTTAGATTTCAGAATATTATTTAGCAGAATTGGCAATTATATATGACATACAAATGCTCAGGTTTGTGTGTGTATATACATATATACATAATATATACAGTATATATACAGTATATAGCTTTTGAGTCAGCGTTGACCTCTGGTGTAACTTTCTGGTTAAGTCCTTGCAATTTTCTTGACAAGGTTTTGGAAATGGTTTGCTATTGCCTTCTTTTCAGGGCTGAGAAAAAACTGAGCCAAGATCACCCAGATGGTTTCATAATTAAGACAGGACTAGAATGCATGGTCTCCTGCAATATTGTGAGGTGCCCCAAATTTTTGTAGCTCAAAGCAAACGTAGTCCAAAAGAACACAACATTCAAATGCCAAAACTTTCCCACAACTGATCTCAAAAACTAGCCCGGTTGGGCAGGAAAACCACCCAGCTGGTAACACTAGTCTTCTGGTGTCTAGTTTGATGCCTTAACCACTACACTAATATGTATATCTCTCTCTCCCCTTCCCCTCCCCCTCTTCCTCTGCCCCCTCTCTCTCCCCCTTCCTCTGTCCCTTTCTCCATCTCCTTGTCTCTCTCCCTCTCTCTCAACTTTTCCCTTTTGGGGAGGGGAGTAGGATAAACATTTTGGGCACCATAAAGCAAGGAGGTTAAAATGTTTTGCATGCTTCAACACAAAATATAAATTGTGAAACAGCTCGGAGTTTTGTGACATCTGAAAATTGCTACTTCAAATGCCAATTTCTTCAGCAGTTTATTTTTTCTTTTAAATCTTTTCCTTGATGGGTTTTGATCAGCTGGTAATGACTATCTTGGGCTGAAAGAACATCATAATGACTTTTTTGTTCTGTGTGTAAATGCTGTTATATACGCTAACTGCTAGAACTTTCAAAGGTATACTTCCTCTAGTTACTGGGAGAAATGGGGATGGGGTGTGCTTTTTTTGTAGCACCCCATATATTATTTAGTTGTATGAGGAGATGACACCTGCTTTTCTCAAAACAGGAACACCCTCCACCTTCTTGTTTTCTGTACTTGTTTTCTGGCTCACTAAACACAGGTTGCTTGGTGAAGATTCCACTTAGTTGCAAAAAAGAGAAAGAGAGAAGAAAGAAAAAGAAGATGAAAAGGCTAACAAGGCTTTTTGATTTCTCTAAGGGGCGTTGAATAAATGCAGTTGGTAAAGAATACTGATTTGATTTCTTTCTTTCTTTTTTTGTATCCTATCAGATAAAACACACACTTGCAATGGAATGCTATTCCCTCTCAAAAAATGTGTTTTGACATCTATCAGGGTGGTAATTAATTTCCAGGCTGGTCTCTTAGCATAAAACCTGACCTTTGTTTACTGAAAATGGCAACATTTTGTTGGAATTTAATTGGGGCCTTTTCTATTATATATATTCATAAAAAGTTCCTTCAAAACCAATTTCATTTGAAATATTGCTTTTGGGGGGCGGGAGGGAAGCACCTGCCCAAATAGAACGAGAAACAAATTATTGTTGAAATGAAATGCGACTTCGCGGCAGAATGAAACAAATCACAAATGATGAGTTGTACAATGCTGTTAGATCTTTTCTAATGCTGTGTGCTTAACTCTATGTATAAAGGCTGCTGTTTCCCAACTCAAAATATTGCTGGTTTGTGGGAAACTGTTAAATTGTTTGATGTGTGTGTGTGTGTGTGTGTGTGTGTATGTTTTCGTAGATTTTCACGGGTACAGGTATGCAGGTCTTGGCGTATTCGGGTCTTTTCCCGTGTAAGATTGAGAGTGTCTTGGCGACGTTTCGACGAGGTCCCACTCGCCATCTTCAGGCTGGTGTCTTCGGCTTCATGCTTTGCTTGCACGAAGCCGAAGACACCAGCCTGAAGATGGCGAGTGGGACCTCGTCGAAACGTCGCCAAGACACTCTCAATCTTACACGGGAAAAGACCCGAATACGCCAAGACCTGCATATATATATATATGGGTAGACAAGCCACTGGCATGTTGTGAATCCATTGTGAATCCATTGTGAATCCATTGTGAATCCATATTTAAGTTAGATCAAAGAAAATAAAAGAAAATACAGACATTATCATTTTTCTTGAAGCGGGAAAAAGTTCTATAATGTATGAGAAGCAGGTTGTTAATTATTGAAGATTTTTTTGGTTGTTTTTTTTTATATTGGTTATGGATGCTGATAGGACCCGAGTTATGTTCATCTCTTTTCTGGTTTCTGATAAAGTGTGGAGTATTGGACAGGTAGTTTTTGCTTAATGACGTTCGTTCAGCAACCGTATGAACTTAATAACGGTGCTGAACAAGTGGTACATACAATAGGACCTTGCAGTTGTGGCTGTTGTAGTGTCCCCAAAACCCACCTGATCACAACCTAGGTGCTTGTCAGCCAGTTTGCGACTGTGATATCACCGCGTCCCATATTAATGTAATTTCCATTTGCTAACATTGCTGCCTGCTTCCAGCAAGCAAAGTCAGTGGGGAAGGTTGGAGGTTGCAAATTGCAACTGTGTGATGTCGTGCATAGCAGCGTCATGGGATTTACTTATCGATAACAATGGAAGAGGTGAAGTCATGTGATGTCACCTTTTATAACTTCATCACTTAGTGACGGAAATTCCAGTCACTTCATTGAAGGAAGGGCTGCCTGTAATCTTTTGCAACCTGGTGCCCTCAGATTTCCCAGAATTCCTAGCTAGTGTTGGAATTTGGGGATTTGATACATCTGGGCACCAGACTGAAGAAGGCTGGGGTAAAAAAAGAAAAGAAAAGAAATACAGGAAGCCCTCAACGTACGACCCCACTTGAGCTCAAAATTTATGTTGTTAACTGAAAAATTTGTTAAGTGAGCTTTGCCCTATTTTATGACTTTTCTTGCCACATTTGTGAAGTGAATCACTGCACTTGTTAAAGATTCACTTGTTAAATTAGTAGCCTGGTTGTTAAGTGAGTCTGGCTTCCCCATTGTCTTTGCTTGGCAGAAAGTTGCCAAAGTTGACCACATGACCCCGGGACACTGCAACCATCATAAATATGAGCCAGTTGTCAAGCATCCAAATGTAAATCACATGACCGTGGGGATGCTGCAATGGTCATAAGTGTGAAAAATGGTCATAAGTCACTTTTTTCAGTGCCATTGTAACTTCAAACGCTCACTCAATGAACTGTAGTAAGTCGAGGACTAACTGTAAAGCATAACAATGGAAGCCAGGATGGTTTAGTTTCCTCCTTGCAAATGGCAACATCTTCCGTTCTTTATTCTCATCAGCTGTGTCCACAACTTTCTTGGTTTTCCTCTTGGATCAATTCATTCTTCCTTCATATATTTATTTTGTCACTTAATTCTCATTCACTCTTTCTATATGATCAATCACTGTAACTGCTTTAATATTGGTTACATAAAATTAATTTATTTGCCCTTGTCTGTGGAGATTCTCAGTCATCCAGGTCATAGTTATCGCAAAGGTGCTTTTTCACGAGGCAACTGGACTTTCTTGTTTTTCCTTTGAAGTTCAGCTCTGGAAGCTGAAGAAGCTTCTTGGATGAGAAGTGAAATGTCTTCAGCTCTGGAAGCTGAAGAAGCTTCTTGGATGAGAATCGAAATGTCTTCAAAGAAAAACAAGAAAGTCCAGTTGCCTCGTGAAAAAACACCTTTGGGATAACTATGACCTGGATGACTGAGAATCTCCATAGACATTTATATGTAATAGTAGGAAGATGGCAGTTCATAAAATCCCATCCAAGTCTCTTTAAAAATGAGTGTATCTTTTCCTGGGTGGGTAGAAGATGAGGTAATGGAGTACAAAAAAGGCCTAGTCTTTTTTCATACCGAGAAAGCTTCCTGATAGTCATTTAACAGTGATGAGGCTCAGTACCTGGAATTATCTCTCCGCTGTGGGATGTTGCCCTGAGCAATGAAAAGCTTATCTTTTTTGCTCATTCATTTCAGCTGAATCTTTTTTGCCTAATGATCACTGTGATGTTTTTAATAACTATAAATGGTTCAGATGATTTTTTTTAAACAAAATGAAAAATTATATATTATGTATACATTTAATTGTGCTGGAAGCATCGGGAATCCTGTTGCATGAAATAGAACAGAGGCATATTGACACAGCTTGTGCTGGGGGAAAAAAAAGAGTCTGAAGGGGTAAGTTAAGCCACAGCAGGGGGAAAAACTCTCCATGTGGCATTCACACACCATTTTTGCCAAATGTGATCATACCGATAAGGCCAGTGGTGTGGGGAATTGAACGTCCTTGGGCTCACAGTTGGATGATGAGCTGGTGACATCTATAGTTCCTCTGCTGAAAGTTTATCCTAGTAAGCTGAGCCAAGCTTTTCACTGTCTGTAGAATTCATTTTATTAACTATGACCAAGGAGAACATCTGTTAGAATTCCATTATATTTAGTTCATGGGAAAAAGCATAGAAAGGAGGGAATCCCTCTGTTGATCTTCAACTCTCCCTTTATCAGATTTGCAAAATGGACCTTATAATGAGTGCAGCTGTAGAAATAAAATGCAAGTTTTGAATTTAATTGCAGTTTTACTGTAGCATAGTGCTTAATGATCTGTCCTATTTAACTATAATGCAATTAAAATTAACATTATTTCTCCATTAGTAGTAGTATTGCAAGTTTGAATGGATTAGGTTTTGTAAAACTCCTTTGACTCATAAGATTGCTAATCAGCAATACAGTGAAATGGAATATAAGCACATAAGAAAAAGAAATATCGACTTCTTACTAAGCTGTTGTAATCTTCTTTCAAATTTACTTACAACTTCAGAGAATTGGTCTTCTGTAGAAAGTGCCATTAAAATGTATACTCTGTTTCTAGAGGTATGATAGTTTAGTGCCCTAGATCAGGGCTTTTCAACCTTTTCACCGATTGTACCACTTTTAGGATATGGCAATATTCGAGTGCCACCTAGCAAGGTGTCAAAAACTTGATGACCAAAAAAAAACCCTGTTCAAAGTTGCAATTGCACTGAAATGACTTATGACCATTTTCACACTTATGACCATTGCAGCATGCCCAGGGTCATGTGATTTATATTTGGATACTTGGCAACTGATCCATATTTATGATGGTCACAGTGTCCCAGGGTCATGTGATCCCCTTTTGACAAGTAAAGTCAATGGCAGGGCTGCTGGTGGCCAAGTGCTAAGGCAGGACTTCCCTCCCTCCCTCCTTCCCTGCCTCCCTCTTTCTCATGCCCACCTCCTTCTGAAGGAAGAATTTGAAAAAAAAACACCATATTTTTTCTCTTCCATATATTCATCAAACAAGGAAAAGCCTCCAGAAACAGAAAAGACAAACTGCTGAGTGAACTAGCTTAAAAAGGCACATTCCCCTTTAAGAATTAGCTACTGGCTAGAAAGGAAAGTAAGGAAGAAAAAAAAATGTAGTAAGTATTGGCTGCTGGCTAAGGCAGCCTCCCCAAATGGCTCCATTCATAAGTAAAGGAATCTACAGGCAAAATCCATTCAGAAGAAAAATACTTCAAAATCCCTTGCAGCAAAACTTACAGCTAACAATAGCAGAGCAATAGAAGCTAACACCAGCCATCAGCCATCAGCCATCAGCCAAATAGAAATTGCCAAACACTCCTTAAGAACACAAAGCCCACATTGCACAAATCCCAGAACTTCAAAGTCACAAAAGCACATAAGAATCCTTCCAATCTCCATCTCCCTCCCTCCCTCCTTCTCTCTTCCATGCCTCTGCAGCTCCAGAGGACTCTCTCACTGTAAGTCCTTGCCTGTGCTGGCTCTTTCCCTCCCCCACTACACTTGGCTAGGCAGGGCTGCGTACCACCTGCCACTCGTTAATGTACCACAAGTGGTACGTACCACAGGTTGAAAAGCCCTGCCCTAGATAATGCTGCTCCCTTCCCCAGTGAATGTTTGTTTGGGTCCTGTCCCCTGCTTTTAAGCCTACTGTTGCTTCCTTTTTCATTTTTTTTCTTTAAAAAACACTTTATTTTTGGCTCTGCATCATATTTAAGGATTATACTCATGTTTAAATTATGCCTAAAATTCAATCATTTTAATACTGAAGATCCTTGAGTATCAATTACTGGAGTCGTTATTCACAGTGCTTGTAGTTGCCACTTTGTTAATTGCAAAATGTTTCTTTATACAACACTTTTGTGACTGGCACGGTGGCCTAGAGGTGGAGCGCTCTCCTTAGAATCAGGAGGCTGTGAGTTTGATCCTAGGTAGTGGCAGATATTTTTCTCTCTGGGCGCAATGACTTATTATTGTCTACTATGAATAGGCGTCAGGAAGGGCATCTGACCAATAAACACTCGAGGTATGTTCAGTTACCTCGACTCCACCCCAATGCAAGGGATTACAGGATTGTTAAAAGAAAAAAAAAATCAAACACTTTGATGCCGAAATCAGATATGTCTCTTCTGAACTCTTCAGAATAGTATAGTTAAGGTTAGGATAGATTGAGATTTAACCACTTCCAACATTCCAGCTTATGACTTCTCCTCCTAAGCCAGGGGTGTCAAACTCACAACGTCATGTGATGCGTCGCGACATATTGCGACCTTTTTTCCATTGCCGGCAATGGGGTGGGCGCGGTTTCACCATGACGCGTCCGGCCAACAAGCTGGCAGTTTAACACCCCTGTCCTAAGCATAGTGTGCCGATTTGTCTTGACATATCAACTGTGTGGATATTAGTTTATTCTGTTTGGATTCATACAATTATATGTTTGGAAAAACAGTCCTGAAACTTAATATAATTTTATAGAAAACAACTCTGAAAGCATTGAGTTTAGTACATTCCAAAGCCGTATCTGTCCTGCTTTTAGAAACAATTGTGTGCCAATCAACACTTACAAATTGAGTAAATAAATACATAAATAAAGGACTCAGAGTCCTTTGAGATTGGAGCGACCAATATATAAGAGAGGACTCCTTGTCAAAACTAGATTCCATTGTACAGTAGATTGACAAATTTTAATTTCAACTCTGCCATAATTTCTTTGACTTTATTTCTGTTAACATTTCATAGCTTGTTTATGAGTTGTTTTTATGTAATTTGCATTGCACTGATTTCAGTGGATCTAATCTAAATAAGACTGCTTGGATTTTATTTTCTGTTCGGACGGGTGACAAAATGCTTTCCATGTATACAAGACACTCTTAGGCTAAGCAAAGGAATTCTTTCTTGGAATCGTATTTGCCCTTGATTTAAGTCAATGGAAGGTTTCTATTTTTTAAAATTCCATTCAGATTTCAATTAGAGATGCATTACTTGCTTTCTTTAGGGACCTGAGTCTTGGTTCTCGTCAAGCAACCAATATTTGCAAGGGATGGAGGTGGGATTTCCAAATAATCTAAACCAGCTATAACAACAACGGAGAAAGGAATGTACAGATGAAGAGTGGGAAAGCTAATTAATATGTGGCAATTGTGAATATAAATACGCCATGACGCGTCCGGCCAACAGGCTGGCAGTTTGACACCCCTGTCCCTAAGCATAGTGTGCCGATTTGTCTTGACATATCAACTGTGTGGATATTGGTATATTCTGTTTGGATTCATACAATTATACAAATACTCTCTGGAAATTTTGTGCTGAAGCTCCATATAATAGAATTTCAGTGTGAGAGTATGCCAACTTTTAGGGCTTTGGGTAAAACAAAATATTTAAATTGAATAATTTCATGGATTTTTTTTTCCGTCAATGAACACACATGATGTTGACTACCAGTGTGCAAGTGCTTAATAAACATATTGCAGTCCTTTCAGATAATTAAATGTGAAAAAGAAAGGAAGCGATCTATTTTCTGAATATTTCAGATTTTTTTGTATTTGGTTATATACTATTTTAATTTTAATTTGATCTAGAGCAGGGGTCCCCAACCTATGGTCTGCGGCCCAGTACAGGCCATGGCCCTGGGAATAGCTAGCGAGCCCCGCCCCATTCGCGGTAGCACCGCCGTGCGGGCACTAGCTGCCCCATTTGCACATGTGCGGGGACGCTAGCACCGCCGCCAACATCACGTGGGTGCCAGTGGCCCATTTGTGTATGTGTGCGGGTGCCAGCCCGCAGGCCATGGGTGTGCATGGCCCACTTGTGCATGTGTGCATGGAGCCACATGGCTGCACATTTCCCTGCTGCTCCCTTTCCTTCCAGGCCATCAAGCCGGAAAGGTTGAGGAACTCTAATCTAGAGATTTCATTTGTCTCCCTGTCATCATTCCTTTATTTTAATGAAGGGTATTTATTTATTTGGTGTATGCCATAATGAGTTATAATGTTTCTCTGACTCTTCTGAAAAAAAATTACATTATTAAGTTATGAATTATGGCTTTGGTTAAGCCTGTTTCCTCCCTAAGTTCTGATAGGAGAATTAGCAATATTCCCTATTAATTTGACAAAGTGAAAAGAACATTTCTTTGGAAACCTGGATTCTTAAGAATACTTTCCTTCAGTAAAAGGAATAGTATTTTTTATTCCTTTTGAAAAGGAACATGATATTTAGAAAATGTAATGCTGTTTTCCTTGTAGTCATTGAAATAACTAGCTTGTTGGAACAATATTATGACAATTCTGTGACAGTGCACTAGAGGGTGCTTAATGCCTAAGCTTTGTATAGCTGAAAATGTTTCCAGAAGAAACATCTTCAACAGAAAAATCAGTTGAAAACATTTTTTAGTTTTTTGGGAGGAGAGAAATATCCATTTTGATTGTGTGACAGACTTAGAAAAAAACATAATGCTATTTACATTTGGGTCACAATAAATAATCAGTTTGCTTTTCAATTAATGGACTTCCAGATCTTCAGTTCTTTATTTTATCTTTTCGCTCCTCTCCGTTTCGCTCCACTTCTTGCCTCCAAATCAATGTTGACTCTGCAAGTCTCTGCAGTTTTCTTGGCAACATTTCAGAAGTGGCTTGCCATTGCCTTCTTCTTCTTAGGTCTGAGAACAAATGACTGGCTCAAAGTCACCCAGCTGCCTTCATGCCAGAGGTAGAACTAGATCGCCCAGGTTCCTGATTTCTAGCCTGGTATCTTAGCCGCTATCCAGGGGTAGGCAACCTTGGCTCTTTTATGACTCGTGGACTTCAACTCCCAGAATTCCTGAGCCAGCCATGCTGGCTCAGGAATTCTGGGAGTTGAAGTCCACGAGTCATAAAAGAGCCAAAGTTGCCTACCCCTGCGCTATAGCAAACTGGCTCTCATCTGTCCTTCTTGCCTTATTTTGAAATCCTGAACCAAGCAATGTAGTTTGAAAGTTTAGAAATAGTTTCTTAGAAGCACTAAATGCCAGGACCTGACATAGGTGGTGTATTTTTATAGAAAGACAGTTGCTTTTTAACATATCAGATTATTTGTTCTTTTGAAGCATTATTACCTGACCAACAATAGCTCTCCAGTATCTCAAGCAGATATAATTGTGATCATCTGCTGATGCCACATACTGAATTCGGGATTTTTCAGATGCAAATTAGTTTACCTGCCTTCAGAAAAATGATTTTTCTTGAAGATTTTCTGAAAATACTTACCAGTCGCCCCACATACTCATTCAAATATTAGTGAACAGTAATTCTCATAAAGTTAAACTTATCCTTCAACTTTTGCTGCAATCTAAAAGAAATATTCTTATCAATGGATCCAAGCAGTCTGATTTAGATTAGATACACTAAATCACAGCAACTTTTGCTAAATTCTGGTCATGTTATAATAATAATAATAATAATAATAATAATAATAATAATAATAATAATAATAATAATAATAATAATAATAATAATAATAATAATAATAATAATAATAATAATAATAATAAAGTTGGAAGGGACCTTGGAGGTCATCGAGTCCAACCCCCTGCTCAGGCAGGAAATCCTACACCCTACACTGGCTGTCCAGTCTCTTCTTAAAAACTTCCAGTGTTGGAGCATTCACCGTTTCTGGAGGCAGGTTGTTCCACTGGTAAATTGTTCTAACTGTCAGGAGGTTTCTCCTTAGTTCTAGGTTGCTTCTCTCCTTGACTAGTTTCCATCCGTTGCTTCTTGTCCTGCCCTCAGGCGCCTTGGAGAATAGCTTGACTCCCTCTTCTTTGTGGCAACCCCTGAGATATTGGAATACTGCTATCATGTCCCCCCTCATCCTTCTCTTCATTAAACTAGACATACCCAATTCCAGCAACCGTTCCTTATATGTTTTAGCCTCCAGACCTCTAATCATCTTTGTTGCTGTTCTCTGCACTGTTTCTAGAGTCTCAACACTTTTTTACATTGTGGTGACCAAAACTGGATGCAGTATTCCAAGTGTGGCCTTACCAAGGCATTGTAAAGTGGTATTAATACTTCACGTGATCTTGATTCTATGTTTTTTTCAAAAAATAGTTTTCTAATGGTTTCATTCTCAAAAAGCTAATTTGTATCAAAGAAAGCCATTTGTCCGAAATGGTATAGAGTTTCCTGCCTGAGCAGGGGGTTGGACTCGATGACCTCCAAGGTCCCTTCCAACTTTATTATTATTATTATTATTATTATTATTATTATTATTATTATTATTATTATTATTATTATTATTATTATTATTATTATTATTATTGGCTTTCCTTTGCATTTGTGATTGACTAATTCTTGTTAAAGGCATTAGACTGATATGAATGAATATTAATTTTAAACATTTCTTTTTATTTCAAACTAGTCTGTCAACTTCGAGAACTGTTTTGACACTTTCTGATGCCTGATTTTATTGGCAGTCATTCTCTAATATAGTTTTTAGAAAATATGGGTAGCTTTTCTGAGTTGAAGACTAGATTATTGGTGTTATCAATGTTTGTGAATACTTTGCTTAATATAAGATTTGTTAATAAATACAGTATAATTCTGAAGAAGTTTGGTTCAGATCATGTGGTTGAAGATGATGCATAGTTCCTCCCTTTTAGCTGGGCAATATTATGGTGGTGAATTTCTCATCACAGATAATCTCGCTAAAAGTTTTCATTGCACAGTTAATTCAATAGTTGCTAGCAATCACTGAGTAATTTTTCAAAACAACCTCTCCTCTCTCTTCTGATTAGTCAGTTTCATAAGAGTTACCGCAAAAGTAAAAATAAGGGACTCTGTGGTTTCAGGGGCAATAGACTTCTCATGAAATCAGGATTAATCTCCTCTTCCCTGAATTTTTATATCTTCAGAATATCCCAATTTAAATGACGTCAGTATGATTCATAAGAACAAAGTTTAGTTTCTGATTGTAAGAACTTCAAATTTGTTCCTGGCTGGTGAAGATGTTGCTTGAATAGAACTCTCTCATATTTATTTTAATGCTGTTCTTTAAAATCAGGTTTCCCAACATGGTTTACAACACAGTTTAGTTTTTGTTTGTTAATGCAGTTCTTGGAACCATAATAGACTTTTTCTTTTACAAAACTGAGTTTTGAAGTCCATTTATTTCTCAAATTACAACCATTCTTTCAGCTACCATTCAAAGTTATGGTGACTCTGAATGAATTGTACTTATTGTACTTATGTCGCAAAGTTATGGCTGTTGCAGTGCCCCCACAAACACGTGATCAAAATCCTGGCACTTGGCAACCAGCCCACGCTTACGTCTTCAGGGATGCTTCAGCTTCCCCACCCTCCTATCTCCCCATGTCTGCCCTCTTGGCCCCTGCACTCTGTGGTCCCTGCCGCTCTGTGCTCCTCTGCTGCAATTGACCTTTGCTGTCTTCTTGCTCCTGCTGCTGACCAAGCACGCCCAACCTGGACCTTCGCAAGGCAACCGTTGGCCGTGCATGCCCTCTTCTGCAGCCAAAAGGGGCAGAGATGTGGAGGAAATAGGCAGAAATTCTGCAAACAGCAACTTCAAGAGAGACTTGCAGGAAACTTAGTTCATTTTGAGATCTCTGAGGATAATCATATGTGTTTTGGAAAGTTTTGTACGTGTGATAACATCATGACACATGTCCTTTTCCCATCACAGACAGCTCTACCCTCTTCCTATGTTTTTCCTGCTTTTTCCTTCATCTCTTTTCTTCTCCAGCAAGAAAGGATCACAGCCATCAAAATTGGCAAGCGTTAAGCATGTTAATTAGTTCAATACACTGACCAATTCTCTGAATTACAAGTTCAAAGAAACATGTGGACATGGATGAAATCAGATTTTGGCATTTCTCACCCTGATTGTTCTAGGATACTCCGAGCTTCTTTGATCTGTAAATAACTGATGGGTTTTAATGCTTAGCTCAAAATACTTCAAACACGTTTTGCAGAATTTTGTTTTTAAACTTGCAGTGAATTTTATGTTACAACTTTGAACTGTGCAGTGAAATTGTTCACGTTTTTTTTAATTTCAAGGAGCACTATAATTCTTAAAATTACAGTAAGGAATTTCTCATTTTTGTTTATTAAGCAAGGTCCAGTACATGAGTGAATGCATTTCCGTATTTAATTGTAAGGCCTAGATTATTGATTTTTTTTTTTAAAAAAGAAATGCATTACAACTGTGTTTCTACATCTGCTGTTCAATACCATAGTGTTCCCAAGGTGGATTAAGAGAATAAAATAGTACAAAATGCAATGTTGAATGTAAATAATTTGAAATAAATCCAACTCTAATAAAAGATCTATCAAGAAACATCCATTAAATATCCATTAGACCTGGTGGTACAGCAATAAGAATGCAGTATTGCAAGCTAACTCTGCCCACATCTTGGAGTTCAATCCTGACTGGCTCAAGGTTGACTCAGCCTTCATCCTTCCAAGGTCGGTACAATTAGGACCCAGATTGTTGGGGGCAATAGGCTGACTCTGTAAACTGACCAGAGAGTGTTTTAAAGCTCTATGGGGCAGTTGTTGTTGTTAGTTGCGAAGTCTTGTCCGACCCATCGCGACTCCATGGACAATGTTCCTCCAGGCCTTCCTGTCCTCTTACCATCTTCTGGAGTCCATTTAAGCTCACGCCTACTGCTTCAGTGACTCCATCCAGCCACCTCATTCTCTGTCGTCCCCTTCTTCTATTGCCCTCAATCTTTCCCAGCATTAGGCTCTTCTCCAGTGAGTCCTTCCTTCTCATTAGGTGGCCAAAGTACTTGAGTTTCAACTTCAGGATCTGGCCTTCTAAAGAGCAGTCAGGGTTGATCTCCTCTAGGACCGACTGGTTTGATAGCCTTGCAGTCCAAGGGACTGGGGCAGTATATAAGCCTAAATGCTATTGTTATGCTGTGACCACACCTTTTAAAAAGCATTCATAAAGGGAGCCAATTGTTTTCTTCTGGAAGTAAATTCTATATTACTTTATTTGTTTATTTATTAAATTAAATTAAATCCCTCACTTATAAGGCAACTGTATAGAGGAAACTACTAAAAAGGCCATTAAGCAACAGTCCACCAGGTTTACTAATAGTTTGTTGCAAGTGAATAAGTATGACATCTTCTTGAAACAAGTTCAAATGGAAATGGATGGGATTTCAAGTACGTTACCCTGGATGGGGAAGTCTAACATAAAGTATCTAATATGTTAATCACACAAATAATAGACATGTATTTATTTTAATGCTGTTCTTTAAAATCAAGTTTCCCAACATGGTTTACAACACAGTTTAGTTTTTGTTTGTTAATGCAGTTCTTGGAACCATAATAGACTTTTTCTTTTACAAAACTGAGTTTTGAAGTCCATTTATTTCTCAAATTACAACCATTCTTTCAGCTACCATTCAAAGTTATGGTGACTCTGAATGAATTGTACTTATTGTACTTATGTCGCAAAGTTATGGCTGTTGCAGTGCCCCCACAAACACGTGATCAAAATCCTGGCACTTGGCAACCGGCCCACGCTTACGTCTTCAGGGATGCTTCAACTTCCCCACCCTCCTATCTCCCCATCTCTGCCCTCTTGGCCCCTGCACTCTGTGGTCCCTGCCGCTCTGTGCTCCTCTGCTGCAATTGACCTTTGCTGTCTTCTCGCTCCTGCTGCTGACCAAGCATGCCCAACCTGGACCTTCGCAAGGCAACCGTTGGCCGTGCATGCCCTCTTCTGCAGCCAAAAGGGGCAGAGATGTGGAGGAAATAGGCAGTAGGGAGAGTTGAAGAGGTGGCAGTCCCTTATTTTGGAAGAAGCAAGGTTCGGGGCTGGGAGGAATCAAGCAGAATGGTTCCGATAGATGAGACCAACTAAAACAGAACTCTTGAGGCTTGAGGTTTCCTTTAAGAACATTTTTACTGGCTACAAAGTATCGGCACTGTCAAAAGTGAAACCAAGACTAAAGTTCCCTCCAAAAAAGTTACAGTATACAAAGTTAAACTTCCCATCCCAGTACTATGCAATCAACTACGTTTCCCAATAGAATAGTTTGGCGGGTTTTATAACAGAAGGCTCAGCTCCCCAGTCTAACAAACAGAAATGACCTTGGTTCCCACGGGACAAGAGAATTGTTTAAGCTAGCAGAAAAGTTCCACCACCCCCTTCCCATTCTGGTGGCAACCGAAAACGAGCCAAATGGCTTCATTCAGGTTTGTTGCAGAGTTGACACAGGAATGGCTTAGCTTGGCTAGGGTCCTTGCCTAACGACCAATGGGATTAGGTTAAAACAATGGCAGTGGGGAGTGCCAGGAGTGCACTCACTAAGCGATGTGGTCATGTGATGTTGCACTTTATACCATCATATCTTGAGGACTATTTGTACTTAACCTTTGTTGTAACTTGAGGACTTAACCTTTCACCCTACCATGCACAGTTGTTTTGTTTTTAAATATACACATGTTCAACTGGCATTGAACATTCTATCGTGCAATTTGAAGCTAGATCCTAGCTGGGAGAAATTGTGTGGTATAATTCCCCAGTAGCAAGAACCCTTTTATGCATTGTTTTATGATTTCAACCTTGTCATGCTTGGGCCATATGGCCAATTTGTATCAAATTTTGTAAAAAATATGTATCTTGCCATCCCAAGGTGTAATATATTATTGTTTACAGCAATGCAAACTTCTCCAAAATTAAAATAATGCAAAAGATAAACAAGAGCAGGATTTCAAGCAACTACAAAATATTACCTCCTGAAATGGCTATATGTTTAATAAAAAAAAATGCAGAAGCTTGGGGAAACATGTTGGGTGAACTTTATTTATTTATAAAATTAATTGTTATCTATAGAATTCTTACGAGGATTGTAATGATAATTGTCATTCTCACAGAGTTGAGGATTGTCCTCAAATTAATAGCCACAACTAATAAAAAAGGAATGTTATATCTAATATTTGATCATTTCTAATCTGATAACCCACTTACTCAATAACCTTTTGGCTGATTTGTACATAAGATTTTTTTTTTGAAGTAAAAAGGGCCTTCAGAAAGTTAACAAATATGTTTTAAGTTACTAATGCATGTGAAAACACCCTGAATCTAATTTCAGTTTGCCTACTCCCTTTCACACAACTCTATAAAAACAATGGGGAGGTGGTTTGGTTGCCCTTCGTCCCAGTTCCTGATTTTCATGTAAGTTAAATGTGATGTTCTGATTTCTCCCCCCCCCCCTATAGAAATGAAACAAAGCAATACAAAAGGAATTTGTGAGAGAACATATGGAATTCATGCAGATCTTGACTTATTAAACTAGGATTTAATTATTCACTGTGGACCAATGGGGATTTCAGATTTTTTCTTAGTTAGCTTTGCAAAATGAATGACTTCCAATCTTCTTTTAATAGGTTTTTAGGAAAGGTTAAAATACATTGCTTACTTTGCCATGTTTTGGAGCAAAATGCAGTATGCTTTTACAAAACTTATTATTATTCCTCATTCTCATTTGGAAGCTTTTGTTTTTGCGGCAGAGCAACGTGTCGCTCATAAAGCAATAACCAGGTGGACGGTCACTGAAAGGAAAAAAAAAACCTGCAAGTAGAACATTATGGAGTGATGCCTTTGGAGAATTCTTTTCAACTTTGGAACAAATTCATTCTGCATCTGCTAGGTTTTGGCAGTGAGGTCCACTTCCATTTCATGAGGAACGGGTGGGTGGGTGGATGAATTGTGGGGGTGGGAATGGACATTTAGTAGACACTAAGGTCCATATGCACAGCCTGAATATGAGAAGGAAGCAAATAACATTGTAATGTATATATTCAGAGGGGGGGGGGGTTGAGTGATTCTTGCACTCAATAGCTAGTCGGAATAAAACCCAAGTGTGCTGTCAAGGGTATGGCGGATGAAGAATAGGGGGGGAAAACTGCATGAATAACTGAGAAATGAGGCTGTCTTTAAAGTTAGGATGAGAGAGTGAATGATAAAAGATTGAAACTGGAAGGTTTCTCATCTTCTGGAGCCCAAATTCTTCTTCAGATTTTCCGAGATATATCATGTTTGCGAGAACTTCCTGTGAGATTTTTCTCTTGCATTGCCTAAATCCTTTCCAGGACTAAGGCACAGCTTCACTTTCCCCTCCCAAATTCTTTCCTTCTTTCCCAACTGTCATTTTCCTCAGCCACCATTTTAGTTTTGCTGTTGAAAAAAAAACCTGGTTTCTTTCCGCACCCGCTTAAAGAATTAGCCTTCATATAGTATGCAACTGGAAGAATATCCTATTTAAATTCAGCCCAAACTCATGTGGTTGTGTACATATAAGTAAAAGGCTAGCTTACAGCATTGGATAATTAATTTTTCAACCTAGACTAGGATACCGGGAGAGAATTTTAAAATTTTATTCTTCTTTTGGAAAGGATGCAGCAGCAGGGAAAACGAATGTCAATTTTCAGTTATAATTTGGTAAACCAAAGGTAGGGTATGCAACTTTTTGGATGTCAAAAGATGCATTGCAGTTAAAAACTTAATATTTGACTGGTGTGCTGGGGGCTACAGTCTAAAAGCTATTGGGACAGACAGACAGATAGACACACAAACAAGGAGAGAACCAGAAGAAAACTAAATTGAAATTTGATTTAAATATTAATTCATTTGGGTTCTGCTGACAGGCTAGATGTTGTATCAAAGCAAGTTATAACCTCTATTAAATACACTTAACGTAACTATGCCTCATGTGTTTAATGATCTTTTTGTTTGGCCATTTTAAAAATGAGAACTTGACAGCATTTTTGGAATTTCTGTCTTCTGGTCATTAGAAAATGTTTTTTATGGAAAAAACAGAACAAAACATGACATCGTGTGCTTAGAGAATCTCAGAAATTCATCCATAATTATTTTTTTTAAGTTTCTTTTGTAGAGAAAGTTATTATTTATTGTATAGTACAATCAAATCACTTTCGAACAAAAAGCACAAGAGACAAAAATAAAGAACGTGAAACACAAAGTCCAAAATATAGTTTACATCTAATACACTGGCGTACTAGTGAACTATGTAAATATGCAGACTAATTTTTGTATAAGTAGTCCTTGACTTACAACCATTTGTTTAGCAAGCCTTCAAAGTTACAATGGCAAGGAAAAAAGTGGCGAACAGCCAGTCCTTGCACTTAAGACTGTTGCAACGGTCCCGTAGTTGTATGATTAAAATTTGGGCATTTGGCAATCGGCATGTATTCACGAAGGTTGCAGCATCCCAGAGTCATGTGGTTGTCATCTGTGACCTTCTGACAAGCAACATCAATGAGGGAAGCTGGATTCGCTTAACAATTCGCTTAACAATTTGCTTAGCAATTGTAGCAAAAACATCGTAAAATCTGGCTCAACTCACTTAACAATCACCTTGTTTAGCAATAGAAATTCCGGTGCAACGATGGTCATAAGTGGACGACTACCTCTGTACTGTTCTAATACATGGTAAACTAATTACAGAAACTAACTATGGCTAAACATTTCTAAAAGTGAACGAGGTGGGAAATCTTATCAATATAGCTTCCCAGTGAATTACTTTCCTTGAGTTAGTGTCAGCAAACAGATTAAAAGGCTGCATTTTACATCTGTTTATCTGGGAGTAATCTCTACTGAATTTGCTTCAGTGGAATTTGCTTCAGTCTAGTCATGCATATTTGCCTAGCGAAATCGATTAATGTCTAAAATAATTTGTCATATGCTGAGTCATTACCATTTGCTAAATTCAATCGGATCTTTGAAATTATTGATTTCATATGGGCAGATGTAGCCTTCAATGCTATTTAGATTTTACATATGGTTTGAATGTAAGATATTGGAATATCTCTTAAAAAGTTCATCAACATGGAGGATATTTCCCTTTAATTTTTCTGCACCTCTTGCCTGTGAATATGAGGAATGAGCTTCTTCCACTAAGCGGCTGTAATTATTGGTTTGACTTCCCAAAACATGATGTTTTACGAACAAGCCACAAAGTGGGGAATTAAAGGAGAACATTTTGCTCAAGAACGGATCACAACGTGAAATTTCTTCACTGTTCAGTTTGGAATGCTGTATTCTATTAGTGTTGCTATTTTGGGAGACCGTATTAGCTTTTTCTAGGAGTGTTTGATAACATCTGTCATCTATCATGAGTTATATTTTTAGTATTTTGACTTAATGTTTTAATTTTTAATTCATCTGTGTATGCAGGTTTGTTCTAGTATGATTTGAAGCAAACAAAACAAAGCCTTATTCTCGTTTGCAATTTTCAAATTCTTTCTATAGGTTCGCCTTTTAATGAAGGAAGAAGTATGTCCATATGGAAAGCTTAGAAGGCTTTCATGAAACATTTTCCTTTTTTTCCTCTTAACCACTTTTGCATTTTCTGCTCTCCAGCTATGCAAAATTAATCTTAAAGAATTATTTCATATAAGCAGCTGTTGCAGAAAAAATATTTTTGTAGAATGGCAATTTTGAAACTTAAGTTTCCTGTAATCGTGTTTGACATTTCACTGAAGGAGAATGGGAAGGGGGATTAATTCTATAAAAAAATAAAATAAGGGAATCACTGAAAAATTTCAGAGGAATGGCACACAATTGTCCCATTTTTCTGAAGATCTGGTGGTAGAAACTCATTATACGTGTTCTTACTTCAGTTTCTTCCTGTTACGCAAATTCACATACTTTACATTGGCTTTGATGGTCTGTTTGTCTAAGGATGTAAAAAAAAAAGTGCAACCTTGTTAATTTAGTTATCAAAGCCTTTTTTTCTTTTTCTTTTTTCTTTCTTTTTTTTTAATAGAGCATTTGGGCTTTAGCTAGGCTGCTCAGGTTTTGCCTGGTAAAGGGTCATTTGCTTTATAAGTCTTTGATGCTTGCTGTATCAACTATTTTACCGTTAGTGTTTATAGTCCAGCTATATGGAGGCTCTTCTTGCCTATTCGTACTGCTACTTCATTTGAACTTAAGCTTCCAAGAATTTATCTGTTCTGTTCTTGTTATTTGGAAATGGTGGTGGGGAATACTAATCTCAACTTCTATTAATCATGTGGACAGTACACATTTTTAAAATCACGTAAGTGATTTCAGTAGAAATCAAGGATAGTTTTATACAGGAAGTGGGTTTCGATGGCCTTAAATGATCCATGTGTATTCAGAGAGAATGTATTTTTCAGAATGAAGAGTTCTGGTAGATGTTTGTGTTCTAATTAGACTCTTGTTGAGGTGCTACTTAACGATTTTTATGGTTCTGTTATATTTAAAGTGGTTAACATCAAAGAACAACTGTTCTTTCTCGCACTGAAAGTCCAACAAAGCAATTACACTGGACATCTCATCCTAAGAGTTAGCTCTGATTGTTCCTAATCATTTTGTAATTTTAGATTTCTATATGAAGATGCAGTATCTTTTCAAAGAGAAGTATTTGCCTGTCTGGGATGTCTCTTGTTTGGACAAATATTGCATGATGTTCTCACCCTCTCAGGGTTTCGCTCTTCCAATCTCTACTAAATCCTTTTATCCTTTGTTTTTTTTGGGTTTTTTAAAAAATTGCACTATCCACCCCCATTATTACAACGTTCCACTTAAAAAAATTCTAATCTCACTGAAAAAGCACACACATTTCTTGGCAAAAATAAAAAGGGTGATATCTGACCTTGTATAACTCTAGTTACTTAATAATGCTATTAAAAAAGGATAAGGTAGATTATGGGGATGGAAATGTTACTGCTCTGCAAAGAATCGGGCTGGAAGACATTTTTTTTCCTCTTTTGCCCATCATTGTGATTGTAATGTACATGCAGGGCTGCATCCAGATACTGCAGGTAGTCCTCAACTTACAACAGTTTGCTTAGTGACTATTTGAAACTACGACAACACTGAAAAAAGTGACGTATGACCATTTTCCAACATTTTAAGACCACTGTGGCATCCCCATGATCACATCATCATAATTCAGATGCTTGGCAGGTGACTCATATTTATGATGATTACAGTGTCCCGGGATCACTGTGATCACTGCTTGCGACCTTCCGCCAAGCATAGTTAATGGGGAAACCATGTTCACTTAACGACTGTGTTACTAGCTTAATAACTGCAGTGATTCACTTAACAATTGTGGCAAGAAAGGTCGTAAAATGGGGCAAAACACACTTAACAAATGTCTCACTTAGCAACGGAAATATTGGGCTCAATTGTGGTTGTAAGCCGAGGACTACCTGTATGGATATACTGTGAATGTATAGTATGATCTGTTCTACCTGCAGACTGATCTGGCACATTCCCATCTTCCTTTGTGTTTCCCACACATATAAATATATATACTCCAGTTTGTACTTGGAGACACGTGGTTTTCATGCAATCAGTTGTTCTGTAGCAAACAGCCTCTCATCCCTCCCCTGTTACTGTGACAATCTTCTTTTAAGTCTTCTCTGGGCTTCACCTTCTCAGGATTTCTCTTCTGTCTTCCCAGCTATTTTCTCTTTGTCATTTTCAATTCATTTCCAAGAACCAAATCATTCTTCCTTTATTATTTTCCCAGCCCATTCTTAACTGTCTTCCAACTCCATCCTCATTCACTCCATTTCTCTGCATTCGTGTCAACGTGGGCTTCTGTCAAGGTATCTGGTACCCTTGTCTGCAGTTCTCTTTCCATCGTTGGGAGCTTTCTCCCAACATCAATTGATCTAGCCCAGGCATGTCAAACTGCCGGCCCATGGGCCGGATGCGTCACACCGAAACCGCGCCCACCCCATTGCCGGCAATGGGGAAAAAGTCACGATACGTTGCACGACGTCAAATGACATCGCGGGTTTGACATGCCTGATCTAGCCCCTCTTTTTCTTCTTATCAGAACATTTAACATTATATCCTGTCTTTCCTTCTACATCTTCATTACCTTTGATGATTTTCAGATAAAAGATTTAGCTACAGCTTTCCAAGTTGAACGCCTGACCCTACTGCAAATAATAACTCTGGGGAAAAGAAGAATTGCTGGATCCCTCGTAAGGCTGTTGCTAAGGCACTTCTTTGTACACAGTCATGATGAGGTAGGATAATGAAAGAGTAGAGGAAATTGGCCCATTTAGTCAGTCTGCTCAAGAGCCTTATGTGTCCAAGAATATTGGCTGTCAACTACAACCTTTAAGGTTTACTGACAAACTATTTCCTGTTATTTCAAGTGACAATATGCTGAATCTTTCCGCTTACTTCTTCTGTGACCTGTTTCCTATCAACTTGGTCATTGATCTAATTTGCTTTTCCTGGAAGAGCAGACTGGGATATACCAGCTGGCACTCAATGTGGCCTATTGCTGAAATAAAACGTAATTTTAAGGAATACAGTATTAACTTTTTGTATAAGGTTTATGTATTTTAGAATATGTGCAGTTGCTCAGTCCCAGTCTGTTGCGTTTCAAGTGACATAGTCTATGTCGCTTTATATTTGCAGCAAGATTTACTAAAGGTTGTTTACTTGAGTACATGGGCATTGATATCATTCTTGTCTCAAGAATAAGAAAACAAAATTGATAGTTGCATTCCAGCGAAGAAACATTTTGAAAGGATTATTTATTAGAAAACAGAAGGATCTATGGGTAAATATTTTATCATCAGAGAAGCATAGAGAAAAAGAGTAAGTGCTGAGGGACAAGGAGCTAAAGCCTCTGTGTCATGGTTCCGATAGATGAGACCAATTAAATCAGAATTCCGAGGCTAGAGGTTTCCTCAAAGAACATGTTTATTGGTTACAAAGTATCGGCACGGTCAAAAGTGAAACCAAGTCTGAAATTCCTCCCAAAGAGATACACTATTACAAAGTCAAACTTCCCATCCTAGTGCTATGCTATCAGTTACATTTCCCAATAGAATAGTCTGGTGGGCTTTCTAACAAAACGCTCAACTCCCCCCCCCCAGTCTAACCAACGAAAATGACCTTGGTTCCCACAGGACATAGAATTGTTTAGACTAGCTGAAATCCTCCGCATCCCCTCCCATTCATGTGGCAACTTAGAACGAGTAAGATGGCTGCAGTGTGTAGAGTTGACACACTGTCAGTGAGAAACTAGGGGAAAATGGTGGTGTCTTGGGACAAGTGAAGTTCTACCATGATCAAATGGGCCAGAATTCTAATGAGATAACATGGGGGGGGGGGGGAATCTCTTTTAATTAAATGGGAAGAAAATCTCTGTGGCCTTGCACTATAGTTCTGATAATTATCAAACCAGTTTTATCAAAAGCTTCTGCAGTTGATTTAGGAGAATATGTCAGCTTGGAGAATAGACTTTGAAAGGAATCAGTTTATGGCAGATTTTGGTAGAAATTCCACTGAGAAATAGGAAGTGAGATCTGGCTAGTATTTTCATTAGGGACTGAAATATTTCCAATAACAGTTTTCTCCCTATCTGTTTCACATACGGTGTGTATGACAGTAGCTAAGCAAATAGCATTACAGTATTCTGCATTTCGTTATAATGGTTTTTCTGAATTTTTATAATTCTGATTCCAAATATGCTAAGTTTTCTCCCATGTCCAAACTCTACTATATTATGTTATATTAACTACTGTACATTACATAATACAACACATCACACTACACCACACCGCACTATACTACATTATACTGTACTTTAGTATACCATACCATATCATACCATACCGTACCATACCATACCATACCCTACCCTGCCATGTTAAAATATTAAATGTTTTGCTTTATTTTCCAAAGAGAAAACTAAATATTGTGTTTTCAATGGGGAAAAGAAGGTTTTTCAATGTGGAGAAGCTCTCCACAAATTTAATAGAAATACTGTAGTGGTAGTGGTCTTTCTCCCCCCCCCCCACATCCTACATTGGTATAATTTTTAGCCTAATGAACTATATAGTTTAGATATGAAAGTCAGAAGAAATGACTTTGAACGGGAGTAGTGATCTCTGGAGTAATAGAAAATTCAATTGGTCTCATTACATTGGGCAGTTCCAGAATTTCCATCAGAACGTGGCCAGATCAATATCTGATCTACCCCAAAACAATTTAATTAATCAAGAATAAAGGAACTTTAGAATTATTCAGAATTCCATGGAAGAAACCGCAGATCCTACACTAAAGCTGTATTTGGAAAACAGCAAAGGCAATCATCCCAAGGAAAGTGAATTAAACTCTATGCTCCCAGCTATGAATTATGTGTGTGAGATCAAAAATGTAAACGTTTGCTGTTATGTATACTTTTGTTTGGATGAATTATTGTTGGATTAAACGGTCAAGTTTTTAGATTTAAAAATGATAGAGGGAACTTCTGATGGAGAACTGACAGTAGGGGAGTATGATCTTAAGTTTCCTAGAGTGCCATATAACATGGTTTTGAATTTGGGACAAGCAGGATCTCCCTGTTACTGAGGATCTAACCTTTTGTTTTAATATCAGGCTTGCATAAATTTGATCTTTGAGTGTTCTGGTAGTGATTTTATAGTCCGTAGTCTGAGGTGAATAAATTCCACGATCTGTGGGGCAGTTTCTCCCAAACTGAAGATACATAACTTTTTTGTGTTCTACCCTTTGTCTTTCTCCTCCTGAACAGATGCTGTATCCTGGGGAGAATTCTCATCTCTGATTGTTATGTCTTGGGCTTCTCTGTATATGTCTGCCTGTAGCTGTTCCTGTCACTCTGTCAATCTTTCATCCAGATAGCATCAATGTAGAAAAGTCAGTTCTTGACTCACCTGGGCTATTGTCCCTTTGATAGCTGTTTGGTTTTCCAGGTGCAGCACCATCCATTTTGTGCTGCTGTAACAAAAGAAAACCATGGTCTCAGTCATAGAGTCATAGGGTTGGAGAACATCTTGCTGGTCTTCTAATTCAGCCCAGGGCAGAAATCCCTCAGATATCCAGACAAAAGGCTGTCAGTCTTTAAAAATCTTCATTGATAGAGCCACACCACAGCTCCAAGAAGCTAACTTTTCTACTTCTCAATAGTTCTCATCCTTCTTGTTTTATGTTTGGATTTCTCTATATATAGGTTCTGTACACTGCTTCTTGTCTTTCCCTCCCGCGATCCATACTCTCTTTTCCCTGTGACAGTCCTTTGGATATATTGGCAACATCATGATGGAACCATTTTTGGCCTTCTGTCATCATAGAAACAATAACTTTGTATGGAAACTGATCAAAGAGAGAAGCAACCTAGAATTAAGGAGAAACTTCCTGACAGTGAGGACAATTAACCAGTGGAACAGCTTGCCTCCAGAAATCGTGGGCGCTCCATCACTGGAGATTTTTAAGAAGAGACTGGACAGTCACTTGTCTAAGATGGTATAGATAGGTTCTCCTATTTAAGCGGGGGGCTGGACTAGAAGACCTCCAAGGTCCCTTCCAGCTCTATTCTATTCAGTATTGTGTTTTCAGAATTGCCCAAATGTAGCAACATTTCTTGGGAAAATGTGTTTCACTGATTGATTGAGCTTAGTTTTTAAGAAATTATATGATTTTTTTAAATATCTTCATTTCTTTTTGTAAGGGGCCCAAAAAAGAGGACTTGAATTCCTAAGGAAACAAACAGCATTCTTTTCAAGGAATGTACAGAGGATAACACACAATGTGAAGAAATATATTACATTTAATAATGTCCCCGGTACAAATATTGGTTCTATGTTCTTTTTAACAGATAAAATGGAATTTCTTCTGGGTTCAGAACCATTGTTTTTATACCAAGATGTAAATGTGATAATCTTGTGACTGCATGCTCAGTTTTTGAATCATATGACCAAACAATTGCGAATATATGAAATTTTTCCTCAAACCAAAAAGGGCACTAAAATTAGTTGCACTTTCCTGCTTGGAGAATGAACATTGCAGTGAAGTTGGTTGAAATTGTGGTGTTTTCACAAGACCAACCTAGAGATGGACAGGTCGGCTGTCTTTACAATGCTAACTGCAAAAGGGTTTTTTTTAATATGTGCAATAAATCAGTTGGTTTTATTTAAAACAGACTCACAGCACAAAAAATCTGCTAGCAGTTCTTATGTTCTTCTGTAATAAGCCCTGGGAATTTAAGTTTCCTTTATGTAATGTCTTGAATAGATTTAAAGATCTGATTATAGTATTTAAACTGTTTCATTTTCTGATGATCGTTTTATAAATAGCTTGGAGATATCTGTTTAAATATATTGTGCTTCCTTAATTGCAGAATCTAAAATCCTTGTTCATACTTAATAGTTTGTTTTTTCTTTACCGCTGCTCTCTGGCCCCGGGTGTTACATTTGGTTTTGCTTCTGCTCATTGCTTAGTGGGTGGTGATGCCTGCCTAAATTGTGGGGCTTAGATGTGTAATAGCCAATTTATTTTTTTACAAGATATGAAACCTCACGATTGGCTCTAGGTCTTTTGTGTTAATTGCTTGGTTTACGCTGTCTAATTTTAATAAATACGTTTTCTTTGAACATTTTACAGAGATGGAAAGGGATAGGGGAATTTAGGTGTGTTCAGTTTTGGCTCTAATCCAAGCATACCCGTGTACTAAGTCAGCAAATGGAGAAAATTTGATTCTTGGCATATGTGGAATAATCCTACCAAGCAATAGCAGATGTTCGTTGAATTTTCTAAGGAACTAGAGAAGATGAAGTCATATCATTATGGCTCAGTTGTAAATTTATAGTGGAAAAAGAAGATTGTGACTTTTGTTTCTCCTTGCCATGATGTAGCCAATTAGTCAACCCTCTGCTGTGTGATGCTGATGCTTGGAGTGAATCACTTGTGTTGCAACCCATATCAGCACTCTTATATACTCTTCTTCCTTATTATATATGATAACTCCTAAATACAATGTATTGTAAATTGCTCACCGGTTGACTTTTTTAAAAAAAATGCCGATTCTTGAGTGCATGATATTAATTCTTTTCAAAGAATTCACTTATTCAGCTGATTTATTTTAATCCCACAGTTAAATTTCCAGTAAGGCAAAATAGGTGTCATAGTAGAGGGCAAATAAAAGATTAAATACTGTATTAGTCATGCCAAAAAAACTAAGTATACTCTTCCCTCCACTTGAGTGAACAGTTTCTTCAACTATTTAATTGTTTAGAATCAGGAGAATATATTATCAATTATATTTAAACTTGTCACTTTAAATCCTGCAAAAAAAAACATTATTTACCAACTGTTGAGAAACGTGAAAGATTTAAGTTATTTGCTTTATCATTATGAAACTTTAAGTAATTGATTTTAAAGTAGAGGAAGAAGGAAACAAACATATCTTTCAGTAATGACAGTAAAGGTAATGAAAGGTATGAATGATGTTTGATGTATGATGAAGACAATGATTGATGGTATATTGCTGAAAAAATTCTTCACCCTTTTGAATTTCCTGAATTCTTGCATAGCTTTGCCAGTGAATTTTTACAGAGCTTCATGTAGGTCTATATTGTATGAATATATAATTCAAAAATGTCAAGCTTGGTTCATGTATTCCATACTCAGAATTATCTAAAATGCTTTTTGTCAGTAGGGAAAAGTAATTCTGACCTTGGATTCTGTAACAGATTGCATCAACTTTAATTAAAACAAGAGTAACCAACATGTCCTATAATTGGTGATGCCTCTTTCGCTTGTCTTGTTTGAATTTTGGCTTGTTCCTTCATAGTGAATGACTTTACTAAGCTATGGTAATTTTCTATAATTAACTGCTTGTTTCAGGTTTTGTCACAACATTTCTACAGAGTTAGTTCTGGTCTTTGATTTGATCATTCCAAACCACTTAGCTTGTTATTCTTCATACATTATTTTGCATGTTTGGGATCATTATTTTGCTTGATTATTTTGAACATTATTTTGCTTGTATGTTTAGATCAGTATTTTACTGCTTTATTCATTTATGCTTCTGTTTCAGCTGATCGACCGATAGTCCATTTTTCCTCTATTGCCTGGTAGAATTCATGCTTTCTTCAGTAATTGCAAGTCATAAAGGTCCTGACAGTTAATATGAGGTTCTTATTGTGGAATGCATCATTTGGTTTCTACCAAACTGAATATCAACACAGTTCTCCCCAAAGCTTCAGTTTGGAACATTCCTTCAGGAGCCTTGAGGATAATCCAAGGGCTTTTCATGACACAAATATCAGTGCTATTAATAAAGAATGATTTCTGCCTTTTACCCTTCCATTAATTTCATTTTTACCCATTGCTTTGTAATGGTGAAATTGTGACTTTCTTCGGTCAAAATGAAAATGGCCTTCAGATCCCTGGAGGTTGTCCTAGATTCTTTCTAATTTCCTGGAATGATTTTAATGGGATGCCTACTCTTGGGGAGATTCATTTTTGTCCCACATTGTTTCCATTTCAAAAACAAATTGAATTGTGGGTAAGGGGAACCCCAGAGCTTTAAAATGGTTTCCTAACCGTTTGTAAACTGATAGGCATCATTGACTATTTTGGTGAGTCTTCAAATATTTCTTTTGAGTGGGACAACACATGCCTCACTCTGATGAGGAGAACCAAAGTTCATGAGATTTATATAGGGCAAGGCTGTCTCAAGACAACTCTAATTGTGTAATGAAATTGTTACACAATTGGTCCTCCTAGTTATCCCTTTAAATGGATTGATTAAATTAGAGAGTGATTCTTTTTTCTCACTGGGACATCAGATGTTCGGTGGAAATAAATGAAACAAGCAGCACACTTCGGGTTTTTTTGTTTATTCAGATCCCCTTTATGAGATACATATGAAGCTTGTTGTAGGACATTGAGTAGTAAAGTGGTAAACACTTGAGTGGTTAAATTTTATATAATCCAAAGAAGAATGAATATTTTTTCACAAAGTTGCATATGGATATTAAATGAAACGTTGTGTGCAAAAAGTATTTTTATATATTTGATGCTGTCATGTGTTTTGGAAAAATAGTATTGCCATATCTTAAATTAGCTTTTTATGTTTTAACAATGTCATGGGATTTTCCTCCCAAACATGAGAAAGGGATGAAATTTCAAGGCTTGTTTTTCCCTAAATAAAAACACTTCAGATAAGGCATATAAGGAACGGTTGCTGGAATTGGGTATGTCTAGTTTAATGAAGAGAAGGACGAGGGGGGACATGATAGCAGTGTTCCAATATCTCAGGGGCTGCCACAAAGAAGAGGGAGTCAAGCTATTTTCCAAGGCGCCTGAAGGCAGGACAAGAAGCAACGGATGGAAACTAATCAAGGAGAGAAGCAACCTAGAACTAAGGAGAAACTTCTGACAGTTAGAAACAATTAACCAGTGGAACAACCTGCCTCCAGAAGCGGTGAATGCTCCAACACTGGAAGTTTTTAAGAAGAGACTGGACAGCCATTTGTCTGAAATGGTTATAGGGTTTCCTGCCTGAGCAGGGGGTTGGACTAGATGACCTCCAAGGTCCCTTCCAACTTTATATTATGTTGTTATTGTTATTGTTGTTGTTGTTGTTGTTGTTATTATTATTATTATTATTATTATTATTATTATTATTATTATTATTATTATTATTATTATTATTATTATTATTATTATTATTATTATTATTATTATTATTATTATTATTATTATAGATTTTGGAAGATTCCCTTACTCAAAAAAGAATGCTTGTAATAAAAAGAGACATGGCATTATTGTATCCACTGTATTAGCCAAGAGATCCTTTAAAGTAACAGTTTAAAAACATAAATGGGTGGGTAGAGGAGGCTAATTGTCTTCAAGAACGTTGGAAGAGCTTTTTTAAAAACTTCCAAAGACAATTCTGCAGAATATATGCAAAATGCATACTACATACATTGAAAAGCTTTATCAAATCCAAAAAATTGACAGCCTTGATATATAATAGAGCCCAGGAATCTATAAAAAAAATTCAAGCATACTTTCTTTAGAAGTGGAAACTGATATAGAGAATAATATGAACTCTGAAAAAAAGAAATATGAATATTTGTTTCTTAAATACATATCTCTTTAAGGGGTTTATACCATTTCATTTCCTATTCTTAAACTCTGTGGTGTAGTGCGAGTGCCTTGGGTCACCACAATGGACTCACAGAGGCTTTGTGTGATCTCCAATTTAAAGTATCCTGTAGCACCCACAAGTGCCTGAGGACACTTCAGGGTACTGTTTGGGAACTGTGGGGTACCCTGAAAAAATTACTGAGACACTAAGGTCACCACGAATGGAGAAAGTTTGGGAACCTCTGTCCTTTCCCATTTTATGCTCATAATAACATGTGAGATATTGAGAAACACTACACCCAAACCATTATGTGAGTTTTTCTGGATTTGATTTAGTGTGATATAAGAATCTCAGTAGTTTTGATTTGGCAAACCAATTTATAGCTTGTGTGATGAGCATATCTAGTCAATTGTAGCTTATTTAGCAAATTATGGCAATGATTTTTCAAAAATGAACTTGATCTTGGTCTTCCTAACAGTATGATTAGCTGAGTGTGGCTTCACAACCAATATGTTACTGTGGGTGCTTTAGGGCCACGTACATTTGATAACAATACCTCATTTAAGTGCATTGTCCATTGATGTGATTTTAGCCTAGTCTACAGCATATTAAAAAGCAGAGACATCACCCTGCCAACAAAAGTACGTATAGTCAAGGCCATGGTTTTCCCAGTTGCGATGTATGGCTGTGAAAGCTGGACCATAAGAAAGGCTGAGCGCCAAAGAATTGAGGCCTTTGAACTATGGTGCTGGAGAAGACTCCTGCGAGTCCCCTGGACTGCAAGGCGATCAAACCGGTCAGTCCTAGAGGAGATCAACCCCGACTGCTCTTTAGAAGGCCAGATCCTGAAGTTGAAACTCAAATACTTTGGCCACCTAATGAGAAGGAAGGACTCACTGGAGAAGAGCCTAATGCTGGGAAAGATTGAGGGCAATAGAAGAAGGGGACGACAGAAAATGAGGTGGCTGGATGGAGTCACTGAAGCAGTAGGCATGAGCTTAAATGGACTCCAGAAGATGGTAGAGGACAGGAAGGCCTGGAGGAATGTTGTCCATGGGGTCGTGATGGGTCGGGCACGACTTTGCAACTAACAACAACAACAATGAGCTACATAGTTTAAGTTTGTCTTCTCTATATTTTCTTCATTGCCCTGCACTGAACTTTCCATCTGGATTGTTGTGTTCTTCAGAATAGCGTGTATGGGCACCAAACTGAGTCCATTCTGAAAATAAGCCCAAACCATTTCAATCATCATTTGGGTGTTTTATCAACTGTTGCGGGCCAGTTGCAGAATTGTAGCAGTGTCCAAGATTCAGTAGCACTGGTAGCACCACTAACTGAAATCTTTGCATTTTAGTTTATATGGTAATGTTAGGCTTCCACCCTAAACCCAGATGAGTGAACCAAATGTAATGATGGTAGCATCAGTTTTGGGATTTTACTTCAGGCATTCTTCTTTTCCTGTATTATGGACCTAAGGTATTTGAATTCTTGTACTTGTTCTAATTGTACTTTATTTAGCTGTAAAACAACATTATCTTCTTTCCATTTTCAGGTGTTGCTGATAACATAATGGAATTGTTAGTACAGATAGTCCTCAATTTATGTTGTTAAGTGAAAAATTTGTTAAGTGAGTTTTACCCCATTTTACGACTTTTCTTGCCATATTTGTAAGTGACTCACTGCAGTTGTTAAATTAGTAACCCAGTTGTTAAGTGAATTGGCTTCCCCATTGACTTTGTTTGTTAAAAGGTTTCAAAAGCAGATCACATAACTCTGGGACACTGCAACCGTCATAAATGTGAGTCGGTTGTCAAGCATGCAAATGTAAATCACGTGACCTTGGGAATGCTACAGTGGTCATGTAAGTGTGAAAAATGGTCGTAAGTCACTTTTTTCAGTGCCATTGTAACTTCGAACTGTCACTAAATGAACTGTTGTAAGTCAAGGACTAAATCTGCAAGCAGTTGTGTCCAAACAAACATCAGTCCTACGTTAGAAGTGGCTACAATACAAGCAGAATTGAGTTTTTACATTTGGTTAGGAATCAGAAGAGCTAACTCTCAAGATAATGTACATGTGGTTTAATGATCAAAGTGATTTATTCATGTAATAAAACATTTTTATTCATTCATATATTCCTTCAGTGTAATTTATCTGCTTCTTCAATTTAAATGTAGGCAACCTGCTTTTTAGCATTTTTGCAAGAAATAGTCTTCATTTTTTCCATTGGTGAAACTTTAGGATAACTGTCTGGATATATTTTTTCTTCTCTCCTTTCTCTGCACGCTTAGCAAGCTTTCCTTGTTCCTCGTGATTCAAGCAGCAGCTCGTCTCAGTTTTCATTGACTTGCAAGCACTCTTTTCATTTTACCGTTTCACAGGGCTGCATATTTGTTTCCCACAGTTTTCTGCATGTTTGTCTGAAATGAACCGTGAAATGATTCAGTGCCAGCATGTGTTTCCAATAACTGGGGAATGTGGGCCTATGGAAGGATGCAGAATATTCAGTTTGATGTTCAAAGTACATAACATGGGTTAAAATTCTCTGTGGATTTTTCTATGCCCCTCTTGGCCAAAGATAGTTAATTATGTTAAGATTATGTAATGTCTTGCATGAATCATCTGAAACCTTCAGTAAGCATTAAACATGCTCAAAAGCAGGTTTGTGAATAGATAAATTGTAAAAATAATAATAATTAGGCTTTGTTGGATCAGCCAGCTGAGTTCACGGAACTAACTCCCCCCAAACTAATCAAAGTAAAAAAAATTCAATTTTCCAACCCCCTTCCTCCTCCTCCTCCTCCTCCTCCATCTAGATCAAACATTAAACTGCCAAATGAAGTCATCTCCTTGGCTTTGTCGTTGGCCAAAAATAAGTCATTATTGGTACATGTTTCTGTTAGTGGCCAACATAACAGTATATGGGCCGAGCTCTGTGTCTCTACATTCACACAGCGTGTTGTTATCCGCTAAGAGCCTCCACTTGAGCATATTCGTTTTACATGTAGGCATTCCACCTCTCAACCTATTCAGGGTCCTCCAAGCGGTATAAGGGAGGTCAGCCAGATCCTCGTTTAACATTATTCCCTGCTCAATGGTCTCCTCCCTCCATCTTTTAATTCTAGTTTGGTCTTGTGTACCCTCAAGCATGTTTGTTCTTGCCATAAAGCTGTTTATAGATCCTTATGATGTTCATTCTATAAACCCACTGAAATAAACTTTCCTTTTCATTTTCCTTGGGAAGATTCTCATGTCTTTTCCCAACTCCAGACTGGGTCTCCATATACAGTAGTGGTCAAAATTGTGGAAACCTTTTGGGAAAAGTGTATTTTTGAGGTTTGACGGCTAATAACACCACTTTTTGGGGGGAGTAGTACCATAAAATTATATATCAATGGAAAGATAATTTAATCAAGAATGTAATGCAACACAGTTTGTTCAATTATCTGTACTGTATTCTATGAAAAGTTATAGCCAAATAACCAGAAAAAGGAAGCACAACTTGCTTAAGTTGATATCGGGTAGCTTTCCTTCATCTGATTGTAGCCAATGAGCATGAGTGTTTAGAGAACCAATCAGGTGTCATTTTGTTTTGCCAATGAACCAATCAGATCACAGTAGGGTTCAGTTATTGATGTCATGTATTGAAGCTGAGAGTTGGTTGGGTTTTTTTGTGTTCTTTCATTTAGTGAGCTTGTATAACGTAATAAAATTAAAGTAATGGTGCAAAGAGTTGACTGGTTGCCCAGAAAGCGATGTAAAATAGTATTATTAAGTGAACAAGGCTACAGTTATAAAGAAATTAGAAGAAAAATGGGTGGAAACTTAACCAAAGGTGGCATTTCTACTGTACACTTTTCCCAAAAGGTTTCCACAATTTTGGCCACTACTGTAAAGCAGAGTGATGTGAAATATTGCTGCAAAGATGCTGCACTACTTCAGTCAGTGGTCAGATGAATAATAACATTTGACTGATGCCCAAATGCAAAACAATCCCAGGAGAAGAACCCATGGAGATCAAAGACCACAGATCAGCCTTTGGTCTGCCCTTCTGATTTCCTTTTCTCAGATCATTCTTTCCCTGTTCCTCACCTCTATGTGTCCCTTTGCTAGCATTGTAGGATGAAGCATGTTCAAATGCTTATCAAACCAGAATCCCTGTGTTTGTGGTGGCTTGTTCGATGCATCGCATTCACTTATAAACTTAGTTGCATCAAGAATGATCCCAGATGAGTTACTGAGGAACTTTCTCTTAAATGAGAACTGAACATCACTATCCTCTGACTCATTGCAAGGGGCATCCATCTGATCACACATTCCTTTTTCCTTAGAACAAACTTTTCTTTAGTTACTAACTACATTCTACAGATCATGAATTTCAGGGAGAGGAGAATTATTCTGCGATTGTATGGTTTAGGATATGATTTCTAGACTCCTTGGGCTGGTTTCTTAGAGCTATGCAACTTAGTTTTAAATGTTATCCCCCTGCTCACTACATTTTAAAGCTAAAAGTCTTGGGTTAAGAAAAGGGAGAAGGCAATGGTAAATTTACTTGTGTGTCAAAAAGGACAGAAATTGTAATATAATGTGTTTTTTCTCAATGCTTGGGAGAAGCCAGCACAGTTTTGTGTTGCTGGGCGATAAATATATATTAATGCCAATCTCTGATTCCTTTTAAGGGCATGATTCAAGTAATAAGAGAAAATCTAAATATTCAATTGCTTACCTTAAAAATAATCCATTGTACATAATACATGGCTAATAATAGTTCTTGTGCCAGTGGATCATTCTTGAATATTCTTTGCTTAGAGAGGCTGAACTGAGTCTGTTCTCTCTCTCTCTCTGCCACAATCTGCTCCATAAATGGAAAAAAACTGGAGCACTTTTATTTAGCTTTATGCCTTCTAAGAGAGTTGCTACCTGCCATATATATTTATTTTAAAAATTTCCATCAAGCTTATATTACTTTCAAGATGCATATAATATTAAAAATGGATAGCTTGCGTCTGACTTGTGTTAAGACACCAAAGATTATGTGGTTTTCCTTTAGAGCTTGGTAACTAGACATTATGAAGTACAATATATTAATAGATGACAATAAATCATGGGTCATTTCATTTGTTTTGAGAAATGTATAATGGCTGTACCAAGGTTGTCTTTTTTTTAAAAAAAAGGTTTATCCAGTTTACTTGCTTTTCCGAAAGAGAGGGTTAGAAATTCAACCAGGCTTCTGGAAACACACACACACACACACACACACACGCATAAACCTTTTTTTTTAAAAAAAAAAACTCTACCTGCATAAATTGCACTGCCCATAAATCTAGTGTGAGGTTCTGTTTCTCCTAAAAAAGGGCTCAGAACTCTCTAGGTCACTTCCATTCAGATATGAGAAAAAGTTGTGGTACTGTTGTACAAGTAGTCCTTGATTTACAACAGTTCATTTAGTGACCGTTCGAAGTTACAACAGCGCTGAAAAAAGTGACTTAATGACCGTTTTCCACAGTTACGACTGTAACTGGCTGGGGAATTCTGGGAGTTGAAGTCCATGCGGCTTAAAGTTGCCAAGGCTAGGAAACCCCGTTTTAGATACTACCACTTTTAGCCTATAAAAATTCTGGAGAAACTCTGAAGTCTCTGCTGCAAAACATGAGCTGGAACACTGGGGGATAGATTTTAAAATTAAAAATAATATTTATTTATTTTATTAAAAATAAAATAATAAAATTTTAAAATAATGTTAATGGTTGCTATGCAATTGGGGAAAATGTGGTTAAATCCACTTTCAGCAACAGCAGCAGCAGCAGGTCCAGCTCATCAGCCACCAACAATTAAACATTAAACAATTAAACATAAATGCAGTCCTGAGATAGACTGCTTTCATCTGCAGGAGATGCTCAGCTCCTTCCATTCCAACAGGATTTAGCTAATTTTTTGTCCAGGCAGGATTTTTCCTTAGGAAAAAACCTCTCTATCCAAAAGTAATTCAAGGTAGTGCTTTTATAATATTGCATCTCAAGGTCAGCCTTAGTACTCTTATGCTGAAATACACTACCATGAGAGGGCTATTCAATATATTTTTCTTGATGCTGTCATTATGGAAACTGTAGTTTATGGCAACTGACAAAGTGCAGACAATTAATAGCAGCCAAGATGTGTTTGTGGCTCCTGCATATCCATAACCAACTCAGGTTTGGAGATATATAAAAAAAAATGTTTGGTGTAAACTGAAAGTGTTATTAGCAGCTGCTAAATTTTGCTGGAGGTTTTTTTTTTTTACTGGATTATTAATTTTTGGAAATGCATTGCACAGGAAGCACAATCAGGCACCCTGGAATATTAACACAGAGCCTTAAGATATCTGTAAATCCAATGTGGGGCCTTGGTTGTCTTGAGATGCAGTTGTTCTTTTGTGGGCCCTTGTTTCATTTCCAAAGTGGGTTGAATGGTGCATGTTGTAGAAAGGACTAAATGTTATGACGTGCCCTGAAATAACTTCAGTTCCACTTGTATAAATTCTACATGTGTGGTAGTTTTGGAGCTTGACAGGTGGAATGTTATTAGGATTCTGTTTAGCTCTCTTGACATAGTAAAGACTTCTGCCATTTATCTTCTGGCACTATATGTTCCAGAGCAAATGAAGAAGGGTTTAGATCTGATTTTTAAAGGAAAAAAAAACATTGCTTAGAAATGCATGGGCAAGCAAAATGAATGCTGATGGGATAAGTGCAAATGACCATCTTCAAAGGTATTTTATAAATATTAAGCTAGCAATAAGAATAACAAATACAGTCTGGAATCAAAGTAACAAACATATAACATCTAATAATAGTGAAATACATATACAAATTGAGTGCCATCTTGCTGCAGTAGTTAGCTAGTCCATGGCTAGAAACTAGAAGATTGAGTTCTATGCTTCTCTTGGGCATGAAAGCCAGGTGGTTGATTTAGGGCCAGTCTCCCTCTCCCCCCCCCCTCTATCTATCTCTATCTCTCTATCTCCATCTCTCTCTCTCTCTTCTTCTTCTTCTTCTCTCCTCTCCCTCCAGCCTACCTTACAGAGTTGTTATTGTGAGGAAAATAGGGAGCAAGAACATTACAAATGGTCCCTGGAGTTGACTAAAAATCAAGGTGAGATAAAAATGAAATACATAAATAAATATACATGTACACATATATATTTGGAAAAGCCGAATATGTATTGGTTTCCAGAAATTCATGAGTAGGGAAGTTGTTTTAAGGTCAGGCTGTTCTGTAAAAGAAGAAGTATCTGATAGGTAGGAACTCTTAGTATGTGCTCTCTACCTGCCTGGGTTGGAAGAGCAGGGACAGTCTCTTCAATATTCTGGCAGGGAACCCTAAAGGACTGTAAAGATAGCCAGTATCTTGCTTGAATTGTATTCAGAAGCATACTGGCAACCAGTGCAGTTCTTGTAGCAGTAGTGCGATATGATAGTACATATCACACTACTGGTCACTGTACTGATCCTGCACTCTTGAACAGTTGTAGTTTTTTAGAAGTCTTTAAGGGCAGCCACATGTACAGTGACTTAACAGGAGTCTAATCAGGATATGTCCAGGATATGGGCGACCAATCTCTAAGCTTTCTTTTCCAAGTTAAATCTGCAACTGAAGTACCAGTTGAAGCTGGGAAGTGAGTCTCCTGTTCACGTCTTCCATAAGCAACTTGAGCACAATCTGCAAGGGCAGGATCCCTTGCTCTCTTGATTCTGGTAAGAGTCAAATATAGTACAATATTGGAGCAAAATGACTTCTGAATTAACACAACATTGCTTGGCTTGTGTCTAAGTCTGTTTTCCCCCCAACCAGTCTCTGATGTCCTCCAGGCCCTGAGACACAATTTCTGTGCATCTTCCATTGAGCCTCAAGGGTGTGGGGGTGTGGATTGCCTCTCCCACTGCTTTCATGTGGATGTTAAGCAGGATTGGGGAAAGGACTGTTATATGTCTCCCAATAACAGAACATCCAAAGGCCTGACATTTCTCCCCACCCCCAAACCCCTGACTGAAACTGTCTGCTCAAGTAGGAGTGGAACCATTGTAGCTCTCAGTCAGCTCAGAGGTCTGATGGAATATCCGATAGATCCCAAAAAGAGGAATCAGGACTCTTTGAATAGGACACCTCAGCCCAAGAGAAATGAGAAACATGAGATAGGGATCTACAGCATTTCTGCCTTAAGTTATGCTGGTTATATAAAATAAGAGGAAGATTCGCTTTGACAGCTGTTCAGGATTCTTTTACATTATGCTACTAGCATTAAATACCTTTCCAGAAATCCAAGTAGTTCTTGCTTTCTCACATTGTCAACCTTGAAGGATTGGCAGAAGAATGCCACAGTCAAGAAGCTGCTGGCAGATCTAAGAAAGCAAAGATGGTCACATTCCTTCCATCTATATCCCTCTCACCCATGATAGCAGCCAGAACTGATTTCCATCCTATGCCCAAGCCTGAAGGTAGACTGGCATGGGTCAAAGAATCCATTTCCTTCAAGAACTCTCTGTAATTGCAGTGGAATAGTTTTTTCTGAGATGTTCCTCAAGAAGAGGAAATTGCATGGTAGTGGTTTCATATCTTGGGGTCCAGGCTGGCTTCTGGAGAAGTGGCAAGACCAATATATCATCCAAAGAAGGAGCAATCCAGCTTCCAGTCTCCTCCCTAGCTGCTTTCATCAGCCAGATGGTGCAAAAATCCAGACCATAAGAGAATTGATTTCACAGAGAATTCTGGCCATTTACAGTACTTGAGATTCATAGACTTCTCACTTCACAGGATATTACCTCTGTCAAACCACTAGTTACTCTACCTCCACTTTCCAACTTGAACTGAATGAAAATAATCAGCTTGTACCTTGCTTTAAGTTTATCTTAAAACTTAAATTTAAAAATTATCTTTATTTTATCTTTTCATAGCAAAGATCACAGATGAATCTTCATTGAATTAGAGTAGTTCATTAATTAATTAATTGGTTACACTGTACTTCATTACAGTTAGGGACCAAAGCTGGCTATAGTGTTAAGTCTATTGAAATAAAATAAACCAAAACATTGAAAAAATAAGGTCAGATATTAAAAGAAATAAGTTCCAAAATTAAAGCTATTACCAAATTACCAGTTACTAAGAACAAAAATAGCAACGTACTTACATTTTAATTCAGTAGTGATTGAAACTTTAGGCTACTTAAGTGAAAGGAAGGTAAATATGAATAACTGAATGATTTTTTTGTTTTTGTTTTAAATATTGCTGGGTATTACTTAATATTGCAAAGACATAAAATAATGGTTTTTAAATTCTGTTTGAGGGCCCATAATTTTCTAAACTATGTTATATTGTACTACTTTCATCCTTTTTGTTATTGCTGCTGTAACATCTGGATCTTCTGTGAGTTTCTTTATAAAGCAGAAGCATTATTTCATGTTACACTCTACTCTTTTTATTTTCCTACTCTTTTTATTTGTATCTTGCAATATGACTTTGATTGGCATTTCTGTTGAATCCTTACCCTAAAATGTGTTAGCGTGATTGGAACGGGAGCAGGGGATGTAGAAATATTGTACCTTTGCAGATGAGCCCTCAGGATGAACTTCTGACATATTAACTTCAGAGTAAGCCCCACCAAGCCAGTAAGAATTCATAATAAACATGAATAGGCTTGCACCCTAAATGTGATTTCAGCAAGAGTTTCAAGGAAGAATGTGTGTTTTAGGTTATAGCCTTGAATTTAGGGACTTCTGCTCTTAATCAGTTTTCTAAATAATTCAGCATTCACTCATAGGTATCAACATTTTAGAGAAAGTGGTGGTGTTTTTGATCTTTCATTATTGCTTTCTAGAGCACTCCATGTTAAAAATCCAATTTTACAAGAATCTTCTGAATGTTATCTCCAGGTTTTGAAACATGGATTTCCAGTTAATAGAGTGGAATAGATCTTAACACATTACTAAATCGCTAAGACCTCTGATAAAAAGCACATTTAATCATTACTAATCAAACTGGTAGAATTAAGTTTATACCTAGAATGTTTAAGTTTTGCTTTTAAAAGATAAATTCCAAAGAAATTTAGCCATTAAAAATTCTTTTGTTGTTAAATGAAAGAGAAATTACTCATGTTCAAGTTGTCCTAATTTTATTTTTACAGCTTATATCTAATATCATTTCTATTATTCAATGATGGGTTCAAACTTGGTACCTTTTTATAGAGCGAGAGAAAGAGGGCGAGGACAAGAAGTGTGGGGTTTGCAGTTTTTCCATCCATTCTCTCTCTATATCAAACTCAAAGAACGGTTCTTAGTCTAATGAACAGTGTGGAGTGCTAAGAAAAAAGCAAGCATGTATGAGCCTTCCAAAATTGAGAAGACACAACCTAAGGACTGGATGCAAATGCTGAAAATGAATATTCTTTTAATACAACGAAAAGCTTACTCGAAATACAGATGGTTAAAATAGCAAAATGTGAGGATTCCTTTTTAACTTGCAAGCTATTTAAAACATCAGTGGGATGGGATGGGATGGGATAGGATAGGATAGGATAGAATCAGTGGTTCTCTGTGTGGATGCCGCTTCTGGAAGTCCATTCTGGGCCTGGGCAACAAAAAATTAGCTACCGGTTCTGCCGAACTGGTGCGAACCAGCTGAATCCCACCACGGATAGAATAGAATAGAATAGAATAGAATACAATAGAATACAATAGAATACAATAGAATACAATACAATACAATACAATACAATACAATACAATACAATACAATACAATACAATACAATACAATTATTTATTGGCCAAAGTGTGATTGGACACACAAGGAATTTGTCTCTGGTGCATAAGTTCACAGTGTACATATAAACAGCAAGTAATAGTTCATAGACCATAAATCACAGTTACATTATTAATCATAAGTTACAAACAACAATTGATAGATCATAAGAAACCAATACGAGAATGTAGGAAAGATGAGAAGATGAGAAAAGAGACAGTGCTGTGGGAATAAAGTGTTCACCAGAGTGATGGCATGGGGAAAAATACTATCTTTGTGTCTAGTTGTTTTGGCATGCAATGCTCTATAGTGGCCTCCTAAGGAGAGAAGTTGAAATAGATTTTGTCCAGGATGTGAGGGGTCTGTAGATATTTGAGAGGGGACATTTGGAGAATAAGCAGTTTTCATTGGCAGGTTGGCCCATAAATATTAATAATGATGTCATTGCAGTGGCTTTTGTTTTCAGAGTCTGAGAAACGTCTGTGATAAATTTCTCAGCCACATGATGGAGATGGTGCCAGATAAAAGCAATATGGTTTTTCTAGCTGAAAATTAATTTGTCTTCATTCCCTTTATTGCATAGCAATCTTACAGTGGTTTATAGTCTTAGAATTGTTCCCTTTTCTTCCATCCTGGATTTAAAAATGTGGAGCTATATGATCTGTAATCAAGGTAGTTCATTTGTAGTTGGCAGGTCTGGGTTGATGATGATGATGTTGTCCATTCAGTTGTGTCTGAGACTCTTGGTGATTCTATGGGCCAGGTCTCTCCACGTCTTCTGATCTTGCATTATTTCTTTTGAGTTGTTCTGTGCTCTGGCTGGTGTCAGCTTTGATGGTGTCCAGCCACTGTGTTCTTTGGCGCCTGGTTTCCTTTTACCGCTAACTTTTCCAAACGTTTCTCCAGTGAATTCCCCCACATGACATGGCCAAAATAAGTGAGACACAGTTTTGTGATTTTTGCCTTCCAGTGACATGTCTTGATGTTATACGCTCCAATACTTGCTGTCCAAGGAATATGCAGGAGCTTTCTCCAGCACTGCAGCTCAAACAAGTTGATTTTCTTCCTATCTTGCTTTTTTTTAAGGTCCAAATTTCATAACCACAGATAGCTACAGGAAACACGATAGAGCGAATTAACCACATTTGGTTGTCAGGCTAAGGATCTTGCTTTTCCAAGGTCTAATTGTTATATCTTTTAGGAGTACGGTGAATATTAATAACAATTACAGATAGTCTTCAACTTACGACTGCTCACTTAATGACCATTTGAACTTAACAACCACACTGTAAAAGGGGACTTATGGCCCAATTCAAAGTTCCGACGGTTGGGTCTCCTCCACAATCATGTGACCAGATTTTGGACATTCAGCAACATGGATGCATTTACAACTATTTGCAGCCTCCCGCAGTCACCTGACCACATTTTATGATTGTTTTTCCAAAATAACAGCACTTCCAGTTTTCAGCAAAACTCTATTCATAATGAACCATTGTTTTGCTTAACGTCTGTGGTGTTTGGTTAATTTTCTTAATTTGAAACTTAATTTGAAATTTGAAACTTGAACACATGAAAGTTATTTCTCATATATTAGAAATCTTTTTCATTTGTTGCTGTAGATGATACATACAGTATTTATTAAATTTTAAGGTGCTGGACCCCAAATCTAAAATATACTCTGTAATCCCATTAAGGCACATACACCAATTCTGTAACGGGTCTATTAGGAAGTCAGCCTCCAGAGTTCAAGAAGATGGGAAAATGGATTTTCTCTTACCTGTAAATTGAAAGGGAATCTTGCTTGTTGCTATTTATATATTGATCTGTGTTATGCTAATACGCATGGAAAATTCAGTAGTATTAATAGACTGCTTTCTCATGCAGAATTTAGCATGCCAAAGTCATTCGATTTATTCTTAGATTTCCCTGGATTAAGGTCTGATTGAATAAGTATGGAAGGTGTTTTTTTTTTAAAAATCAATGTTAATGAGCAATTATTATTTTAAAAATTACTTTGCTTTATAGGGGATCCATTACATTACACTACATTCAGTGGGCATGTCCTAGAGACTAAGACTCCATACATCATGACTGCGTGACCATATGCCTATAGATATCTCTTTTGGCATCCCCAAGCATCCTTGCTCTATCTGACATTTTCATTAAAAAAAAATATTGAAAAATTATGAAAAGTATGAAGCTGCAGCTGCCAAAAAAGCCAACACAGTGTTAGGCTGCATTAACAGAGGGATAGAATCAAGATCATGTGAAGTATTAATACCACTTTACAATGCCTTGGTAAGGCCACACTTGGAATACTGCATCCAGTTTTGGTCACCACGATGTAAAAAAGATGTTGAGACTCTAGAAAGAGTACAGAGAAGAGCAACAAAGATGATTAGGGGACTGGAGGCTAAAACATATAAGGAATGGTTTCTGGAATTGGGTATGTCTAGTTTAATGAAGAGAAGGACGAGGGGGACATGATAGCAGTGTTCCAATATCTCAGGGGCTGCCACAAAGAAGAGGGAGTCAAGCTATTCTCCAAAGCGCCTGAGGGCAGGACAAGAAGCAACAGATGGAAACTAATCAAGGAGAGAAGAACCTAGAACTAAGGAGAAACTTCCTGACAGTTAGAACAATTAACCAGTGGAACAACCTGCCTCCAGAAGCGGTGAATGCTCCAACACTGGAAGTTTTTAAGAAGAGACTGGACAGCCATTTGTCTGAAATGGTATAGGGTTTCCTGCCTGAGCAGGGGGTTGGACTCGATGACCTCCAAGGTCCCTTCCAACTTTATTATTATTATTATTATAAGCATCATCTTTCTTTCCAAGAATGCTTCTGGACCCCAAATAGGCCTCATAACCACATTCAGAAAATTAAAAAATAAATAAATAATGCTTGCTGATATAATGGGTACCCCATCAGGATTTGAATGGGGTACAAGTTCACTGTTAATGATTTGTGGGACAATGTGAACAGTTACAAGTTGTTTCTTCAAATACCAGGGCCCTTGCATTCTCATACATTTGTGGGTCAGAAGGTCCCCCTCCCCTACCCAAGAAAGGAAAGGGGTTGGCAGCTATGGATTTTTCTCCTCCAGTCTAAAGAAAGCTTCAGTCTTCATGGTCCTAAACTCAATGCATGTGCATGACTTAAAGGCATTACCTACCAATAAATAGGAGATTAGCTGCGGCTTGTATATTTCCTGATCATGTCTCATTTTTTCAGATGGCTCATTGTTATCCTGTTTCCTTTAACGATGGGACACTCTAATGAGTTTGCCATCTGACATACATCTGCTTCCTGTTAAACAATATATTCATTCTTCCAGAGCTGTTAAACTCATCTGTTATCCTATGAGATTTGTATCTTTGCCTTGAAAATGGCAAATACAAGTGGATTGCTATATATTCTGTTTCCCTTTGAATGCCTCCCTCTTGGTCCTCTTCCTTATGACTGGAAATCATAATACTCTAGAAGACTGCAGTGAGTTTGCATCTTTTTGGGTGCAAAGATACAATTAGAAATGGTATTTCATACATTGATGTCTCCCAATTCCTAGCTGGAAGGCATAATCTACATCAGGGTGTCAAACTCGCCGTGTCATGTTACGTGTCGTGACGTATCACAACTTTTTTCCCCTTGCCGGAGCTGGGTGGGTGCGGCTTCCGTGTGACGCATCCAGATGGGCCGGCAGTTTGACACCCCTGATCTACATTGTCATTATGGCATATTCCAAATATAAATAATTTGAAATCAGAACACACAAAACTTACAAAAGTGACTTGTGGCTGGATAATTATTGTAACATTTTGGCACTACAATAAAACAATTCAACATCTATAGTCGACCTAAATCGTAAGCTACTGTATACTGCTGTATTTCTCTGGATGAATCCTGACAATGAATAAATCTGTTGCACAAGTTAGTTATAGAAAAATGATAAAAATTGATAATTTTCTTCCCTTATTGCGTACAAAAGAGGAGAAAGTCTCTAGATTGAGTGAGTATACAACTAGGCCAGTGGTGGCGAACCTATGGCACGCGTGCCAGAGGCAGCACTCAGAGCCCTCTCTGTGGGCACGCACGCCATGCCCCAGAGATGGCAACCATCCCTCTTCAATCAGCTGCCCGCTAACTCAGCACCCATCTCAGCACCCATGTGCTCGCTGGCCTCTGTGTGCGGGGGCTGATGGTGTCAGGCAGCAGCCGGCCCCTGCCTCGCCTTGCCCTGCGACAGTGGCACCCCCGCCCTGCCTTGCCTTGCCTCGCCTCACCCCGCAGGACGAGTCTCCTGCCCACCGCCCCACCTGCCAGAGACCCCCTGGATCTCCCCCAACCCTGCCTGGCCCCCACATGCGTCCGTCCCCACGAGCAACATCGAGGTGATCACGCCCACCTTGGCCACACCTACCCAGTCTGCCATGACCACCACAGCCACGCCCACCCAGTGGGCCATGCCTGCCTGGCACCCAGTGATAAATAAGTGGGTTTTGGGTTGCAGTTTGGGCACTCGGTCTCTAAAAGGTTCGCCATCACTGAACTAGGCTCTATTGCTATACATTTCCTTTGTAATTTTATTAGAACTTAATTTATTGTAGAACTTGCTCAGTAAGGCTTGAGGACTGTTGACTGTTTCTGTTAGTAGTCTGACTCAGCTTGAATCATAGGTGACCATAAGATAATGGCATGGACACGAAGTGTGCAAGTTTGCCTATGGACTAAGAAAATCTTGCACTCTGTGGGCACCGATAGAAAAGAATATTTGTAGGGTTGAACTTGGTGCTCTCTGAGCTTGGTTGTTTTCTTGCAGGTGTTTCATTACCAAACTAGGTAACATCATCAGTACTAGTAAAGGAGTAGGGTTTGCTCTCATTTTATGTACTAGTGGTTTGCCCTAACAATATCGGTGAGAGGAGACTCTTACTACCACTGACGATGTTATCTAGTTTGGCAATAAAATGTCTTCAAGAAAACAACTAAGCTCAGAGAGTACCAAGGACTCAAGTCTGAGAACATCTGAATCTGGAACGGTTTGCTTCTCACATAAGAGAATCTTGTATTTAACTCTTCAATTCTGTGCTGCTTGCTTCTTGGCTAAATCAAGAACACTGGATATGGATGCCCTACCTTGGAGCCTGCTTGACCCCACCTTAATGTCTTAAGATATTAAGTGAGATGTTAAGATATATCTTCAGATATTAAGCAAATTTAGAGATTCTTGATTGCATTCTTCTCTGACTGTCGTGTTCAAAGATAAGTCCTTTCTTTCTTCTCACTCTTGCAGCACCAGGGCTGGTTTTTGTTTTTTTGTTCTGTCTCTGCACACATGAGACAGACTAATAGATGGCAGTATATCCTAACAGTCAGCTGGCCATACATTTGCTCCCGTTCTTGAACAAGGCAATTGAAATTCAGCTCTCCTCTTTTTCTTGCCCCCAAAAATATTTCTGAGGTGACCCATTATTCTACTCTGAAATTTCTACCCTGAAATTTCTGCCCATTCACATTTGCCTAATAGTAGCCATTGTTCTGCTAATGTCACAAATTGCAGTTATTTCATGTGATGACATTTAAATGTTCTTTCAGTTCAGTTTTGTGTCTGTGCGTGTGTGTGTTAACTTTTCTGCTCTTTTCCTGTCTCTATCATGGAGGGGTGAGGTAAAACATTCATTGATGACTTTCCAGAAATATCCAGACTGCTTCACATTTACTGAGATTTATGAATTGAAATTAGATGGTGCTGAATACAAAAAAACCCAAAACAAAACAGGAAAAAGTGGGACCGTGTTACATAATAGGGGCCAATGGGAGGAATAAACAGAATCGTCACTTTGGTGTTTTCAAAGTTGACCACAGACTGAAATAGTTCCTCTGGCAGGAGATTGTTTCCGTATATTGGAACTTTCAACAGAATAGAAGGGAAGCCTTTGAATTCCTCCCTCTTCCTCAGTGAGGCAGAATGATTCCAGATGGAAGACATAAAATGTCAGGTATGTTAATTGAGCATGTCTGAAAGCCACAAGCCAAATAGGGGTCAGGCTGGACACGGTTAAGATGAAGGCCAGAAGATATATGCTGTGGGCAAGACTGAGTGGTATGTGTGCATGTCTTTTTAAGTGTGAGAGGCACAAGCACATGCAGGTGTACTGTACATCTCAGGAGGTTGACTGAATGAACAAAAGAGAAGGAGCCAAGAAAGTCTTACCAAGAAAGTCCAAAGCCAGAAGAAAAGATAAACAATAATTCTGGTTCATGAGCATGAAGTATAATCCAACACATGGACACAAAGAGGCCTAAGATCAGTAGTTGGGCAACTTGGAAACATCAAAACTGATGCCAGTTTCAGTATTTTTCCAATACTGAGCTTCCCTCACATGAAGATTTTATATTTCTACTGCCTCTACCATCATTTTCAAATCAAGTACTCTTGCATCTCTTCTGCATCTGAAGCCTGAAAATGGGAGTATTGGGTGGATTTCCACCTCTGGGAAAGACTAGCAGAGAGAAATTCTGAAATATTTCAAAAGATGTACCTAGTGCAAGCCTCTTCTGTTGGCCCTGGGTTCTTAGAGGATGAGGTCTCCTCCAAAGTGAGATGGAGATATCCAGCACAGTCTTCCTTACTGTTGATCTGTATACAGTGGTGGGATTCAGCTGGTTCGCACCACTTCGGCAGAACAGGAGCTAATTTTTTGTTGCCCAGGCCCAGAATGGACTTCCGGAAGCAGCATCCACACAGAGAACCGGTTGTTCACATATTTGAATCCCACCAGTGTCTCTATGTCTCTACTTGAAAGCTGGGGATCTCTGGTGCTACTGGAATAGTTTATATGCTTTCAAAAGCAGTTACTGTACAGCCATATTGTTTTGCTCTGTGTGTTTTTAACTTACAAAATAGATTTCTTGTTGTTGTTTTTTTGTTTTCTTTTTGCATCCTACAGCAAGTTATCTCTCGCTGACTCCAGAAGCAGCGCTACAAAAACTTTTGTTGATAGGAGACATCTTCCTAATTCTGGCCCTGTCTTGCTTGGGAAGGTTTATATGCTTGTTGGCTCCATCTAAGACTTCTGCAATTTCAACAGATTTTAGCCTTACCTCCCTCCCTTCCCCTTCTGAGCAAGTTCTAGATTCTTCTAAAAGACCAATCTACCCCTTTAACCAACATTGTTGTCTACCAAAACCCCCATGAAGAGAGAATGGAAGCTCTCCTGTTGGTCAAGGAAAATATGCTATCTGTCATAGCTGAATACATCCAGGTGATCCTCAACATGGCTACGTGACTGAGAAGACCTGGTCCTCCTGTGTCTTGATCTCAGTGTGTTCAAGTAAATAACATTAATTTATGGAGGCTAACAGGAGATCTAGTAACCCCCACCAAATATAAGGTCAAGCAATTCATCCCATATTTTCTTACTCCATTGAGTTGAGGTCATTTTGCCAACCTAGGCTATTTACAAGGATAGTAAAACTATGTTGACCATCTTTTATCTTGGAGAACTTCCACCATTCGCATATACACGTTCACATGGTGAGGCTTCTGCAGATTGGCTAAAGAAAGGGAATCCCATCAACATCACCCTCTTACTCCTGATTCTGCTCTTCTTATAAGAGATTATAATAAAGGATTACAACCAAGCACTCTGCAGAAAAGTTTTAACTTCTCCTTTGTGTCTCTGCTGTGGACCATTGAGGTTTTCTCATCCTGCCCTTATATAAGAGAACTCCCTTGGAGTCTCCCTATTGAGACCACCCAGATACTGTCATAATATCTGTTACAGCACTTGTCTGAACCCAAGCTCTTTTTGAGCTCTAAATTATCTTTAGAACAACTGACATGGAAAATGATGTTTCCTAATAACTATAACTTCTGCCAAGCAGGCAACAAAAATAGGTACATTCCCTCAAAAAAGGAGTTCTACGTTAACCAGCTGGACACCACTGAGCTTGGCGATTACAGTTATAAGTTGTGATGGTTGTAAAGTGGCTCAGGCATTACAGGACCTAATTTTACAACCTTTTTTTGTGGCAGTTGTTGGGCAGAAGTGGCAGTCATAAAGCAAACACTATGGTCATTAAGCGAATCCATTGCTCGGCACGGGGCAGGTTTTGCTGGAAACCGGAAGTAAAGACTGGTTTCTAGCAAAAATGTCATAAGTCACATTCTGTGCTGTAGATTAGATAGGGGGTGCTGTAAATGGCCATAAATGCAGGCCGGTTTGCAGAGTGGCCAAAATGCAGTCATGTGACCATGGGGAGACAATGTTGGAACTTTGAAACGGGGTCATAAGTCCCTTTTGGAAGGGTCTGTCATAAGAGTCTGTCTTCAAAGAGTGGTTAAGTGACCCATCATAAGTTGAGGTCTACCTTTAACACTGGACCAGATGATGCACCAGACATACCATAAAGGTGGTTTTTCTACAGTGGGAACAGGGTGTTTGACCAAAAAGAAAGGGTTCCCTAGCAGTATTTGCAAGAAAAAGTATGTAGCCTGTCTCTTCCTGCATTTTTCAAGTTCCCTGTCTTTTTCTGGCTTGACATCTCAAATCTTGAAATGGTGTATTCCTTCTACTTCAAGGATCATCAAACCTTTTTGTGGCCATGCTTTGAACTGAGTGAGAAGGAAATATGCATGGTGGATTTGCAGTCGGGATCTTTGCTTCAAGCCCAGTTCTGCAATTCAGGTGCTGAAAGCTGAATGAGGGAAAGAAAGATAGGCCATATCTGTTCACATTCTGTACATCATTGTCCCTACGTGTGGTAGATTACAATTCCCAGCATCCCTAGTTGCCAATCAGTTTGAAGCTAGCTGTTGCATAGTTCCATCCTACTGCTATTTTTCAGGAGTGAGTGGGTTGGTAACCATGATTGAGTTTTTCAATACAGTAATCCAATGGAGGAAGAGAAGGCGGTTATAAAAACACAATATTCTGATTACCATTAAACATTTCTGTACCAGTGGCATTAGGGAGTGCATGGGTTTAGAAAAGAATTTGCCATTTGACTTTTGTATTGCCGTTGTTGCTTTGTTTAATTCTTTGTTTTTATTTCCTCTTTGCTCATATCCACTGAGCAAAGGGACACTGCTTCATGACTATATGTGGATGATGAGTTTACATGTAATTGCCAAAAGTTTGCTTTTCTGGAGTCTTCATCTGTTTAAGTTCTGCTTGGTGATATATTTAGCCTCTCTACAGAAAAACATAGCTGCACCTGTTGAATTAAACAAAGCCTGCTGTTACTGTAAGGTGAGCTACGTCTCTCCCGAGGCTGTTTATACAGATCTTCTCTTCCAGTATTTACTTTAGAGTTTTGCTAAAGGACTTAATTTGGAAGGCAGAGACTGACCTACTTCAGAAACAGACAGAACCTGAATAAACAAATGCTTGCTGCAGATTAGTAAGAACATCTGTAGTTTTGGGATTGTTTTGAGAGTTCATGCCATTGTTTTCATTTTGGGGGGGGGGTTACTTCTTGTTTGTCCATTTTTTCTTCTTCCCATTTAAAAAAAATATAGCAACAAAGGATGAGGCCAGAAGGCACAGCTGCAGTAGGCATGCCATGCCACTGTTTTAATTCTACATTTCAGGGCCCCAGCAGAAGAGTGCCTTTATTGTATCATAGAAGAAAGTAAGGCCACATGCAAATTCCAACCATGGACATCTGTTTCCTCTTGATGCGAAGAATTCTGGAATTCTGAAGGCTATTTCATTTCTCAAGGAATCTTTCTCATATTTTGCCTCTTTCCAAGCAAGCTGTGTCTGTTGTGGGCTTTCCAAAATACTGCTCAACATCAGGATTTGCAGAGGGCCTGCTTAGACCCCGAAGACTCTGGTTTCTCATCTGTTTTGTTAAGATCCACATTGTCGCCCAGCTGATTTGCACAAATGAACTGCAGCGAATTCCCACACTTGAGGATAACTGCAATCTATCTTGTCTGACCTTTTAAACTGACGCTGTAAGAGGAATACAAAAGAACTGTTATGCATTGTTGAACATACCATTTTTCAGTCTTTTATTGTGGAAGCTTCTGTAGCTTTAACCGACATGTTTGGTTCCTATATCCATCCGTACTGTCTCCTATTAGGTGGAAATAAAGAATACCAGAGTCGAAAGGGACCTTGGAGGTCTTCTAGTCCAACCCCCAGTTCAAGCAGGAGACTTTATGCCATTAAGGACAAATGGTTGTCCAAAACATAACTTCTGCAGTGTTCTTTTTTGCAGGGTTTCATTGGAGTAATCAGCCTTTCTGTACAAACAGGATTGGCGTAGTAGACAAAATCTGTGGGTTCTAGAAGGAACAAAAGGCTTTGTTGGGGGCAATATGCTGACTGAATTGCTTAGAGAGGGGTGTAAAGCATTCTGAAGTGGTATATACTGTAAGTGTAAGTGCTATTGCTATTGCTCTCCTTGTGACCATTGACCTGAGTATGGTGGCAAGTTCTGTTAATAAATCCTGATGCTTAAATTTAAATTCTCCATTATCCTGGAGAATTATTTTCATATTTTTTTTTAGTCTGGAAGTAGACGTAGCTTAGCAGTCACATTGATTATTGATTATGTTATATTATATGCCATAAAGTTGCAGTTGACTCTTAGTGATATGTAGATAGTTTTTCTCCAGGAAAACGGAAATTTAAATGCATGCCATGGGAGGGCTGGCAGTATCTGTCTTGTTCTAAAGCATACTCTAAAGCAGTTCATTCAAGAAGCTGAGCTTCCATTTATATTCATGGAGGCTTCAACACTCTAGCAAAAAAATATTTTGGGGAAGTAGACTTTGGCAGGTCATGATGAGAGTTGGTGGTTTCTCTGCTACTCCAGTGAAAATGAAATGTAAGAAGAGATACAGCATGTTCAGAATTATACCAAGTTTTGGTCCTAAACATATAGAGATCCCTGGGGAAAATGAGGGGTCAACATGGCCAAACAATGAAAGAATCTGTAGTCAGCATGTTTGAATCCTACATAGAACAGAAATGAATGCAAGTTCCAACCCAAAGAATAGAATCAAACTGAATGAGTCACTAAATTATCATGGCAAAACCAAAAGCATAAACAAATATCTCAAGATCTTATGCCAGTTTTGCTCTGCTAAACACAACTACTCCTCTGGAATTTGTCACCCAGGAAAGACAGTTTACTGAAAGTATGTTCTTTCTCAGAACTAAATCTTTTGTAGAATATTGACAATGCTTCACCATTCATACAAGCAGTAGAATTCTAGCCCAACCAAATTTGTTGTGATTAAAAAGTATGCTCAAAAAATTATGTGCTAATTTGGTAATGTGTACAACCGATGTTCTGTCTCAGAAATAAATACAACATTCCTTAAAATACAGTTGGATTATATGAATATAGACTGTAATAAGAGACTCTATATAAAGAGAGGTGGAATTAATATGAACAATAAAACTGTAAAACCTGGAACATTTGTTGCCATAAAATGAATGATATTAATGTCATTGGCTGCATAGTTAGCCAGATGTTCAGACTGTATTTGGCATTATTTTCACCTATTGGTCCTTCCAAAGGACCTGGGATAGGCAGATGTTGTTTGTTAGTTTGTATTGTCGCAGGATTTAAGCTGTTCCAAGTAAAGCTTTCTTTTGTAATTGGCTGGTGTTGATTTTATCTTACCAATGATGTTCAGCTGGTGCTCCAGTTGTTTTGTGATTGCATTCAAATTATCTTACACTATTGGTACTGTATTTGCTTTCTTTTGCCACTGTCATTCATCTTCTATTTGCAGGTTTTTATATTTTCTCCAAAGATCTGCTTTAAGTCAAACTGTTGAAGAAGAAAAACATGCATTGGCTGATTATACAAAAGAAGTACAAAACAAGCATTGATGCAAGTTAAAAACTGGAACTTACTAACTGTGCAGGAACCAAAACGTGAATATCAAAATAATGTAATAAAAATAAGAATACTGGCAAGGAAAAGCATTACATGGTCAATTCCTACTAAAGACTGAGGGGAAAGTGGATAAAGATAAAACCTGACTGTGACTTAAAATTGGAACATTAAAAAAAGAAACTGAAGGCTTGATTTTCATTGCTCAAGAGTACGCTATTTGAACTAATGCAATCAAGGTCAGAGCTAAAAAATAAATAATTCAAAATGCAGACTGCAAAGACACAGAAGAAACAATAGATCATATGCTCAGATCATGCAAGAAGATTGCATAAACTGATTATAAACTGTTGTCAAAATGATTCGCACTAACATCTAAAAATTATGAGCTTGTGATGAAAAATTGGTGGGAACATACAATTGAAAAAGAAGCCAAAAATGAGCAGGTTGTGGGATTTCCAAATACAAACTCATAAAATCTCGACTCAACACACATTTAATTGTGTTTGAAAATAAAAAAGTGTAGATAATTGATGTGGCAATATCAGAATATCGTGGAATAAAAGACAAAGAATTGAAGAAGTTAAGAAAGTATCAGGATCTGAAAACTGAATGATTATGGCATAAACCAGCCTCCCAGTTGTTATTGTCACATGGGTGCCATACCCAAAAATCTTGGACAGCACTTAAAAAATCTGTGCATTGACAAAATTTCCATCAAGAGGACACATTGCTTGAATCTGCATATATACTGTACTATACCAATGTATTACGACATCCTAAGTTCTTGGGAACTTGATGCATATGAAGGCTGACACCAGCTAAAGAACTGACAGCTGTGGTTTATTATTATGAATATTATTATTATTATTATTGTGGAATAAAAGTATATGTGGCTGATAGAGAATTGACAATATTAATATGTAAAACATTCTGCAATAATTGATGTCTGTCTGGAAGTAATTCCATATTTGTCAGCTCTGCTGAATAATCAGTATAGTCGTATAAGTTTAAGCCAAAGAGCTGGTACTGCAGTGTCTGTTTTCTGTGAAGATTATAGGGGAGTTGATGGAGCCAGCCAGCCTTTTCCTGGCAGAAAGTTATGCACATGTGGGAAACACATTTTCAGTGTTGTTTTAACATATTTCAGGTGTAAATAGAAATGCTTGGCAGGGCGTGATGATTTTCTGTTTCAGTGATTTCTTCAGGAAAATAATCACAGAATGCAATCAGTTTGCAAACCACCCCCAAAAAAGCTGCTGCAGCAGCAAGAAAAGTCTTTTCTGGTGCAAGACATTTTAATTGCTTTAATTGTGGTGAAGTTGTAAAAAAAAAAAAAAAAAAGCTTGTGGTGAATCCAATCGATTTTTGTCAGTCTTTGAATGACCTCCTAAAGAAAGCAGGCTTTGTATCTTTGTCTCCGTATTGGGGCCTCCCTTTTTCTCTTTACGGGTATTATGTGGAGATGGTGTCAAAACATAGACTTTTTTTTTTTTTTTAAAGAGAAATTTACGATTTGTGGGGAATTGCAGCTAAGGAGAACAAATTACATTGGATTTCTGTCATTCCTTTTTTTTTTTTTACTATAGGAGGATTTTTCTCATAGTCTAGGATGAGCACTAAATGAATGTCAACCATGAATGTCTCATAGAACTCTGTGAAACATGCCAGAGTTCATACTGAAGGAGATGGACATGTAATGGAGTAGAGTTGCTCAAATTGGTATTAGTGACTCAACACAGACAATCTCCGAAGGCCTTAGGAAAAATTCAAATGTTACTAGCTTTCAGAAGGCCATTAGAGAGGCCTTCTTTGATTTTGGGAGATAGCTGTTCCAGAAGAGGGGAACCACCTTAAAGTTCCCTCACTGATCCAAATTATGCTTGAAAATGCAGCAATAGCCAATGCAACTCCCAAGGCAGTAGTGTCACTTGACACTACAGGTCCGGCCTACAAAGCACAGGTCATTGCATTTTGAACCAGTTGAACTTTTCAGGTGGTCTTCAAGGGTAGCCCTATATGCAGAGAGAATTATAGTAATGCAGCCATGAAACGATAAATCACAAGTGAAGCCTGTGTACCCTCGGCTGGTGTACCAGCTAAGATTGGGCAAATTCATTAAATTAGAAAGTATGCAGTGTATAGTCATGACCAGAACTTTCTGTGGAGTCCGAGGATTTGATAGAAACCTGGTGCAACTATTTCAGAATTTTTAATTTTTATTAAATAGTTAGACATCTAGTTTGCATGCCCCATCCAAGGTATTTTATTTTAATGGACACTTAGAAAACTTCACTCTATTACTCTCTTTTTTGTGCCCACTTTCAGCTAAAAACAACTGCTTGAGACATTAAACTACCGTGTATCTGAACTTTCTTCTCTCTACTTAATATTATGTAGCAGAAGTTTTTTTTATACAATTCATAATGTGGACTAAGACAGAAATGCTATTTCTATTTCTATACACTGCATACTTTCTAATTTAATGAATGGTTTCAGATACATGAACAGCAAGTGGAAACCATGCTCAACTTTGGTTGATGTGATAGTTACATCCAGGAAGCTTTAGTGGTTGCAAGTCATGCACTGATCACCATATAACTAGACTACTTCAATGTACTCTAAATAGGGCAGGCTTTGAAGAAAACACCTGGATTAGAATGCAACAACCAAGCTACTGGTAGAGAAGCTGTGGAAATTCTCCAACTGCTATGGAACCAATATTACTTTTTATTAATATGGTACTGCATAAATCTCATTGATGATTGGGCTGAGACTTGGAGGGGGAAGAGCTCAACCATCCTTTGATATTTGATATTTAATGATAATAATAAATCTATTTATCCCCTTTATCTGCAAACTGGAATAAAATCCATATGACCATTCATAAAATATTTTGGAACATGCTTTCTTATTTTCCTTCAAATCACAGTGTAACTCTAAACATATCTTTATATGTACAAGTCAGTTTGTTTGTTTGTTAAAAAAAATTCTGAAGCTCATAATGGTAATACGCTTTGCAGCAAAATGTTACCATTCCTAACATTTTTCAGCCAGCTCTCTAATAATGGTACTGATTTTCAACTTCCATGGCAACTAACTACTCCTTTATCTCATCCCTGGCGTTATTGTTTGAGATGCATAAAATGAGATGAATGGTTAATCTAGTGAATTGTGGTTAATCAGTAGTGGTTTATTATGTGGGCTCCTTTTTCTTTTATTGGTCTCTATTTTTGAATAGAGCAATTGGGTTTAGAATTCAGTGTCATGAATGAAGTGGATTGCCTGGGGAAACTAGAACTCCGGGAGGCCTGGTTTGTGTATCCGTTGGCCTTTGTTACTTTGGAAAGTGGTTGGACTAAATGCTGTAGTGAAACTAGAAAAAGAATAAGTGTTGAGACACCTCATTTATCCAAAAGGAAGTTGACCCCCAATTTTAAAATGACTATTGCCCTTCCCCCAAATAGGAGGGGTGCGCAGGAACAAAAATTACAAACATGCCCCCAAATCCATGCCCAACTTCTCCAGTTGATTTCATCTGAGGTTTATTTATCAAATTTCTACACCATCCATCTTACCTTAGTGGCTGTGGGCATTTTATTAAAAAAAGAGACAGTTAAAAAAAACAAAAGGAGTTAAAGAGTTAAGAATGACAAAAGTTAAGAGTTAAAAAGTTGTGGGGGGAGGGCAGCTTAAGCTTCCAACCACCCCCAGGGTTGCCTGCCACTCTTAAATCCCCATGCCAATTGGCAGAACCAAGTCTTATCGCTCTTCCAGAAGCCCAGAAGGTTGGTGGCTGATTGGGGATTGGAGATTTCCTTGTAACATGTAACATATGTAACATGACATGATATGTAACATGATACACTGGCACTCACATACAACAAACTACATTCCCCAAAAAGGAGGACAGGGGTAAATAGGCCCAAAACAAGAGAGAAGGAAATGAAACCTTGTCAACGGAATGTACTTCTCTGTAAAATAAGACATCCCATGTATAACATTATTCTTACCCCATTTTCTATATACAGTGATCACAGGTACACATACACCTCCCCTCCCCTCCTTCCACCTGAGAGTGCAAAAGAAAAAAGAAAGAGCTAAAGAATTTTATAGCGAAAACATGAAGAGAAGGATCATGACAGTGAAAAGGAAGAAAAGAATGAGAGGGCTAAATTGGATGGAGAGGAGGACAGCAGCAATGAAACAGGGAAGAAAAAAGACACCATATAAATAGAGACATTAAAGAGTTGAAATTCCTTAAGTAAGCAGTAGGAGTGAACCTGCTTCACCCAAGTCCTGTGAGTGATCTCATCTTCAAAGACATTCAGGCTTTCAAGCAAGGGATGTGAGCAGGTTGGGAGGACTCAGGACTCCTTTTTACTGATTCTCTACTGCATTTTAGCCCCCCCTTTTTTTTTGTTAAAAATAGGCAATGGCTGAGCAGGACTAAAGGGTGAGGCTGGAGAGTAGGAAAACCACTGTCATTATTTCTGTGGGGTCCTTGGTTGTCTCTGAGCTTGGCGGTTTTCTTGTAGACGTTTTATTACCAAACAAAGTAACATCACCAGTGCCTCAGTGTCTTTATTTCTGTTGTGTCATCCATTGATTCCAGTTTTCTTGTAGAGTACTCTCTCACAGAGAAGGCAAAAAAAAAAATCATTTTCAAGAGTGAGTGTTGCCTTTGAATAACATCTAGTTATTTTGATTTAATATTTGCTGTGACTATAAAGGAACCTTTTGCCTCCATATTTATTTTTCAGTGGTGAGAGAAACGCCTTGCGTTTTTGTTAGGAAAATAAAGCATGTGAGAAACCAAATTGCTTTCTATATTTTGTTGGATAGTTTGTTCATTAGGTCTCTTGGTAAATGTACCACGATGTAAACCTTCTAGGGCTCCAATCAACACTTTCACTTTCATACCAGCATTCTTTTGCATTTAGTACGGGTGAAAACAAAAGCATAACAACTGCTTTACTATGAGTGCATTAATGTATTTCCTGGAATAGTTGTTCTGAAATTGCCCTCTAGAGCTTAGATATGATTCTGTAGAATCTCCAGATGGTTCAGAATGACCTCTGCAAATTAAAAAAATATTACTCATTAAGCATTGAAATACTTTGTAGAAGGATTTAATTTCATTCAGTGTTAAATTTGCGAGAATACAGAATAACAGACTTGGAAGGCACCTTGGAGGTCTTCTATCTAGTCCAACCCCCTGCTCAGGCAGGAAATTCTATACAGATTGTCCTCAACTTACGATCGAATTGAGCCCAAAATGTCTGTTGCTAAGTGAGTTTTCTTGTCACTGGTGTTTGGTGAATTAGTGCAGTTAAATTAGTAGCAAAATTAAATAGCAAAAGATGATCACGTAGCATATTTATGCTACTGTCATAAATATGAGTATAATCATCTGAATTTTGATCATGTGACCATGGTGATGCTGCAGTGGTCATAAGTGTGAAAAATGATCTTATATCACTTTTTTTGGTGTTGTTGTAACTTTGAACAGTCACTAAACAAAAGAGTATAATTTGAGGGCTGCCGTTCTTTTTTGTATGTGAGTCAACCTGGAAGGAGCCCAGTATATATATCTCTCTCTCGATCAGATTCCTCTCATATATTTGCAGTCTGACATAATGGGATGACCATTTGCTTGTAGAAAAGCTATTCAGAAAATGCTGGCTATAAATATTCTGTTCGTGACAGCAAAACCTTGGAACAGAAGTAGAATTAATGAGAGCCAATAATACAAACAAGACTATGAACAACTTTGACTATATCATTATATAGAATAACGTGGCTGCTTTGGGCAACAGAGGCACTAAGAACAGAGGGATTGTTGAACCAATGTTGTGCTCCACAACAAGCATTCTCCTCCTAAACTATACTGCTGCCCTAAGATGTGACAAAAGATGTTGTCTTGCTGATGGTGTTGAAGTGTTATTCAGATGTCAGTTTGCTCTGGTGAGATGGAGGATATCACAACATTTTAGCCTCAAGGAGAAAAATGACTTAATTGGCTATGACCAGAGGAATGGTGCTATTAGCAATGGCATCAGATTTAGCCACTGTTGGAAATATAAGTAAAAGGTTGGATATGCAAAGTGGGTTTTTTTTCGTCTTTTGGAAGAAAAGTTCTAATTCTAATTCTATTTTGCTCCCCCCTCCCCTCGCTCCCAAATGACCAATTACTTTGTTTATTTGTGATTTTATTTGCAATTATTTTTCTTATAAGCCACTTGGGAGCTGTGTTATTTTGGAAAGCAAGGGACAAATAATTTAAATAAATTCATAGCTAAGTCATTATGTCCTCTTGATTTCCGTTGTTTATGAAATGGCCAGATCACCTTTGTCCTTCCCATTTCCCCAGAGAGTCTATTGCAAATATGTTTCTCTTGGCAAAAGTATAACTAATTGATTTTATGCTATGAACATAGTAATGTTTGGGGTTGGAGCTAGTCCTTTACATGCAGGGTATGTGCTCTGCAAAATTTGCCATTGGAATCTGAAAGACCCAGTATGCACATCCAATATGAGCATTAATTCAAATTAGAGGTTGGTTAGTATATGATTGATTAGGAGAGGGTAGCGGGGGATTGTGGGAGTTGCAGTCTGACGTATCTGGAGGTCACCACAGTGGGGAAAGTTCTTAGTTTAATTCCTTGGTGACATCAAGACTATCTGACTTTTGCCCGACAGGAGACAGTTGGAACTAAGGCACTATACTGAAGCATCAAAACTTGTGTTAAATCAATTCATTTTTTTCTATTTCACAGTATTTGTTTTATCAACAAAAATAAAATACAAAACAGAAAAACAGAAAAACATACATCTAACACAGGGGTCTTCAAACTTGGTCCTTTTATGGCTTCTGGACTTCAACTCCCACAATTCCTCAGCCAGGCACATTGGCTGAGGAATTCTGGGAGTTGAAGTCCACAAGTTATAAAAGGGTCACGTTTGAAGACCCCTGATCTAACATTAATAACAACAACAAAAGAAAATAAATATGTATAAAAAAGAAAAAATAACCCAAATATCATACAAATTTAATATTAAACATATAGAATGCACCCTGGCTGGATGCTGAGGGAAAAAAACAGAACAAGAAAAACTGATAAATTCTCCTCCCCTTTACATAATGGGTCTACAAATAGTTATAAACTTTCCCATCCCAATTTACTGTATTAAATAAGCAAATGTTCCAGGTGAGGGGATCTCTCTCTGATAATCAAATCGACCCAACATCTGATCACAGTATATATGTACAAAAAGAAAGGAAAGGAAAGGAAAATTATCAACAGGTTAGCCCAAACATTCTTTTTTTTTCTTGCCAAAAATAGCAATGTAAACATTTTCAGTAGGGTATGACATTATTCATACTATTGTTAATAATACACAAACCTTTCAGGCCTGGTGTCACTTTAGGACCTCTGCTAAAATGGCTATTACTGAGGCAGAGTTCTTTGTTTCCTATTTTCTTGGACAGGATTGCACATTTCCAGTATTTTTTTCCCCTCTAGGAAACAGTCTGCATTATCTCCTGTTATTTTCTAAAATATTTTTTCTTAGATTTTCTTCTCATTGTTATATGTATGAGCCCAAGAGACATTTTATTTAAAAAAAGCAAGTGATTTTAGAGGTTGGTGCTTGGCAACATGTCAATTTGTATCTTATTTGCCTTTAATTAAAAGGTTACTTCAAATATTTACTGAAGTGGGACAAGAAACCCTGTGAGAAGGGATTGCAGAAGTAGGTGTCCATAAACACACAGACATATCCTTGCCTGCCTTTCCTCCATAGACATAGGCACATATATGTTGAACACATGTGTAGCTAGCATTGTACAGGTAGTCCTCGACATACGATTGTAATGGACCCTGCCCATTACTGTTATATGTCATAATAGTCATAAAATGGATCAGCCATATGACCAACCTCATTTTAAGACTTTTTTGCACCATTCATTAAGCAAACACCATAGTCATTAAGTGAACCAATGGGTTTGCTACGGCATGCGCATTTGCTGAAAATGGAAGTTAGGGCCATTTTTTGCCAAACCTGTCATAAATGGCCATAAATGCAGTCATGTTGCCAAGCACCCAAAGTTTAGTCATCTGACTGCAGAAGGACCTGGCTGTCGAAACTTTGAATGTAGGTCAAAAGCCTCCTTTTTCAGGTTGGTCATAGTAAAAAATGATCATTAAGCAACTGGTCCTAAGTTGAGAACTACCTCAAAAGCCCAAGGATTTACCAGAGTCAACAATCTTTACTTGATGGCTATGAGTCACTGTTTAAAAAAAAAAACCAAAAACTATAGCAGGCACTCGTAAGGGAAAACAAGGAAATTAAATTTTCTGGAAGAGAAAAGTTTTCTGCCTTGTAAATTGGAAGAGATAAAAGAACACACACTTGACCCCTTGCCCAAGAGAAGAAGCTTTCCTTTCCTTGAAGAGAAGGTAGTAATCAAGCAGGTTGGTGGAGGAGAAAAGGAGCACATTAGTCAAGAAACGTGGTTAACAGAAGATTGACAATTCTCTGGGTTACATAATACAGGCAGTGCTTGACTTAATGACCACACTTCAGCCCAAAATTTCTGTTGCTGAGCAAGACAGTTAAGTGAATTGTTTTGTCCCATTTTACAACTTTTCTTGCCACAGTTGTTAACTGACAATTGTTAAGTTAGTAACATGGTTGTTAAGTGAATCTGGCTTCCCATTTGACTTTGCTTGTCAGAAGGGGATCACATGACCCTGGGACACTGCAACCGTCATAAATATGAATCAGTAGCCAGGTATCTGAATTTTGATCATGTGACCATAGGGATGCTGCTATGGTCATAAGTGTGAAAAATGGTCATAAGTTACTTTTTTCAGTGCTATTGTAACTTCGAATGGTCACTAAACGAATGTTGTAAATCGAGGACTACCATATCTTTTGTTTAGTTTGCTACAAGGAAGTTTAAGAAGATATCCAATCCACATCCTGGGCAAACAAATAAATAAAAACTGCTCAACTATATGGGAGCACTTGGCTAATCTAAGTTGGCTAAAGTTGAAAAGCTAAGTAGTATCACCCCTAGATTGCATTTGAGGGTCTAGGACAGGGGTAGGCAACCTTGGCTCTTTTATGACTCGTGGACTTCAACTCCCAGAATTCCTGAGCCAGCATGAGAGTTGAAGTCCACGAGTCATAAAAGAGCCAAGATTGCCTACCCCTGGTCTAGGACAACTCACTGTGGCCAATTCATCACGACCAACTCATCATAGCCAACTTGCCACGATCAACTCGCTGCAGGACGATTTGCCACAGCCAACTCCCCGCGGGCCAACTCGCTGTGGGACAAGAGTTACACTAATATCGAAGAAATGATGGGACAGAATCATTAAAGAAAGGATGCAAAAGTAGGGACAAAATGAAATGTGAATGACAACAATTAAAATATTTTTTAAAATTATTTTAAATACCTTAATTGAATTGTTGAATTGTCCTATAGTGAGCTGTCCTGCGGTGAGTTGGTCACAACGAATTGGCCATGGCAAGTTAGCCGCATCAAGATGTCCCATTCCATGCATTTGATGAGGGCAATGACAGCTCATTGCCTTCTTATTGCTAAGCAATCCATGTAGACATGTCTATGAAATGGAGCCAAAGTCAGCTCAGAAAAGCCCAACCCTTTTGCTCAGATGTATTTCAAGCTTATATTGAAAGCTGCAATGATTAGAAAATTAAAACAAAAACAATTGAAAATTAATAATTGAAAGGAAGCTGTTGAATGTTGCATTTCTGTGATGTGAACCGCACACTTATTTAGCCAAAGACAGCGATGTTGCATTTGCTTCAATAGGACAAGGCATTCATCCAGCTAATTGCCGTTCAGCAACAAGGTAGCAAGCATGAATCCCCTCATAAATATATTATACCTTTTTGCTGTAAAATGAGCTGGGCTTTGGTACCTGAAATTGGGGCTTGGAAGAAACTTAATCACAGCACTTGAGTTTCATGGCCCTGATAAATAAGAACCATGTTTGACCTTTACTGTGGGGTTTTGAGATGCCACAAGGGAAATTCTTCCTTGTTTGTGATGCCAAATTTCCTATGAGATTTCAGTCTGTCAGCTCCGTGTGCAGCAGTGACATTGATTTCTTCTCCATGCTACTTCCTGCCAATCCAGATAACAAATTTCCCTTAGCAGGTGCCTATCAAACTGAGTTTTGCCTGGTGGAGGAATGGTGTAGCTTCATTTATTAATCATTAGCTGCAATATGATGAACCAGACCTTAATCTTTAACTCTGCGGGTATTGAAAAAGATGGGGGAGGAATGGTCATAGAAACAGAGCATTTTCTGGCGACATGGAGGGTTTTTATTGTGGAAAATAATAACCAAAATCCTAGTTTATTCCAGTTTTATTCGTATTTGCTTTCGGCAGAAAACTTTCTGTTTCCCAATCTCGGTGGAAGAAATCCTTCTGTGTATTCTTTTAAAGCAAAGTTTCCCAATTTAGTATTTTAGACCTGTTGGAAATTTTGAGAGTAGAAACCCCAATTTATGCAGGATGCCAAGTTGGGGAAAGCTGCAGTAGACTGCAGAGTATTTTTAATGAGTCTACTGTTTTTGCATAAGGTAGAACAAAATCCTATGCAAAAGCATTTTGATCTTTATTAGGGCTGTTCAGCACTTGAAATTCAAAGGCAAAAAGCTCATTTGAGGCATCTGGGACACTCAGCTATAGGGTCCTTGGTGCTCTGTGAGCTTGGTTGTTTCCTTGCAGATGTTTCATTACCTGATAATGTTACCTAGTTGGGTAATGAAACGTCTGCAAAAAAACAACCAAAGGGCACCAAGAACCCTGAGCTACAAATATTCTCTACTAATGGTACACTCAGGTATATCTGCCTGCAAGTCCTTCAGTCATGTTGTTTTCCTAGAATTGTGTGGCTGCTCAGTCTGAAGAAAAGACACACTTGGTTGAAGGAGTTGCACACAGCTGTTATATACCTCATCTGCCATGAACACACTAGTATCTTTGACTATTTTGACATATCAGAAAGTGAATGCAGTCTTGGACTTCATATATATTCAAATTTGGGCTGATTTTGAAGTAAATGACTCATAACAGTATTATTTTATGAAGAGCTCTAAGCAAGATGAATTGAGAGGTTAAATATGCATCCCATTAGTTATTATCTAAGAGCAGACTTTTCATTAAGTTGTAATAGGCCCTCTTGGTTATCCAATTTAAAAGTGGGGTCTGAATTTATTCGTTTCATTGTGCCTCATTTATTCTAAATTTCATACTGTGATTTCTGAACCAGGATTTTACCTTTAGTCTTTTGAATGACATGTAGTGGTTGCATTTCAAAAAGTAGTGAGAATCAGTGCATAAATTAAATTCCAGCTCATTTATATTAACATAGATATAGTTAAAGGAATCTTCTGTCATATATTTCATTGGGCTGAGCACACCATTTCACTGTTTTGCACAGACCTAATATATAATTATTTTACGTGTCTGCATCATTAAAATTGTAATTATGGGAGATAACTTCTGGAAGCCTTTGAAAGCTTTTAGGGACTGTGTTTAGTCCCATGACCTCAGGTTGGGTTGGAGTTTCAAGGTTTGACTGAACAGCAAAACTAAATTGTTTTATGTAGCTAAAAACACCTGAGCAATCATAGTATGACTGTTCTTGTATGGTTAATAAAATAAATTGAAGAACAAAAACCTGGAGTAGCTTTCCTAATTATGTAGAAGTGTGAAGCATGAACTACATTATTGCAAAAACCTAAAAAAACAGAAATTAACTGGGACTCTTCTGTAGCAAATCAGTAATGGAGTGGAGAGAAGAAAAGAAGATGGAAAAAGAAGAAAAATGGTGGAAAGATTTATTTATTAAACAAATTTCAATAAATTTGGCTAACCTGGCTATATAGGTGGATTCTGGGTGGCTTACAACATTTAAAAATCCACTGCCTAATAAAAACCCATAAAAACCCCACCCCATCACCAATGGCAGCAACAACACAATCAAATCAGCCCCTTGATTGGCTCTATCTCCACTGATAAAACCCACGTTTTTAGGGCCTTCAGGATGAGGGCCAACCATACCTCAGGGGGAATGTTGTTCCATACAGAAGGAGACACCACTGAGAAGGCCCTTTTTCGTGATCCCGCCAGATGACAATCCGTAATCGATGGAACTGGTAACATATCCTGCCTTCTCATCCTGGTGGCCTGGGTGGATATAATAGGGGAGAGGCCGTCCTTTAAATAGTGTGGCCCTAAACCATGTGGGGCTTTAAAGATGATAACCTGCACCTTGAATTATACCTGGAAGCAGACTGGCAGCCAGTGCTTCTCCTGTAAAAGAGGTGACGTGTGCAAATCTAAACTTGCACAAAGGTACTCAGGCTGCTTCATAAGATCCCCATTTGCACAAGGATTGAACCTCAGTGCTTATCTCTAAAACCAGTGTTTGTTAGGGGAGCATGGATGGGCACCAGAGGGAAAGGAATCAAACAAGCCTTATTTCATTTGGTAGGCATGGGGTGGATTTCACCCTGCCCTCTCAAAGAACACCATAGCATCTTGTGCAAAGCAATTCATTAAATGGCTTTAACATCTTCAGGATAGGATCCCATTGTCTAGCTAGATTGTAAGGAAGATTTCAAGAGGAAGACATTCAGAAGTGGGTGAATCCTTTGAATTGCATCCGATGGGTTTCTGTATAATGCGCCCCACAACATTAATAGACTTGTGAAAATAGTATAGCAGAAATGCCCATTTCCTCAACTTTTTAAACAGGGAAGTATTAAAATTGCAATACACGTGGATTGTATTATGCTGAGTTTCCATTTTTGGAAATTGAAACTAAGAAGGAGACAGATGGTGATGTGAACAGATAACAAATGGTGAAGGGTTTTTTTGGAGTGAATATATATTAGATTAATGTTAAATGGTTACATCTGTTTCTCTGCTGTTTTGTTCAAATATATGTCATCTTCGTAATTTTAAAGGGTAAACAATTTGTCTCAGAATTCTCGAACACATTTTAGTATTACATTAAATTACATGTCATTATGAATAGCTTACTTCATTCTCATCTTCAGTCTTCCTTAATATATACCTGTATACATTTCATAGGATAGCTAGTTGTGACATAAGCTGAGGTTGACAGTCATCGTATAATAATATTTTACATTTGAAAAATTGTAGCTTTTAAAGCAATATGGCTTTTGTAAAAACAGTTTGTAGACATGTTCAAATAACATGAAAAGCAATGAATACACTACAGTACAGTGACAGTGGCTACATTGCATTGTAAAATTAAGCATGCTTGTTGAATTCAGACTGATGCCCCGTGTTTCCCCAGAAAATAAGACCCAGCATGATTTTTCAGGATGCTCGTAATATAAGCCCTACCCCAAAAATAAGCCCCAGTTAAGATCGTCAGACAGACAGACACATTTAGTTCTGTATTTTCCCGAAAATAAGACCTAACTGGAAAATAAGCCCTAGTGCGTCTTTTGAAGCAAAAATTAATATAAGACCCGGTCTTATTTTCAGGGAAACATGGTAAGTAGATTTCCTGTTTACAGCCACATACATATAATATAATAAATACACAATTGTCTCTCAAGATTGACATTTTTGTTGAACATGCAGCTTCTCGTGAAAAAACATTCATAAATAAAATCTGAAAGGATCTGATATATTCCACCAAAATTTCAGAGATGAAAAGTTCGGCTACATGGTAAAACTGGCATCCCAGTTTAGCATTACAGACTTAAAAATGGATTCTCACGATCAGTTTTTCCTATCCAAAAATCTTGCAGTTACAGTATCTATTAGTAGTTGTGTTAGATCCATATATCTGCTAATGGATTCTGTGCTGCTTTGCTATTTTCTTTACTGTTATGGTTGTTCTGTTGCTTTCGTTCAGTGGATATCAGAAACTTGAACGTTAAGAAAGTCAGGAAGTAGTGAGGGATAGGAAAGGATGTCTTTTTTGATTCAGAAAGCAAGAGTGTTTCTCCTAAAGCAGGGCTTTTCAACCGGTGGTACGTGTACCACTGGTGGTACGCGACCACCTGGCTGTGGTACGCGGCGTCGCCTTCCTCCCCCCCTGGGGGGTCGCCTTACTCCCCCCCCCACTCCGCTCCTTCCCAGCTCACTTGTTTGTGGAAATCATGCTGCTTGGTGGCAGCCTGGACGCACCCTACCGAACGTGCCCTGCAGGAGGGCGCGCGAAGAGCGCAGGCGCAGAGCAAGGCCCCGCCCTCCCCAGGGACTCATTGTGCAGCAACTGGATTGACTTCTTCTCGTGCACGCAGGTCAGTGGGATCTGTATCGCCCTTCCCCTCCCTCTTCTGACTTCACAACAAGCGCTAGCCTGATAGGGGACAGAGCGTCCACTCCCTCAGCAGGAAGGGGTTTGAGACCGCAGGAAGGGGTTTGAGACTGCTCGCGTCGTGGCCCTGAGCGCCAACATCACAACCGCCCCAACTTCTTTTCCCCTTTCTCTCTCTCTCTGTTGTGGCCTCACTCTCTTCCGTCTTCTTTTCCTCCCCCCCCCGTGAGCTTGCGATACCCCTCACGGCCCTCACATTGCCTCCCGGACTCATCCTGCGGTTTTGCTGTAGCACGCCAGGCGAAGCCAACAGAACGTGGGTGTGGAGGGAGAAATGCGCCCGCCTGACTCCCTCCCCCCCACTGTTTTGCAGCATTTAACCCTTCCCCATTTCTGCAACGGCCGGCCTGCCTGCCCTCCCGCCAGTCAGTTTCCCCTTCCGTTGCCTTATCTCAGGCTTAAAGTCTGAAACAGCCAGGCTCTTGGCTGACTGATCGCCTTTCTCCCCCCCATCTTTTCTACAAACCGGGAATCGTGGCTTAGTGGGGGCCTGGAGCGGATCTCGGGGTGCCCGTGCGCCCCTTGGATCAGACAAGCGAACGATCGACTTTAGCCTTTGGGGAACAAAAGCCGGTCGGGGCTGATCTATTCCTGCCAGGGAAGGCTGGAGAAGCCAGGAGAAAGTCAATTATTAGAGGGGGGGGGGAAGTCACTTCTTCATTTAAGGCAGTTTTGGAAAAGTAACTTTTGCTGGAAAGGAAAGCGGGTTTCCCCCCCCTTTTCTTGGATCGCCTTCTTTGCTTGGCCCTCTGTTGCCTGTATCGCAGGCTTAAAGTCTGAAACAGCCGGGCTCTTGGCTGACTGATCGCCTTTCTCTCCCCCCCCCATCTTTTCGGGAGATGCGCCTTTGCAGCAGGTTTCCCCTTCCGTTAGTTATCGGAGGTTTGAAAGGCAAGCTGCTCCCAGAGCGTAAAAGTAGAGGGTCCAAATGGCAAGAGTGACGCAGCTCTCCGACTCTCTGCTTCAGGCTGAAACAGTCTCAAAGGTGGGGACCGGAGATTACTTTGCCCGAAAGAAGGGTGACTTGGTGGCGATGCGGGTTTGTCTCCCTTCCTTTGGAGGAGAGAGAAAAGCGTTGCTCTCTTCCTTCGGGCGGGTGCAAATGTAACTTAAGAACGGTAGCAATGCGGCCAGAAATGGGCATCTCTCGACAGCGCTGGGGAGAGCTATGGGAAGAACAATGTACACGGAGAGGATCGGGAAACCTGGCTCGAATGCTGGGCCCCGGTAGGGGAAAAATGACTGGGAGAAGAAGCCGGTTCGTAACGTACGTGCCTGAAAACGGGAGGTGAACTGGGGATATCCCCGCCCTGCCTGTGCGCTCTCCTCTACCTCTGCGCGCACACAGGCAGGGTCGTGATGTGTTGCTGCCTGCCAAAACCAGGCTGGGGTCTGGGCGGCATAGCACAGGACAATGGAAGGAAGGAAGGAAGGAAGGAAGGAAGGAAGGAAGGAAGGAAGGAAGGAAGGAAGGAAGGAAGGAAGGGACAATGGGGGCTGCAGCGCTGCAGCCTTCCAGTCCCGTGAGCGTCCCTGCTGAAAGGTGAAGCTGAAAGGCTCTGTCTCCCGGCCTCGCATTCATCAGCTGTTCGGCAGCCGGGAGACAGAGCCTTTCAGCTTCAGGCCGCGCCATCGGCCCTTGGCTCCCTGCTGCGGCCTCACGCCCATCGGCGGCTAAGAGTAGGAGCCGCTCAGCTGTTCGGCGGGACGCGCACGGAGCCAACATTCACGCTGCCAGGTACAACGGCGCGGGCCGCTGGTCTCCTTTGCCGCCCCGCACGTCATCCTCGACCCCTCCCCCGCCCGTTCACGTCAAACCCGCGGGGGCTTGACGGAGAGAGGGAGGGAAGGAGGAAGGGACAAAGAGGGAGGGGAAGGAAAGGAAGGAAAGAAGGAAGGAAGGGACAGTGGGAGAGAGGGAGGGAAGGAGGAAGGGACAAAGAGGGAGGTGAAGGAAAGGAAGGAAAGGAGGAAGGAAGGGACGGTGGGAGGGAAGGAGGGAAGGAGGAAGGGACAAAGAGGGAGGTGAAGGAAAGGAAGGAAAGGGAAGGAAGGGACAGTGGGAGGGAAGGAGGAAGGGACAAAGAGGGAGGGGAAGGAAAGGAAGGAAAGAAGGAAGGAAGGGACAGTGGGAGGGAAGGAGGAAGGGACAAAGAGGGAGGGGAAGGAAAGAAGGAAGGAAGGGACAGTGGGAGAGAGGGAGGAAAGGAGGAAGGGACAAAGAGGGAGGGGAA